>JACEHZ010000642.1:600000-906948 GCA_017893485.1 Hemerocallis citrina | reverse complement strand
GTGTGGACTAATGTTGAGATTAAGAAGGGGGAGAGAGAGAAAATGGGGTGAGAAAGAGACAGGGAAGTTGGAGATATGGGGGATCGTGGAGAGAAAAATCTGGGATTGGCTGTTAGTGGGGATTAGGGTAATGGGTTAATGGGTTTGATTGGGTATCCAAAGGAGATCCAATAGTAGTATGGGCTTCAAATAGCTGGCTCACGGTAAAATAATAATAATAATAATAATAATAATAATAATAATAATAATAATAATAATAATAATAATAATAATAATAAAATCATTGGTTTGGGTTTCCAATATAATAAATAATAAAAATATAAGATTGGGCTTCATATAAAACGAAGTAATCAATAGTAATAATATGATAGAATGGCTTTATTGGTTTCAAAAGAATGGAATAATTTATAGAAGAAATTTACATACAAGAATACTGAAAAAGGAAAGAAAATCCGTATACTCGGGAATGGGGGTTAATAAGTGCTTTAGGAATTGAACTCAATACTTTGGGGTGGATTCGTTCTAAGAGGGTAAGAAATGGAGAAGATTGCCAAAGTAGGGTGGTTGTTGCTAACTTGGGGAGATACCGGGACCTCATCAAATCAGTGCAAGGTTCGACCTTGACGTCGCAGGCAGCGACATGCAGGTATCATAATCATCAGCAATGAATCCACGAAATCTGCTTAATAATAAATTATGAGTTCCAATATATAATATGATTAATAGCTAACGTATTAATAACTTGACAAATACAATAAAACATAAATTATTTCATTTCACTAGTTTATTTCCAATGGATGTCAAGGAATCTGAAAGAAAACATTCAAGTCAATGAAGCATTTCTTTTATATCTATATATTCCATCAACTAAATTGAACATATACAAATATGCACTTAGGTGTGTTTGTTCCATCATGATCCTAATAATCAAGCCTAGAGAATGAATCTGTAGATAAATGCTTTAGGAATTGAACTCAATACTTTGAATGCTAATGATGAGATTGGGATTTGGTTTTGTTTAATGTTTGAAAATGAAGAAAGGGAGAAAGGAAAAAAAAGATTGAGATATGAAAGGGTAAGGGTAGAAGTGTAATTTAATAATTCAAAGTTAACAGAATGAGTTAAGTTAACAGATGAATGTGTATAATGTATTTTTTCAAACGTTATATGGTACTTTGGCCAAATATTGACGGGATACTTTGGTTTTTGCCCTTAAATTTATTCCAAACTAATTTAACCTGTAAGTAGCAAAATTATTCTATATTTAAAAGTATCTTTACAATATAACATAGAGAGAATGTCTTTGTTACCAACAGTTTTAGCTTTTCGGATTAGAGATATAACATATGCATACCAAGGGTAATTATGATAATTAATTGTATATTGAGAAACAAGTGTAAGCTTCGTGTACCCCTCCCTATTCGTGGCTGGCCGAAGGAACTAAGAGTCCGACCAACATGAGAAGTCAAAATCTATGCTCTCCCTATTCTTTTATACATAACTAGTGTTATTCTATGCAAATTGCACAGCCTAAAGTAGTTTTGAGGTACTCATAAAATTATATAGAATTTCAAAAAAGTGTTAAAGAATTGGGAGAAACTTATGAATATCATATCTACAGTAATTACTAAAATTTTCATTATCATTCTCACATAAGCAGATGTTTTAGAGAATCACTGTCATAGCATAATGTCATTCAATTGAATATTACTAAAGTAGGTAGGGGCGGAAGCAGTGTGGAGGGTGGGACGTTGGGGGCCGCGAGCGGCGTGTGTTTGTGTGTGTGTGTGTGTGGGGGGGGGGGGGGGGGGGTTTGGAAAGAGCCATGCGATTTTGTGAGATTGAGAAAGTGAGAGGGGAAGAGACTGTGTTTGAGGGATTGAGATTTTAATTTAATTTAATTTTTTTAATAAAATCGTGCGTAGTGTATGTGTCAGTTAAATAAGAATCCATATTTTTCTCTCATTTTTCTATTTCAAAATAGATAAAAGAGAGAGAGGTAGACTCTCTCTCCTATTAGTATAAGATATATTAGTGTAACCTTGTGCAATATTGCACAAACTTATATAATATAATATAATATATAGTATAATTTGTGCAATATTTGCACATAATTTTTTTTAAAATAAGAAAATAATAAAAGTTTTTGATGAAAAATTCATCTATATAATAATGCACAATATTTAAGATTTGATTAAGGGGTATGATTGTAATTCAAAATTTGGATGGAGAAAGAGTAGGATGGTTGTCTCCCACTTTTGCTCCTTTTTTTTTATTTTAAAAAGAAAAAGAGAAAAATCTTTGAACCAAAAGTGGTTTAACATAACTAGTAATTTACACGTGCGATGCACGTTTTGATAATTTCAAAAAATAAAAATAAAAACTCTGATGTAAGGATGATTTGAACCGAAAACCTTGCTTTATAATAGTTCTGTATGTGCATTGCACATGTTGGTAGATTGACAAATGACACTATGCCTTTTTCCATTATAATATTAGAGATTAGAGATTAGAGATATATTGTATAGAAGATATAAAGATATCATGAGATTTTTATTATTATTATTTTTCTTTTCTTTTCCCTTCTCTCAATTTATTAATAATGAAATGACTCATACAATACATATAATTACCTATATGTTCATATGAACCGTTCGGTTGGAATTATAAATAATAAAATGTTGATGATCCTCACTCATTTTGCTTGCCTTGTTTCCCTGACAGTTGACACCATTAATTGTCGACCTTTGATAGCGCAAACAATGAGACTCTATTATGATAAAAGCCATATTGTCATTTTCAGTTAAGATATAACAAAATCGGAGTTCATTGACGAATAACAACAAATAAACGATAAGTTATGTTTTGTATTCTCATGTTTCTTTTGCTAAGATAAAAGACATGTTTAAAGACAAACACAGATACAAGTCTTAAAAATCAGGGTATTAGGAGACAGTCCGGAGATCAATATTTTTATAAGCTGATCATAGTAAATATGATTTGGTGTTCTTGGGATGTAAATCCCTCAAAAGAGGCATGAATCTATGTTGCAAACTGATTCCTGTCCATTGGGTTTGATTAAATTGTGAATTCGTAATTAAATCCAAAAAATATAACTTAATTGGAGAATATTTTTTGTGTAAGTGGGATTCGAACTCCCAACCTTTCGCTCATAAGAGACTTATTAGTGGACTACACTTGTAAGCCTCTTCGCTGATAAGAGATGAGAAGTATGAATCTCACTTGCAACAAAATATCCTAAACTAATATATATGAGAGGTAAAGTGTGAGCGCGTATATGGCTATGGTCTTTTCCTATAAGAAAAAACATGCCAGTTTCTTTAAAAATATAAAATAACTATATATTAAGAAAATGGGTCTACCCCTCTCATCTTCCTCTATTTTGAAATAGAGCAATGAGAGCAAAAATAGAAAATCTCATTTAAATTACTACGTGTGTGTTGCAAGTGTTCATAAGAGCATCTTTTCAAATTTTGAATTTCAAAAGAGAGAAAAGATAAGGAAATGGGGAAATACAATTATAGTACACAATATTTACATGATTATTGTGATTTTTTCAAACCAGCATTCTCCATCTCTTCCATCTTTTGCTTTCTCTCTTTCTCTCCACTCTCTATAAAAAACAAAAACAAAAAACCGAAGTAAAAAAAAGGGAAAAAAATTAAGGCGGAGAGGCGGTTGTGGCGGAAGAGGCAGAGACGGCGGAGGAGACGGAGGGAGAGGGATTCTTGGAGTGTTGTACACCCGGAGGAGTTATGCTGGCTGGGATTGGCGCCAACACTACAAAAGAAAGTAGCTTTCCCGGCGGTTTTTTCCGTCTATACCGGCGTTTTTTTACGCCGGGGAAACTTTCACCGGCGTTTACAATAACGCCGGTCCAACTGCCGCCGAAGCGGGCGTCGCTGAAACGAAGGGTCCTACACCGGCGTTTTTGGGGGACGCCGGTAAATACTAGGACTACACCGGCGGTCATAAAACGCCGGTGTATGTCCATTTCTGGGTGCCGTGTTTGTGTGCCTATATACATACACCGGCGGTCGTAAACCGCCGGTATTTATCCATTCACCGGCGTAAATAAAAACGCCGGTGTATATGGAAAGTATACCGGCGGTCATAAAACGCCGGTGTATGTCCGTTTCTGGGTGCCGTGTTTGTGTGCCTATATACATACACCGGCGGTTGTAAACCGCCGGTATTTATCCATTCACCGGCGTAAATAAAAACGCCGGTGTATATCGAAAGTATACCGGCGGTCAGGAAACGCCGGTGTATGTCCGTTTGTAAGCGCCTGTTTTTCCCTGTTTACGAACACCGGCGCGACTAAAAACGCCGGTGTAGTTATATACGCCGGCGTTTATAAAACACCGGTATATACCTGTGCCGTTACAGATGAAAACTTTCACCGGCGTACGTTGAAACGCCGGTGTATCATACACTCCAACAATTAAATTATATACACCGCCGTTTTTTAAAATGCCGTTCTGGCTATGCCCGTTTATTTTCGATACTCCGCTTTTCTGTTCGATTTCAATTCACAGTTTCATTTACATAACCTGTAAACTAATTCTCACAACTGATTCGATCAATTTCGTTGCATACTACTGCGCAAACCACAGCCAAACACAAGAATAATTAAAGATAATCAAGTTTCACACGTGTCATATCAACGTCCAAATTCATTGATTAATTAACAATGTCATAATTAACAAATTAATATAGAGACTAACATCCAAAATATCCAAACAAACCAGTCTGACAAATATCCAAAATATCCCAAATTCAAAGTATGACATAACTCTCATAAAAAAAACCAGTCTGACATAACAACGGCAAGGAGGAGGACATAAGAACAACAACCATACAGCAAGGAGGACATAAGAAAAGCAAGGAGGACCGCAGATTCATACCCCTCGAGTAGCTTCAGCTCTGATCATCTGCATTTCCTTCATCTTGACGACCACTCTGTGAATAAAAAATAATAGTTTAATTGAACAGTAGATCACAATACAGAATATACATATTTTTTGAACTTGCAAAAAGAACTACCTGTGTCTCGAATTATAAGATGAAAGTGCCAACTGCAAATGGAATTGTTAATGCTATATACAGAGGTAAAATAATTACATTGCAATGCTAAAAATTTCGTACTTAATTTTGTTTTTAAATATATCTAAAATAACAAAACAAATGAAAATTCAGTATCTAACTTGAAACCTTTATATTCTCCTCTGATTGGGAATATCAACTATCTAAAACAATAAAACAAATGAAAATTCAGTATCTAAGCATGTCCTTCATGGATTGTTCAGACAATCCATGAAACTGTCATCGTGGACAGAAACCAAATATAAGAAAAATAAGAAAACATAAGATAGGGCTCATATCAAGTGTATTTTTAGGAAACTGTCATCGTGGAAGGAAACCAAATATATATAGAAGCCAGAAATGGAAACAGAAAGAAGAAAGGTAGAGACTTTGGATACACCAGGCTACCATAGCGGCATTTTCCTCATCTCTCTCTCATCCCTTATTTCCCTTCAGCACACGAACAGAAAGAGACATCAGCAACCACCTTAAGAGCGACAAGAACAACAATAATAATAAATTATTATGAACAAGATGTCTCTATATGGGTTTCCAGTTCTCCACTCGAGCCCACTCTTTCTAATCACAGCCCAATTAAGAACATAGACCACATCCACTAAACAATCCAATCATAGCCCAGTCAAAATTTGCCATCCTGGATCTTAATGAAATACGCTTCATTAACAGTGAAAGAAAATGAGGATGCTAGCAGCATACTTAGTTTGGAAGTGAACCCATTTTTGTTCAAAAATCATGCCAAAGATGGCAATCAGCTTCATTAACAGTATCTGAAAATGAAAATTTCCATTAACTGAGCTTATATGTTGCTCTACTAATTCACTGTGCCCAACTAAATCTAAAACCCAATTGTTGTGCGTATCCGGAGGATTTTGGCATACGTACCTATAGCATCCTCAGTTCACAGTAAACCCGTTTTGCTCAAAAAAAATGCCAAGATCACAATCAGATGCATGAAAATAAGCTTCACTATCAACAAAAGAAGAACTGAGAATGCTATGCAGCATACTTAGTTTGGAAGTGAACCCATTTTGTGTTAAACAATAAGGTTACATTGACAGTATCCGAAAATGAAAATTTCTTCATTATCTGAGCTTATATGCTGCTCTACTACTTTTTCAGCACCAACTATATCGCAAAACCCAAGTGTGGTGCATATCCGGCCGGATAATTTTGGCATGCGTACCTATACAATATCCTCAGTTCACAGTGAACCCATTTTTTGGTATAAAAACATACATGCCAAGAAGACAATCAGGTGCCTGAAATCAGCTTCACTAACAGTTAGTGAAAATGGGACCATAGAATAGCTTAAGAAGACCATCAGGTTTGTGAAGTAAGCTTCACTAACAGTGATAGAAACTGGGGATGCTATGCAGCATACTCATTTTGGAAGTGAACCCATTTGGTGTTAAAAAAACCGGTTACATTGACAGTATTTGAAAATGAAAATTTCTCCATCATCTGATGACCACAGTGAACCCATTTTCGGTATAAAAACATACATGCCAAGAAGACAATCAGGTGCTTGAAATGAGCTTCACTAACAGTTAGTGAAAATGGGACCATAAAATAGCTTAAGAAGACCATCAGGTTTGTGAAGTAAGCTTCACTAACAGTGATAGAAACTGGGGATGCTATGCAGCATACTCATTTTGGAAGTGAACACATTTGGTGTTAAAAAAACCGGTTACATTGACAGTATTTGAAAATGAAAATTTCTCCATCATCTGATGACCACAGTGAACCCATTTTTGGTTTAAAAACATACATGCCAAGAAGACAATCAGGTGCTTGAAATGAGCTTCACTAACAGTTAGTGAAAATGGGACCATACAATAGCTTAAGAAGACCATCAGGTTTGTGAAATAATCTTCACTAACAGTGAAAGAAACTGGGGATGCTATGCAGCATACTCATTTTGGAAGTGAACCCATTTTGTGTTAAAAAAACCATGCCAAAGATTGCAATCAGGTTACATTGACAGTGCCCGAAAATGAAAATTTCTTCATTATCTCAGCTTATAAGTTGCTCTACTACTTTTTTAGCCCAACTATATCGCAAAACCGGCCGGAGAATTTTGGCATACGTACCTATACAATATCCTCAGTTCACAGTGAACCCATTTTCGGTATAAAAACATACATGCCAAGAAGACAATCAGGTGCTTGAAATGAGCTTCACTAACAGTTAGTGAAAATGGGACCATAAAATAGCTTAAGAAGACCATCAGGATTGTGAAGTAAGCTTCACTAACAGTGATAGAAACTGGGGATGCTATGCAGCATACTCATTTTGGAAGTGAACCCATTTGGTGTTAAAAAAACCGGTTACATTGACAGTATTTGAAAATGAAAATTTCTCCATCATCTGATGACCACAGTGAACCCATTTTTGGTTTAAAAACATACATGCCAAGAAGACAATCAGGTGCTTGAAATGAGCTTCACTAACAGTTAGTGAAAATGGGACCATACAATAGCTTAAGAAGACCATCAGGTTTGTGAAATAATCTCCACTAACAGTGAAAGAAACTGGGGATGCTATGCAGCATACTCATTTTGGAAGTGAACCCATTTGGTGTTAAAAAAACCGGTTACATTGACAGTATTTGAAAATGAAAATTTCTCCATCATCTGATGACCACAGTGAACCCATTTTTGGTTTAAAAACATACATGCCAAGAAGACAATCAGGTGCTTGAAATCAGCTTCACTAACAGTTAGTGAAAATGGGACCATACAATAGCTTAAGAAGACCATCAGGTTTGTGAAATAATCTCCACTAACAGTGAAAGAAACTGGGGATGCTATGCAGCATACTCATTTTGGAAGTGAACCCATTTGGTGTTAAAAAAACCATGCCAAAGATTGCAATCAGGTTACATTGACAGTGCCCGAAAATGAAAATTTCTTCATTATCTCAGCTTATATGTTGCTCTACTACTTTTTTAGCCCAACTATATCGCAAAACCCAAGTGTGGTGCATATCCGGCCGGAGAATTTTGGCATACGTACCTATACAATATCCTCAGTTCACAGTGAACCCATTTTCGGTATAAAAACATACATGCCAAGAAGACAATCAGGTGCTTGAAATGAGCTTCACTCACAGTTAGTGAAAATGGGACCATAAAATAGCTTAAGAAGACCATCAGGATATGCGAAGTAAGCTTCACTAACAGTGATAGAAACTGGGGATGCTATGCAGCATACTCATTTTGGAAGTGAACCCATTTGGTGTTAAAAAAACCGGTTACATTGACAGTATTTGAAAATGAAAATTTCTCCATCATCTGATGACCACAGTGAACCCATTTTTGGTTTAAAAACATACATGCCAAGAAGACAATCAGGTGCTTGAAATGAGCTTCACTAACAGTTAGTGAAAATGGGACCATACAATAGCTTAAGAAGACCATCAGGTTTGTGAAATAAGCTTCACTCACAGTGAAAGAAACTGGGGATGCTAGAGAATGAGGATACACCAGGCACCAGCCTATGCACCATCCTCAGTTCATGGAAGAAAAATACGAATAGGGCTCATAGCAAGTGTAGTTTTAACTGGAATTGTCATCGTGGAAGGAAACCAAATATAGAAGCCAGAAAGAGGAATGGTAGAGAATGAGGATACACCAGGCTAACATAGCGGCATTTTCCTCATCTCTCTCTCACCCCTTCTTTCCCTTCTCCACTCCAACTCGTCTCTTTCTAATCACAGCCCAATTAAGAACAATTGTTCACAGTCACTGCTAAAGAAACATATATGCTCAGATTATTGGGCAATTTATATGCTCAGATTATGGAAATTTTCAGTCACTGTTAAAGAAACTAAGTAGGCTGCATAGCATCCCCAGTTTCCTTCACTGTTAGTGAAGCTTGTTTGGAAAATTGTTCACTCAAACATGCCCCGTGTTTCTGAACTCAAACATGACATTAATAAACATCTTTTCTAATAATGGCTACACTTGTGGAAGCTCTCTCTAAGCCTCAATTCTTCAAGGTTTTGTTGCCTACTTCTTTACAGAAGTTGGTACTCCATTCTCCTCTCTTTAAAGAAGAATAGAGTACCAGCTTCTGTAAAGAAGTAGGCAACAAAACCTTGATGAATTGAGACTTAGAGAGAGCTTCCACAATTGTAGCCATTATCAGAAAAGATGTTTATTAATGTGATGTTTGAGTTCAGATACAAGGAGCATGTTTGAGTGAACAATTGGGTTTTGAATGGAGATTGTAGTCATAGATCAATTCTTGATGGAATAAAAATACGAATAGGGCTCATAGCAAGTGTAGTTTTAACTGGAATTGTCATCGTGGAAGGAAACCAAATATAGAAGCCAGAAAGAGGAATGGTAGAGAATGAGGATACACCAGGCTAACATAGCGGCATTTTCCTCATCTCTCTCTCACCCCTTCTTTCCCTTCAGCACACGAACACATAGAGACATCAGCAACAACAGCAAGAGCGACAAGAACAACAACCATAATAAATTATTATGAACAAGATGTCTCTATATGGGTTTCCAGATCTCCACTCCAACTCGTCTCTTTCTAATCACAGCCCAATTAAGAACAATTGTTCACAGTCACTGTTAAAGAAACATATATGCTCAGATTATGAAAAGTTTTCATTTTCAGATACTGTTAAAGAAGCTGATTTCATGCATCTGATTGCAATCTTTGGCATGGTTTTTTTAACACAAAATGGGTTCACTTCCAAAATGAGTATGCTGCATAGCATCCCCAGTTTCTTTCACTGTTAGTGAAGCTTATTTCACAAACCTGATGGTCTTCTTAAGCTATTGTATGGTCCCATTTTCACCTCCTCCAAATCAGTACAATGTCATCTATACCAGGTTATGTGCCAAAATGGGATTGGGCATACGATGCAAGGCCGACAAGTATTAGTTGTTTGTGAGTATGCAGTAGGATGCAGCTATGAACATGGGCTCATATCAAGTGTAGTATTACGGACTGTCATCGTGGAAGGAAACCAATTTAATATAGAAGCCGTATATGGAGCCAGAAAGAGGGATCGTAGAGAATGAGGATACACCAGGCTAACATAGCGGCATTTTCCTCATCTCTCTCTCATCCCTTCATTCTCTTCACCACACGCACACAAAGAGACATCAGCAACAACAGCAAGAGGGGATTGGTCCAACAGTAAGTGTAGATTATAATAAACGAGATGTCTCTATTTTGGGTTTCCAGATCTCCACTCCAGCCCTTTCTCTCTAATCACAGCCCACTTAAGAAACATAGACGAAATGCGACATAGACGACAGCCATAATGCAGACTCACAAACACTAGTACGTGTCTTTCATGCATTCAAGTAACATAATCTCTTTAAAAATACCAATTTCAAGACTTACCGATGTTTTTTGACAGTGGGCGGCGTGCCACCCTCACTCTCATATGTTTGCCTGCCACTATTATTTAGTGGCTGCTCATCCCCATGGCTCTCGTTGCCATCATTTATATTTACCCTCTTTCCACGCCTCGGCATGTTGTACCTGTCAAGGATCCGATAACTTGGTTCAAATGATAGTTTGGTTCAAATGACACTAAGCATAGTTTAATGTAAATAATACCAAGCAGTAGAAAATAGAAAGACAATTAAACCAGTGTATTAAATTCATAATGAACATATTCGAAATTACAGACATAATATTACAACAAGATTTAAGACATAAAATTACAGACATATAATAAACTTGCATAAAAAATCATGTAAACTACAATACGACATCTTCCAGTAAATTGCCCTCTTCTCCATCCTTGCGGAGCCAAGTCCCGCAAATTCCAAGATCGGTTGTGTTTACATCAAACACAGGAAACTCAGAAGCAATGTAACTGTTCATGTCTTCACCGTCTTCATCGTCTGAAGTATCGCCCAGTTGGAATACATCTCTTGGTTGCATAGGGATAGCCACATACGATTTTGGCAGGGTTGGATCTGCAATGTAGAACACTTGTTGGACTTGGGATGGAAACACAAATGGCTCATGGCTAATGTGTGTACCGATGTGAATCAATTTTGAGAAGTTCACAACTGTGAAGCCAAGCTTGTCCTTGTTGTTAGCAAAATTCCTATCAAACTCAGCCCAATCCCCACGAAATAAGACAACACGGAAATGGCCAAAATAATTCAACTCAATGATATCCGTGAGCACTCCATAGTAGTCGAGATCCCCATCTACAGGCCTCGTGTCCGATTTGGAAGCATAACTTCTAGTCTTAGACGTCACTACCATTCCACTATTTTGGGACTTCAAATTAGATTCACGATCCTTAGTACGAAATCTAAAACCATTGAATATGTATCCTCCGTATCTTTTGGCCATCTGATAGGGACCTTTGGCAAGTACTTGTATTTCAGATGACGCACCTTCAGGACCCAAAGAATGTACCTATTAATTTTGCGCAAATCGTATCAACACCATAGAAAATATAGATATAATAAAGATTAACTTGCATAACTGTAATTCACCTACATGAGATTCAAACCACTTATGAAATTTTTCATTCATCAGCTTGTTTTGTTCACGTGGTGGTAGTCTTCTTGGTCTAGCCCTTCGTTTGATGTCCCTGACAAATTCGCTAAAAAACAAGCAATTGAAATTAGGAATAAGAAAAGTATCAAAAATATCGAACTCCGCGGTTTTCACTGTATTCGATTTACATTTAAAAGCAACTTACTTTCGAAATGGTTCCACTGATGCATGATGGTCTAGCACATATCGATGTGCCTGTTCCCACGCTAAGCTATCGAGCTCAAATGCATCAACTTTACCAACAGTGGTGCCAGCGGTATCAAAAAGATATTGTGCACCATCAAGGTTGGAAATGTCTGGATTTCTACGTGGTCTACTGGAAGATGTCTCCACACCAGGCATATACCTGGAAAAAAAATGTGAGCACTCCTCTGATAGATATCCCTGGGCTATTGACCCTTCAGGATATGCTCTGTTTTTCACATAACCCTTTAGCCGGTATAGGTACCTGAACATGTACAATTAATAAACTAGAGCGGATTAGGGGATTAAAAGAAATGAGCTTTTGAAAATTCAATTTCGTAAGATGAACGAATTATTTTACCTCTCAATGGGGTACATCCACCGATAGTGAACAGGACCACCGATTCTGGCTTCACCAGCAAGGTGGATTATCAAGTGAATCATAATAGTGAAAAACGATGGAGGAAATATCATCTCCATTTTACTAAGTGTCAATGCCGCCTGCTGCTCCAATTGGTCCAGATCTTCAACACGAAGCATTCTTGAGCAAATACCTTTATATATGCTACAAAGATCTTTCAGGACAGTAGTGACTTGCTCACACATTGAAGACCTTAGGGCCACAGGAAGGAGATCCTGCATTAGGATGTGGTAGTCGTGTGACTTTAGCCCCTGAAGCCTCTTCTCTTTAAAGTTGACACATTTTACCATGTTAGAAGAATAGCTATCGGGGACTTTCAGTTCAAGTAGTACTTTGCAAAACAACTCCAACTCCGATTTTGACATTGAATAGATTGCAGGAGGTAGGAGCACTTTCCCGTTCGGCAATTCTTCTGGGTGCAACTCATGTCGGATGCCCATTGACTTCAAATCAAGTCGGCTCTTCAGATTGTCCTTTGTCTTCCGATCATCTCCCATAACTGTTCCTATACAATTCTCACCTATATTTTTGCCGATATGCATCACATCTAAATTATGTCTCAGTAAGTTGAATTCCCAATACGGCAACTTGAAGAAAATACTCTTCTTCTTCCATGCACCTAAACTCGTCAAGTTTTGATCCTCATCCTCGCCATATAGATCGGTCTCCTCATCTTGCTCCGGCCTTGCCCTTTTCTTGCCCTTTGTCCTGACTTCTGGTTCCTTTCCATATTTGAATTGATGACCATCTACCCGCCTCAAAATATCTGAACCAGAGGAAGACCCAGGAGCATGTTCCCACTCGTCGGTGCCATCAAATGTCGCTGCCTCTGCCCGAAATATATGTGTGTCAGGCAACCATCTCCTATGACCCATATAGCAAAACTTTCTGCCATTGTACAACCACCTTGAACTAGTTTGGTCAGCACAACATGGACATGCATAACGTCCTTTAGTACTATATCCAGATAAATTTGCATATGCTGGAAAATCATTGATGGTCCAAGACAACACGGCACGAAGAGAAAATGTTTCTTTAGCCACAGCATCATAGGTTGGAACACCCACCCACAACTTCTGAAGTTCATCTATTAACGGTTGTAGGTACACATCTATATCATTTCCAGGACCTTTCGGTCCAGGAACTATCATGGACAAAATAAATGAGGACTGCTTCATGCATTTCCAAGGCGGCAAATTGTATGGTATCAACACAACCGGCCATATGCTATATGTACTACTCATTTGCCTGAAAGGGTTGAAGCCATCACTAGCTAGTCCAAGTCTCACATTTCGAGGATCTTCCGCAAAATCAGGATATCTTTCATCAAATCTTTTCCAAGATTGAGAATCAGCAGGATGTCTAAGAATCCCATCATTAGTGCGGCCTTCAGCATGCCATTTCATATCAGAAGAAGTTTTCGTGGACATAAACAACCTTTGTAACCTAGGGATCAGAGGAAAGTAACGCAATGTTTTGGCAGGCTTCTTTTTCCTACTTCGCTTAGTAGATCCGCTGGCTCCCTCGTCTTGATTTGGTCTTTCTTTCCATTTCGAAGAACCACACACTTCGCAATTATCCAGACTTTCCTTACCACTCGTGAAAAGCATACAGTCATTTGGACATGCTGCTATCTTCTCATATCCTAGATCGAGAGAACTTAGGAATTTTTTGATTTTATAGGCTGAGTTTGGAATACAGATTTCAGGAAATGCTTCATTCAACAATTCAAGTAGCATAGTGAAGGACTTAGCAGACCACCCGTTTAAACATTTAATCTGAAATAGTCTGACAATGAATGAGAACTTAGAAAATTTGGTGCAGTCGCGGTACAACGGGATACTAGCATCTTCAAGTAACTTAGCGAAGGATTCTTGCTGCTTATTATTTTCATGGGTGGGGCCAGACATTTCCTCGTCCACCCCACCACCAATCTGGTTTGTTTCTATTGACTCATTGTGAACTTCGGTTGTTGGGTCATTGGTGTGGAAAGGAACATTATGATTCCCCATGGCATCTTGTAACAAAGCATGCATCTCATCGGGAACGCTTAAGTCTTCGTTCACTAAGGGCTCAGCCTCATTTTCTAATACAACCGGACGAACAGGAGCTGCCGTATGATCCTCTCCATGACAAAACCACATTGTGTACCCTTGAAGAAAACCGTTGACAGCCAAGTGTGTATGTACTACGTCACATGTCCTCAGCATACAATTTGTACAGCGAAGGCATGGACAAAGGATTAGGTTGGGTTCACGGGAAT
Organism: Hemerocallis citrina; assembly: GCA_017893485.1. NCBI lineage: Eukaryota > Viridiplantae > Streptophyta > Magnoliopsida > Asparagales > Asphodelaceae > Hemerocallis > Hemerocallis citrina. The sequence goes on along the minus strand of JACEHZ010000642.1, from coordinate 892,400 downwards.
GTCGTTTGGCAAAGATAATAAAATCTTTAATACCATCACGGTACTCCTTGGATAATCGTGGTTTACTAATCCAACTTCTATCCATTATATCAATAGCACACAGTCTGAAATTAAAATTTTATATATTAAATAGTAATAACAGTAAAAGGCATTTTGTATATTAAATTTCACCTATTTGAAAATCAACCCTAGCTGCAAATAAATGAACGATATAATCTCTAACTGTAAAATAAAGAAATTGTGGCTCCAAAAAATGTACAAAAAAAAACTACTTCTTAATACAATCTACTCTATTCACCAAACCCTAAACGACCTTTTGTGGAAATGATCACAACCACCTTAGACGGTATTTTATCACACACCCTGTGTTCGAGCATAAAAAAAAATCGACTATAGTCTCCCCTGTATTTGGCTTTCCGTTCAAGGAGATGATGATGGTAAAGGGTATTTTGCTGATGAAGAGGAATCGGCCGAATAATGAGTGCGTCCTGTTGTAACTACGGTAACAAGAAGATCTGATGACTCATGAACTATTCTGTTCATGACTACTAATAATCACTTATCTCATAATAATAATAATAATAATAATAATAATAATACTACTACTAAACAAAAGAAACAGTAAAAGAAAAATTAAAATGTCTAGTATGTAAGCATATATTTTGCAGACTGAACCAATTGTTGTACATAGCCGGAGAATTTTGGCATAGAGCTATAGCATCCTCAGTTCACAGTGATCCCAGTTTGGTCAAAAAAACATGCCAAAATGACAATCAGATGCAGGGGATAAGCTTCAATTAATTAACAGTGAAAGAAACTGGGGATGCTATGCAGCATACTTAGTTACGAAGTGAACCCATTTTGTTAAAAAACCATGCCAAGGATTCCAGTCAGGTTACTTTAACAGTATCTGAAAATGAAAAATTTCCCATTATCTGAGCTTATATGTTGCTCTACTACTTCTTCATCCCAACTAAATCTAAAACCCAATTGTAGCCGCATATCCGGCCGGAGGATTTTGGCATACGTACCTATACCATCCTCAGTTCACAGTGAACCGATTTTGGTAAAAAAAACATGCCAAGATGACAATCAGATGCATGAAAATAAGCTTCACTAACAACAAAAAAAGAAAATGGGGATGCTAGCAGCATACTTAGATTGGAAGTTAACCCATTTTCGTATAAAAAACCATGCCAAAGATTGACAATCAGGTTACTTTAACAGTATTTGAAAATGATAAATTTTCCATTATCAGAGCTTATATGTTGCTATACTACTTCTTCAACCCAACTAAATCTAAAACCCAATTGTTGTGCGTATCCGAAGGATTTTGGCATACGTACCTATAGCATCCTCAGTTCACTTAGTCTGGAAGTGAACCTATACAAACTGGGGATGCTATGCATGCAGCATACTCATTTTGGAAGTGAACCCATTTTGTCTAAAAAAACCATGCCAAAGATTGCAATCAGGTTACTTTAACGGTATCTGAAAATGAAAATCTCCCATTATCTGAGCTTATATGTTGCTCTACTACTTCTTTAGCCCAACTAAATCTAAAATCCAATTGTTGTGCGTATCCGGCCGCAGGATTTTGACATACGTACCTATAGCATCCTCAGTTCACAGTGAACCCATTTTGGGTAAAAAACAATCATGCCAAGAAGACAATCAGATGCATGAAATCAGCTTCATTAACAGTGAAAGAAAACGGGTATGCTATGCAGCATACTTAGTTTGGAAGTGAACCCATTTTGTGTTAAAAAACCATGCCAAAGATTGCAATCAGGTTACTTTAATAGTATCTGAAAATGAAAATTTCCCATTAACTGAGCTTATATGTTGCTCTACTAATTCACTGTGTCCAACTAAATCTAAAACCCAAGTGTGGTGCATATCCGGCCAGAGAATTTTGGCATACGTACCTATACAATATCCTCAGTTCACAGTGAACCCATTTTGGGTAAAAAAACAAACATGCCATGAAGACAATCAGATGCATGAAATCAGCTTCATTAACAGTAAAAGAAGATGAAAATTTCCATTATCTAAGCATATATTTTTCTATTAATTCTTCATCTCAACTAAACCGTTCATGCTAAGGAAATCGAACACGTAACAGGCATATATTTTTCATTATCTAAGCATATATTTTTCATGCCAAACTGAAAAAAGCTGCCTTTTTTGGAAAATAAGGGAAATCAAGAGATCATACCGAAGAGAGAGGGAGGGAGCGGGGCAACGAGGGCGGGGGCGTAGGAGAGAGAGAGAGAGGGGGCGACCGCCGATTCACCTCCAGATCGAGAGAGGGAAGAACGAAATCGAAAAGGACGAAGGGAATAAGGGACGATTTCGAATGGTCGAAGGCCGTCGAAGAGGACGAAGCGGCGGAGGCAAACGCGCGGGAAATAGAGCGGGGAAGGAGGGAAAGGAAGCGCCTTTTTTCGCTTTTTTTTTGGGGGGGGGGGTAATGGGTAAATGGCGAGCGAACGATTAGGGTTCGCGGGTTTTATTCCCAGTTATTCACCGGCGTTTTAATTGGAAACGCCGGTGAATGTGCCAGTATATTCGCCGGCGTTTATAATAAAAAATGCTGGTGAATAATAAACTTCACCGGCGTGTTCAGCTAAAACGCCGGTGAATACTAACATTCACCGGCGTTGTAAATAGACCGCCGGTGTATGGCCATCCCATCTGGCGCCCAATTCCTACTGGCTCCCTACCCCGGCGCTACTAGTAAAACGCCGGGAAAAAACCGCCGGGAAAGCTACTTTCTTTTGTAGTGCAATGAGGATGAGGAGGGGGTGGCATAGGGGAGGTTGAGGAAAAGGGAGGTGAAAGACAAGCCGCTAATCCCTCGTGCCTTGGTCCGCGCAACATCGCCCTGCCCGATGTCGCCATGTCCGATGCCAACCCGTGTGGAACCCGATAGCCCCTTCAGCCTTCGGTTCTTCCTCTTCCTTCATTTTTTTAAATTTTTTTATTGTTGATTGATGGAAAATAAATATATGTTTGGACTTGAATAACTAAATTGATTGTGATGTTTAGCAAGAAATTTTTTTATTATCTATGCTATGATTGAGTAAATGTTAAATTTTTATAGTTGAAAGATTGATTTTTGTATATAAAGTTGATGACTTTCAAGCTTGGATAATTATTATGTTTTGAATTAGTGAGTAAATTATGGACTTTTATGAGTTTATAACCATGATTCTATGGATTTTTTGTGTATGTTTAGAGGTAGTAGGTGACGCACATGTGCACGTGGAGGTGGAAGGGTGCGTTGGAGAGGAAAACGTCACGACAGTCGTGGACGGCGGAGATGTGGGAGAGGATGGAGGAGTGGATAACGGCGTTGGAGAGGGTGTGGATTTGGGAGGGGGATGGGAGGGAGGGGAGGATTGAGATGAGGTGGATCAGGGTATGGTTGTTGCCTGTGAGGATATACACGAAGGCCGAGTTGTGCGCATATTTTTCAGGATAAATTTCACTAAACTAGTTATATATACCTTTGAAGATATAATTTTTCCAATTCCCTCACATTTTTTGGAGTTCCATATAATTTTATGAGTCCTTCAAAATTATTTTAGTTTGTACAATTTGCACAGGGTTATATTAGTAAATTATTATACATATATTTTTTGCCGGTTTGGCATTGGGTTGGGCGCAAGTGCCAAGTCCACTATTTGGAGCCTACCATGGGAGGATATGTTGAACTCCAAGTTAAATATTTCTCCCATGTACTTTGTAAGATACTTTCCTAAGTAGTACAATCCCCTATAGCAAGATGTAAATGAAAGAATAAAGAATTCATTCTAAATAGATTCTTGTCACATACTACTCTTCTATTTCACCCCTGTAAATGGATGGGTTGAGACAAAGAGTGGAAAGTGATAAGATACAATACATTGAATTCTCATATCAATCCCCTCAAGTTCCTACAAAGAGAGAGACAATTTCTTTATTGCTCTCTTCCATATTCGTTTTGTTTGTATGGCAATGGTTTCATAGGTGTAGACTTTGTGCATATTCTCATTTGTAGATTCTGCTCTCGTACAAGCAATTCGTTAAGGAATTTTGGCTGCTCGAGGATATCAACACTTCCGCTTATGTTATCGCCAAACCCAATGTAAGGCCAACACTTTTTATAGTATCATGTTAGGGCTTATAGTTATGTGATCTCTATATGCCATGCATGCTATATCGACCATAGCCAACATATTTTTCTCCCACCTCCACTGCAATAAAGCTTATTATAAGTTTGTATCCTACCAAACTTTTGATATGAAATGTTGTTATTTCTAATATTATAATTCAAACTTATTAAAGCCAACTTCATCATTGTGTAAAACCAACGTATAAATTTTATGCATCCATTAAATATTCAAAAATATTTCTCCAGTGAGGAACCTTATAGGCTCCTTCTAGTATTACCATGACGAAAAATACTTTCACTTAATTATGCTATTTAAAAAATTTATATATGTTTTACTTTAAAATTTTCTTAGTCGGTAAAAGAATACTTCTTGAGAGCTAAAAACACCATTCTTGTGGCGTCAAGAAAACGACTGTGTATGGAACGATAACGATTGCAAAACAAATATTGAGTAAATGAGAGGAGAGAGAGAGAGAGAGAGAGAAACCCCATGGACTTCTTGAGTAGAGAGAGTATACGTTAACATCAGCCCCCCCCCCCCCCCCCCCCCCCCCTCTCTTCCCAACCCAGTTTTCCAACCCATCCCCAAACCCCCTTTTTCGTCCACCAGATAAATGAAGAAAATATGCAAGAAGTGTGGACTTGGTGGTCATTTGGTGGCTGACTATCGTCGTTATGGTTTTCACTGCTTCAATTGCAAGAGATTTGGCCACAAGGTGAGAGACTACCCACTGTTTAACCGTTGTGAGATCATTGTCGTGGAGGTACCCCACAACTTGGGCATGGCAGCTGCTCTTTCAGCGTTGCATGCAAGTGCCTTCCTTCATCTCATCAACCTCAATTCCTCCCTGGCGACGAAAGATGTGGAGTGTGCTCTGAACTTCAAATGGGAAAGCAAGGGCAGGTGATGGTCCTTGAAGATGGTGAGTGACATAGTCTATCTCGTCCAGTTCCCTACAATAGAAAGTGCAAATCAAGAGGCCAGTGAAGGTATATTCTATTTCTTTGGATTCAATACTACTTTCTTCCCCTGGTCCTTGGACTTCGAAGCTAAACTCCGACCCACACCTAGCTTCATTTGGATCAACATGCCCATGCTACCTTTCTACATGTGGAACCATGCGTCTTTGGAATCTCTTCTCAAACCTTTTGCCAAGTTGGTGGTTATGAGAAATGAGATGAAGAAAGCTGAGATAAGAAACCAGGCTCTGGTGCTGATTGAGGTAGAAGATGTCTCCCGCATTCCAAATGCCCTATCGATCACATACACCGTTCCCTAGATGTTAGAGAAGCATACTTATGAGGTCTCGGTGCTCCTTCTTGGCAACCCAATCCCAGTTAAAGATGTTGAGAGTGACAAGGTTTAGCTTTTCACCACTGGCTCAAATGGTAGTGTTGGCAAAAATTCCTTTTGGAGGAAGAAATATGGAACTGAGGTGAAATTCGATGGCAGAGATGCGCTGAATGTTGCTAACCCAAATCCAGATATGAGTAAGGAGAGCTCAGCATCCAATCAACCACTAGTCTCAGGTGCTCCCAGCAACCAATTGTGCCACCAATCCTACTATCACCAACCAACTCTAACAGTGACGCAATGAAGAGGGAAATCAAGGAAGGAAAAAAATTTGTTATGGAAGGAGGACATTTTATTGCAGATATCTCAGAGAATCCTTATTTGCTATCAGCTAAAGGGGCAACCCTTATTATCTCGCATGTAGTCTTTGGCAGTAAGCCAAATTTGGTAGGCCAGCCAGAAAAGCAGGGTTTAGTGCAGATTGAAAGAGATGGAAAGGAGATTCAAATTCTCAAATCTTTGTGGGCCAAAATGTAGGGTTCGCTTAGCCCAAGCCTTAACCTGTCCAGTGCCTGCGACAAATCCAGAGACACCTCATTTGCTTCAACTGAAAAACACCTCAGTCATCTGTGTTTTGAAGATTTAACCACTAAGAAGAAGATGAAGAAGTCAGCTACCATCAAATCTCCATTCCTCAAGCACCTCTTTACAACTAGGAGGGATAAATCAACTTCGAAGAACAGAGGTACTAGTCAGTCTGGTTCAAATTATCTTAAGCATTCCTTTGCTAAATTAGATGAGGCACACCTCCCTGAGATTGCCAAATTGCTATAGGTTGAGCCCAAAAATCAGCATTCCATTGCAGTCATTAGAAACTCTGAGAGAGTAGTTATTGGCCCTGATAGGCCAACAGAGCCTCTTTCTTGAGGCTCTAGTAGTTGTCTCACTTAGTTTTTCTGTTTTATGCGCTTTTTGCATTTTTGGTGTTCTTTGTGCTCTTATTTGTCTTTTTTTTTTTGAAGAAAAAGGTGGAGTATAACCACCCTGTTTCATTAATTCGTGCTCTTATTTATCTCTAATGAATATCGGTTCATGGAATGTTAGAGGACTTGGATGACCTGAGAAATGCACTCTTATTAAAGATGTTATCAAGATGAATTCTTTCTCAGTTGTTTGTCTGCAAGAATCACAGCTTTCCAATCATAGAAAGCAAAAACTCAAATCCACAGAAGGTTCTATCATCACCAAATGGATTAATCTTGATGCACTTGAGACCTATGGATGTATTCTCATAGGATGGGATGATAATTTATTTTATCTGACTTACTCTGCCTTTGATATATTCTTAGTATCTGTTATTTTGAGAGTGACTCTATGGAATGAATGGTCTATTACCTCTGTTTATGCACCCCATGATAAGGAAGATAGAGAAATTTGCTAGCATGAAATTATTCAAAGAAGATCCTTCCTCAAGCCTTGTTGGGTCCTTTGTGGAGATTTCAATATCACTATGTCAGATGATGAGAGATTGGGAGGGTGAGGCTCCCTTAAAGAGATGAATATATTCATAGACCTCATCCATTCTCTACAACTTATTGACTTACCGCTCTCAAGAAGAAAATTCACTTGGTCTAACATGCACAACAATCCTTCCATGGTGACAGATTCTTGATTTCCAAGGAATGGGAATTGCATTTCCCTCATTCAGCTTAATTTTACCTCCCTAGGGTGGCCTCCGATCACTGCCCCATTGTCCTCAACACTGTGGCCATTACACCAAAGTCCTTCTCCTTCAAATTTGAAAATGCTTGGCTCTTCCACCGTAGGTTCAAGATCTCTGTTTGTACATGGTGGAATTAGTTCAGAACCAGAGGATCAGGAGTAGATGTCCTAGCTTCTAAGCTCAACTTGCTAAAGAAACATCTGAAGAGATGGCAGGAGGAACATTTTGGAAGTATCAAGGCAAAAAAAGTGATCTCTTAAATAAGATACACTCACTAGACATCATCAGAGAGTCCAGGCCTTTTTCTTCCACCTGAGCAAGATGAATTTGATGCCTTGATCACTACATACACTAATTTGGTTCATGCTGAAGTTGTCTACTGCTGGCAAAGATCCAAAGTAACTTGGATTAAAGAAGGTGATGCAAACACCAAGTTTTTCCATTCTATTGTCAATGGAAAAAGAAGAAGAAGAAACTTCATCCATTCTATCCAACATGAAGACTCTCTAGTCTCTGACCCTGCTGCTATTAGATCCTGCTTTAAAGATCATCTCTTCAATATCTGTGGCCAATAGAGGCACTCTAATTTCTCTACTGATTGTCCATCTCTCTATCCCTCTACCCCTGATCTCTCTCTCCTAGATGCACCCTTCACTGTGGATGAAATAAAAAAGGCAACATTTGATATGGTTCAGATAAGGCACCTGGTTCTGATGGATTTTCGATGAGCTTTTATCACCAATTTTGGGAAATCCTCCAAGTTGATATTTAAAACCTCTTCCAAGATATTTACAATGGAAATTCTAGCTTAGAGAGATTAAATTATGCAGACATCATGCTTATTCCCAAATGTGAAGGAACAAATCAAGTCTCTGCGTTTCTACTAATCAACCCCCCTCAATTGCTATTTCAAGATCTTCACTAAGGTTATAGCTAATAGATTTGGTACTTTACTTCCTTCACTTGTGTCTTCCTTACAAAGTGATTTTCTCAAATGTAAATCCACTGTTGACAGATACCTTATGTAGCGCCCCGAATTTCTAACATAATAACTTAGAAAATACATGGCACAATCCCAGCATCAACTTCAATGTAATAGTACATATAGCCCAAAAGCACAAATAATTTTATTTCAACTTTTATTACAACAATCTTTTTCATATGCAGCGGAAATACAAACACCTTGAATTAAAAATATTCTTTTTTCAACACTTCTCTTTACAAAAATTACACAAGGCTCTATTACATTACTTATAATCTCCAAAGCTAACTCAAGCGTACAAACTCCCAAACTCTAAGCAGCAACCTGCAACATATGAGGCTAGAGATGATCCCTAACCCCCAAACTAAAGGGGTCAGCCATAAATGGTGTGAGTGACATAAAAACAAACAACATAATTTAATCGTAAGACATAAAGTTATCAACAACATGTATCATCCACAAGAATAAAGGAATGAGAAATAACAAAGATGTAAAGCATGAAAACATCATAGAATGAAAACAACAAGTGCATCTAGTCTAAGTGTCAAGTGTGGGAAAACTGGAAAACACATGCACGAAACCAAGTCAAGACAACACAATTTCTGTATGCGGACTCTCTGATGCATACTTGTCGAAGTCTATGCATCCCATTCTACATAGGTTCGGTGCAAGCCCTTAACGTCTTCACTTCATAGGGTTCAATCCCCCGTTATGCAACTAATCCTATCACGATGACTACTACGAGATAAAGATAAACTGTGAGAATTAGCCCATGCCTGATAATTCCGGAGACGGATCCCACATCTTAGGTATTTTACTTGGATAATTCCGGAGATCATCCCACATCTAGACATAGACACATCATCACATGAATACCCCATGTGCGTTTCCTCGACTTTGATAATTCTGGAGATCAATCCCACATCTCAAGCAAACCACTTGGATAATTCCGGAGATATATCTCGCATATCAGGTAATTTACCTGGATAATTTCGGAGATAAGTCCCACATCTCAAGATAGTTACTTGGATAATTCCGGAGATTAGATCCCACATCTAAAGCCATACTGAGGTGCATAACCCATGTTCCCGTTCATCATATCACCACTAGTGCCTGTCCTTATCATTTGGGTTATTTAATTACTCAACGAATCTCCTAGAATGGTGTACCCTACCGGACTAAAATCAAAACTAAATAACTGAAATGCCTCTACGGGCCTCAACAAAGTAACTCAACACCGGTATACTAGGGTCACTCACCTCTAGAGACTCAAACTCAAAAGCCTTAAACAACTTTCCACTAAACAAAATTAGCTCAACTGAATATCTCAAATCAAAAGCTTAACTGAAGACAAAGTGTAGACTGAATTATCTGAAAACCAATCATTCGAAATAACACATAAGTTTACAAAGATCCTTCAGTACCAGTCGACTTATACTGTGGTTAGTCGACTGCCCAGAGGACAATTATCCAAAATTTTACAAAAAATAACCTAAGTCATAGCAGTCGACTTAAAAGAGAATCGGTCGACTTAACCGAGGTAATTTCCAATAATTTCTCAAAAATATTCTAAGTATATAAGTCGACTTAAAGAGGGTCATGGTCGACTGTCCATAAAGGACTGTAATAATTTTACAAAGTAATTTTCTCAGTGAACCAGTCGACTGCCTACAAGCTAGGTCGACTGTCCAGAACGACTTTTCAAAGATACTAAAATACAATAACAGGTTCGTACCAGTCGACTGCACAGTAGACCAGTCGACTGTCGGCCTACAGTTTTCACAATTTAGATCTGAATACAAAATCAAAACTGGGGTTTTCTAAAGATTCATTGTTTATGAAAATGACAAATCTCAACAAATCCTCATTATGGTTATATTGCTCAAAACATCAAATATGTCAAAACTCAAGTTCTCATGTTCTAGATTACTAATTCTTTCATTAGGGTTTTCCAATACTGAATTTCTTTCACAACTCTCAATAAAATTTGATTTACAATATATAAGATCCAGATGTTCATCATCCAGTCATAATCATACTCAAATCTTAATCATGCCTTTAGCAATACGATTTTATAAACAAAGATCTACTACTCATTCATAGATTTCACAACATGGTATAACAACATCAATTATTCACAAGAATCATACCACAATACAAGATCTATATCATTCACAATATCAAATCAAACAACATTGCCACTAGCATACGCAGATCAAACAACAAAACAATTTTATATCATTCACAAGCAAACAAAACAAAACAAAGTCACTCACCTTTGAATTGAGAGAATCCACGAAAAAGCCTTCCTTTTTTGCTAGATCCAAAAACTCTCCTCTTGATCACCAAGGAAATGATAATATAATAAATCTGGAGTTGTGCAGCGAATGACGGCTGCACACCTTCTTTTATACAGGCCGGGATTGAAAGGAATTAGGGTTTTGAAGTACTTTTGCAAAATAGTCCTTTTTCAATTTATTACTTCACCTATATAACCTTCCTTAGTTATAATAAGTTAAATAAATCAAAACTAAATAAAATCTTTTTACCACTAAGTTTTCCAACAACCCAGCATGGCCCAGAGATAAGAAAATCCTGGATTTACACTCAGGGTGGCGATTTTGCACAGAAATCCTCCCTTTTGTAATATTTGCAATTACATCATAAAATATTTATAAAAATCCAAAAAAATCAGAAATAATATCTAGTAATACATATTCTATTTTCCAATCAAAATATTTGACCTTTACTTTCCAAAAAAAAACATTTGCACAAGATTCTACATAAATTTCATATTTGCAAAAACACCCTTTTTGTTTAAATCTTCACCAAATCGACTTTAAATAAAATATAGATATATTTAGATTTAAATGCTAACCATGGGAAACCAAAATATCAGTAAAAACGAATTTTCATAGTTTATTTAAGGTCCAAACGACTTTTTACATAAAAACCCCTCTCTTTCGAGATATTTGTAAAAATAGTTTCTTTATTCAGAAAAATCCCAAAATTTAGAATATACTCCATTGTAATTAGGAGAATATACTAAAAATATAAAATTGGTTATTTTCACCAAAAGTATTTGCACGTGTTTCGCACGTGTAAAAATATAAATCTTTAGAAAGTACTTATTAAATCTCCAGAAAATCATTTTAATTCATTTTCAAATTTTTAAAATAATATTTGAAAATACGGGATTCTACACCTTATAACCCATGAAATGATCAATCTCTGCTCTAGAAGAAAGTCTGACGTAGTCATGTTAAAGATTGACTTTAAGAAGGCCTTCGACTCTCTGAACAGGGATTTCCTAGAAGATGTTGGTGTGCTTGGATCCATAACATCCTACACACTGCTAAATCCACAATTCTTATTAATGGTGAAAGGGGGAGAGTCATTCACTGCAAAAGAGGGCTTAAGCAGGGAGACCCATTATCGCCAGTGCTTTTCATTTTGGCAGTTGATGTCCTTGCCAAGATGCTCCACCTAGGAAGAGAAGAACGAACTTTTCACCTCTGCAACTCAGAAATACACTCTCCCAACTCTCAGTACTTAAATTCGCAGATGACACCCTTATTTTCTGCAGGGGGGAGAAAGAGGAGATCACCAACATCAAGCTACTGTTATATTTATTTTCAGATTCTTCAGGCCTTGAATCAACTTATGTAAATCCTCTTTGGTCTATTTTGTCCCATCCATTCATAAACTGCGCTCTTTCTCTGACACCCTGAACTGCAAGCCTGAGAAGCTCCTTTTGAAATATCTAGGCTTACCATTGTCTAAGAAGAATATTAGCAAGAGAGAATGACAACCAGTGCTCTTGAATATTGAGAAGAAACTCTCCTCTTGGAGAGGCCGCATGCCCTCCAAAGGAGGGAGGGTGATCTTGATTAACTCTGTCTTATCTGCACTGACTCTCTACTTTTCTTCTTTCTTCAAACTACCTACATGGATAATTAGATGAAATGATCAACTTAGAAGTAGATTTTTATGGAATGGAGAAGACACTGAATGTAGAGGCAAAGCAAATATTAACTGGCGGAGAGTTTGTAAACCAAAATCCCAAGGAGGGCTGGGAGTGTTGGACCTCAGATGCTTTAACAACTTGTCATGCCCCGCTTCCCAAAAGAGAATATGGAATACGGATACGTGACTAAGCCCAGCGAATGATTTTCATCATCCATAAGCTGTCAGGATCTTTACAACATTTCACAAGAATAATCAGAGTCGGAAGCAAGAAAAGTCAACCACTCATGCATATATAAATCAAAATACCAACAGGAATACTTGAAACAAAATATATTAATCTCAAATAAACCAGATCTGAACAAGTCAAAAATTCTGGGTCACATTGCCCAAATACAAAATCATCCAAGTATCAGATACAATATTCAAATAGCAATAGGAAATAATAATAATAGCAGTAAATCATGATAGCAAAACTCTAGCATCTAGAATCTCATATCACCTACTCCATCATGCTGCTGATCTCCAAAATCTACAATTTTATAAATTGTAGGAAGAGGAAAAATAAAACAAACTCCTGTCAATACAAGTTACGGGCAGCTTGTAATCTAGGCACAAGTACAGGGAAAAGATAAACAAATATAGCATGGAATAGACATGATAACAAAACAGGATAACTAACATAAATCAGGAAATGAGATCAAGTAACATGATATACTAACTGGTATAGGTAACATGTATCAAGTGTCAAACAAACAGGTAAACATGTAACAGGTAAACAGGTAAACAGGTATACAGGAATACAGTAAACAGATACAGGTAAACGGGAATACAGGTACAAGTAAGCATGTAACAAGTATCAGGTTATATCAAGTCATGTATTATTACTATCTAGGTAGCACTTCATGCGTCAATCCTTTTACCACATGGTTGCTACATTCAAACAATTTTGCGTTTAGATTTCGTAGTGGAGTCTATAGGGCCGTGTACTCAGGGATCAGAAAAATAGGAATAGGAATAGGTAGAACCTAGTGGATCTCTTCCGAGTTTACCTTCTTATAGGGAAGTGTGTAGTCAGGTAATCAGATAAACAGGAACTGGCAGAACCTACTGGTTCTCTTCCGAGTACACCTTCTAATAGGGAAGCATGCAATCAGGTAACAGGATCGTGAATCATGTAGTCATGAACACGTAACAGATAGGGAACACGGGCCATCTTCTTGGTACACATTTCTATATTTTCCACTACTAGATCTTTTCCTTAACCCCGACTTGATTATTTGTTATTATTATCAAGGGAGAAGGACCTATTGGCACCTGAAGTTAGTATTAATACCCTAAACACACCTAAAGTTTCTATAATACCCTAAACACACCCAAACTCTTATAAATTGGATCTACAGAGCCCCGCCGTTAATTTCTCAGTTAAGTTAGTGGAATATTCTGTGAATATTCCTCTTAACGGGTTTAAACCCGTTAAGAGGCATGTGAAATTACAAAAATACCCCTCTAAAAAAACTGATTTGTGAGCGGCATGTGCCTATAAGTCCAATTTCCAAAACTTTGGGTGTCACTGAGGTATATTACTGTAACTTCAGGTGTTTATAGGGTATTATTCTCATACTTTCTTTTAAGCTTTTGGTTCAATTTCTTGTGATTTATTTTGGTTGTGTGTGTAGGCAATGATGATTCACAGTTGGATATAACTTGGTTCTTGGAATCTCTAAACTGGAATTTCATCAAGTTGGTTCTTGCAATTTCAGACTTTACAAATAGGTCTAACATCTCCATTAAAGGATAAGGGATTTGAATATTATGTTACCTGTTTAATTTAGATGAAAAAAAACATCTTATATGCGAGTTACTTATATGCTATGCTGTGTTGACTTATATGCCAGTTACTTATATGCTATGCTATGCTTATATGGTTACATGCTATGCTATGCTTATATGCTTATATGCATTGTCACTCTTAAATAGTCTAGTACATATCTTCTGTTTTTGTTTTATTAAACTTGTTAACAGAAAACTATGCTTTATCAAATTCTGTTGTAGGTTGAATGGTTCATGATTAGATTAAGTCAATCATTCATGTTACTCAATTGTGAATTTCATATTTGTCATGGAACCTAGACTTGATACTTCCTGTAAATTTCAATACTTCCTGTGAGGGAGGGTTATTTTTGCATTTGAACTAGTTGGCATGGCATTTCAATGCAGCCGCAGTGACACAATTTTTTATCTCTTTGTTACACTGATGCTTGAATATTTGCCAAATTTGATAAATACTTGCTGAAAGTTTTGTTCTGAGCCTACTAGTAATTATTTCATGTATTGTTTAGTTTCATGTACATACAAATACATGATTATTTCTGATTTTTTTTTGTTGGCAGCAGCAGAAGAAGAAGAAGCAGCAGCTTGCTTCGTTATGTAATATTGATTGTGTAATTGTTTCATGTCATGTAATTTTTGTTTCATGTTATGTAATTGTTTCATATTATATAATATTGATTGTGCATTTCAAGTATACAAAATAGTTATGTATTTAGGATTATATCTATATTCTTCAGTTCTTTCTTTGCTATCTATTGGATACTTATGATCTAGAGATGAAAATATATCTCAATAAACTCTTTGCTTTAGGTTGGTTCTGAATAATTTGTTTGTTCTAGATGTTATGATATATTGATATATGATGATTAAATATTTTTGGTTCTGAAAAAACTATGGCCTCTGTTAAGGATTTAGAGAACAAAATTTTAAAGAAATTTTGAAGGATTTTTGGTTCAGTTGGCATTCTCAGTTGCAGAAATACTCACAATTGTGAAGGACTTTTTGTTATATTTTAAAATTAATTGTAAAGAAATTTTAGATAAAATTTTAGAGAAATTTTTAGGAAATTTTAAAGAAATTTTAAAGAAATTTTTAAGGAATTTTAAAGAAATTTAAAAGTCATTTTAAAGGAATTTTAAAAGTTTAAAGGAAATTATAAGGAATTTAAAAGGAATTTTTAAGGAATATAAAGGAATTCAAAAAAATAATAAGAAGAAAATTTAAGGGAATTTTAAAGGAAAATTTAAGGAAATTTAAGGAATTTTAAAAGGAATTTAAAGAAATTTTTATGAATTTTAACAAATTTTAAAGAAATTATTAAAGCATAGGGGTAAAAAAGTCATTTTACCTCTAAATTGTTAGAAAATTAACAGAAATTAACGGCGGGGGTTTGTAGGTCCAATTTATAAGAGTTTGTGTGTGTTTAGGGTATTACAGAAACTTTAGGAGTGTTTAGGGTATTAATACTAACTTTAGGTGTCAATAGGTCATTCTCCCATTGTCAAATAGGCATGTATGTGTCACAAAACAGAGCAAGAATAACATGGCATAAACAGATAATTGGTTCAGGTTGAAGGATAAATATGTACATGTGAAAGACAAGACATAACAGGATAGAACAATGAAAAATCTAGTTCAGGACAGCAAGATAGTACTGCACTAAATCTAGAATCTCCGTTGCTACAAACATGCAAATCTAGATCCAGCAAAGAATCTGAAAAATAGACTCCCGGACGAATCAAAAAATTATATATAAGTCATATGGTATTTCACAAAAACATAACTCAAAACAGATTTGAATCCAGAAAATGTGTTCAGCCAGAAATCTGAAGTTTGTATTTATAAACAGAAAAACAGCATGAAAACTCACTAATTAAATCCAAGAAAAATCGGGGGTATTTCCTAGTATGTTTAGTAATAGAAAATAAAGTTTCATAATTTTTGGATATAGATAGAATAGTCAAGTAAAATCAAAAAGCATCAGGATACAGTACTTTTGTAATTCTGGAATTATAAACACTGCAGTACTAAAATAGCCATATCTCACAAAATATAAATCGAAATCCAGATCCGTAAAAAGGGTGATAAAATAGATAACGCAGGATATAATTCATAATCACAAAGTTTTTATTGAAAGCAAATATAATCAGGTCGAAATTATGTATCTCTACTGAACAGCAAGAAAAATCTGCTAGTATAGTAGTTGTTTACAGGTATAGAATAGTTTGTAAAACTCATCCAATAAATCCACAAAAATTCAGGGTTAATCCCAATCAGGTCTAGTTATACTCAGCAAAATATTGGATCAAAGGATCAAAATAATACTTTTTACATTAGGATAAAAATAGATTACTCTCCAGAATTCTCATAAAATCCAATCTGCAATTTCTTATACACCTCTGTAGTAAAACAGTCATAACTCGTAACTTGTAAAATGAAAATGAGATCTGTCAGAAGGGTTGAAAAATAGACAGAATTCTCTACAGTTCATATTCACAAATATTTTTAATATACTGACCTGAATAGGGTCTAAAATACTGAATGAAAACGGGGTAACAGAAAATACAATATTGTCCCTCAAGCTCAAATCAACTTAGATCATACGAAATTTGTCCAAATCATAAACAAGCATGAAATATGGTGTACTAGATGTCCAACATGTTGGATCCTGTAGGCAAGGCAAGAAACACTAGAGGGGAGGTGAATAGTGTTTTTAAAAAAAATAAAAAGCGGAATTAAGATTTTCTTCTGATGAGTCGACTTGAATAGATAAATTAGTCGACTGAAGTGACAATTAAGAAGAGTATTTTTAAAGCGAGTCTGAGGAGTCGACTTAGAGATGAGACAGTCGACTTATCACACAAATTTTCAGAGAGTAGTATGAGTCTGACCAGTCGACTTACAGAAGTACACAGTCGACTGTCTAGACCAGTTTCACAGAAAAGCTATAAAGTAAGAAAATAAAATGCAAGTTCAAAGAGATACAACCACAGAGTGCACACGATGTATCCTGGTTCGGTTCTCCCGACTTACATCCAGTCCCCAAGCAACCCACTTGAGATTTTCCACTATTCTTAAAAAAATTACAAGAATACCCTACGGCGTTAGACAACAACCTTGTCCAACCCGTAGTCCTTTCTCACAACTAGAGAAAGCAACCCACTCTTCCACCAAGAGTGACAAACCTGACTCTACACCCTAGAGTCCTACTCTCCAACCGAGAGGAAAATAAAACAATAAAATTGTTTACAATCAACCTATAGCCTTGTTGTGATTATGATTTTGTACGTGGCTATTTGGTCGACTTCTGTATTTAGTCCAAAACGAAATCGATGTTATGCTGGACTGAAAATAGAGAACCAAGACTTAGTGAGTTTGAAAACTTTTCTTTCTTGAAGGCACAATACTTAAACTTTTTTCTCAAAAATGCTTGGAACTTTTTCATGGTGATTCTAAGGCTCTATTTATAGATTAGAATCCCTGGACGTTGTAAAAACAGTTTCTTACAACTGTTTAACAACGGATAATAACGGATAAGAGTTTTAAATTTGAAAAAACAAGTTTTGAAATCAGTAAACTGTCGAAATGACTTGAACAGTCGACTGGGTTGCCGTTATGAGTCGACTGGTCAGAGTTTGAAGAAGATCAGACAGTTTTGTACAGATTCAGTCGACTGGTTCTAAACGGCAGTCGACTGGTACTCAACAGCTGATCTAGTTCAAGCTGATTCGAACTTTAGATTTTGTAAAACACATAGTTATAAAAATTATGTGTGAGTGTGTGTGTGTGTGACAAGGCTGTACATCAATCTAAGACTCAACAAAGAGAAAATTACATTGTACAAGACACACAAAAATATAAGACATTGAAGCTTCGGTCTTGACTTGAGTCTTGAGTCTTGAGTGAAGCTTTAGCCATTGTCTTTATATGGAGCTTTGCTTGATCATTATTCAGCTTTAGAAACTTGTGACTTGCTTGATCAATTTGCCTTGAGGCCTTTGTGTAGCATACATGATAAACTTTGATACAACCTGCAATTATATAAAAAATAGCACAACAAACTTTGCATTGTATTGTAATAATCAAAATCAAGAATCAACATTCTCCCCCTTTTTGATGATGACAACACAATAGCTGATAATAAAAGGAATAGAAAAAAAAATACAAGTGTTCACATACTCCCCCTATCAGATATACATCATGCATAGGTGAAAAAACTTAAAAGAAAAAAATACAAGGCATGTATATATTCTCACAACAGAAAATTAACATAAAGAGACTTGGTATATATAAAACTGATATTGGATGTTCTCTCCCCCTTTGTCATCAACAAAAACAAAATGGGAAGAAGAAATACTTCACACAAACAAAATAACACAAAATGTATTCATAGAAACTTAGTCTTAGTTCAAACTAGTACAAAATAACAAAATGCAACAATGAGTAAAAAATAGCAAATAAGAAAAATAGGAACTCATTAATCTTCGTCTTCGTCATCTTCGTCATCTTGAGAGGGAGGAGGAAATTGAGCAGTGAACAGGCGAGTAAGATAAGAAATTTGGGATTCAAGAACATCTTGACGATCCATGAGATAATTGACAGCATTATAAATACTGCGTGGATCATCAAAATCTGCTCGAGGACGAGAAGAACTAGAAGCAGAAGACAGACGAGCTGAAGTGGCTAAAGGAACTTGAACTTGGGGGGAAGACCTAGTGGTAGACCTAGGTGGAGAAGCAAGAAGCTTCATGCGTGCTAAACTTGCACGATCAAAGCATTCATAGTGCTTGACAACATTGGTCTCTGAATCGAGATCGACATCATAAGCACAAAAGACACGAGTAAGTAGGGCACCAAAAGAAAGAAAAGTAGAATGAGACTTATGAAGTCTAGGAAAAATAATACGACCCCAATTTAGATTAATTTTGCCGAATATTACATAGACGGCTTGTTGTAATTCCATAGAATACTGATCATAACTCCCTGTTTTAGGGATGATATTGTATGATAGTATCCGTGCAACAAGTTTTGCAACAGGGGTAATGGACTTATTTGTCATAGGGGGTCTATGATTCGGCAAATAAATTTTAGATAAAATGGAGGCATCGTCCATCAAGATTTCTCCTAAGTCAAGTCCCTCATCGTCTATACCCATAATAAGATTAATTTTCTCGGATGTGAGTTTCATCTTCTTATTTTTGACAGAAGAATAAATGAGTACCTCACCATCGTCAGATTGAACAACCCTCATATTTGTATAAAACAGGTAAATGAGTTGAAGGTAGTAGTAGGGTTGATTTTTTAAAGACAAGAATTCAAAAAGACTACAATGTTGAAACAATGACACAAGATTAAATCTATCAAGATCCGAAAAATTAACAAATCGACCCGGAAAGATAATCATAGAACAAATGATGAACCATTTCTCTACAAGATCTGGACTTCTAAGATAATGAGTGTAATCTCTAGAAGAAGAACTCTCATCTATATGAGAAGTTTTAGATATCTTAGGTGCCATAATAGGAAAGGAAAGATAGGGATGGAAGTATACCAACAAGAAGACTTTAAAACTTCAAGGGAACTTGAAATCGAAAAGAAAGCAACCGGATTGGAACCCCACAATTGCTGGAAATTGACAACAGCAGCATGGTGCAGTCGACTTCTCTTCTCTTCTCTTCTCTTCTCTTCTGCAGATCAGGGAAAGATTGTGGTAAAAGTGAAAAGAAGGGGGTAGAGTTTTAGGGCTTTTACAATGATAGCAACGGCTGTGATCAAAAGAAAAAAAGGATATCAACGGCTGAGAATGGTCAAAGAAGAGTACCAAGATGAATAGTCACCTTAAAAAATGTGCTAAGATTCGAATTGGAAGAAAAATGAGTCGCGACAGTCGACTGGTATTAGTAAGCAGTCGACTTAGTCGAGAGTTGAAAAAAGTGAACATATTATTAACACAACTGGTCGGTCGACTGGTTGAGAATCTCTGTCGACTGTCTAGAGCATAAAACTACAGACAATTTAAAACAATACTTGGCAGTTGACTGAACAACATGTGTAAGTCGACTTACAAAAAGAAAATTCAAGAAATATCATGAAAATTACAAATTCCTAGTTCTCTTCTTAAAGTTATAAAAGTGTCTTCTTTAAGGGATTTGGTAAAAATATCAGCTACTTGTTTATCAGTAGAAATGAAGTCTAAAGAAATGTCTCCCTTTAAAACATGATCACGTAGAAAATGATGTCGAATATCAATATGTTTCGTACGTGAGTGTTGAACCGGATTCTTAAATAAGTTAATGGCACTGGTATTATCACACATTATTGAAGGTTTTTCAAAAGAAATACCATAATCTAATAAGGTTTGTTTCATCCATAAAATTTGGGCACAAGCCAAACTTGCAGCGATATATTCAGCTTCTGTAGTAGATAGGGATACCGAATTTTGCTTCTTACTACACCAAGAAACTAGTGAATGTCCCAAAAAGTGACATGTCCCACTAGTGCTCCTGCGGTTAGTTTTACTGCCAGCAAAATCCGCATCACTATACGACAAAAGTTGAAAATTGTCGGTGCGTGGATAAAATAGACCATAATCAGATGTGCCTTTAATATATCTTAAAATACGTTTTACAGCTTTCAAGTGAGATTCTTTAGGACTTGACTGATATCTACCACACAAACATACACTAAACATAATGTCTGGTCTACTAGCAGTTATATATAAGAGTGAGCCAATCATACCTCGATAGAATTTTTGATCGACACTCTTACCTAATATATCTTTGTCAAGGGTAGTGGTAGTAGCCATAGGTGTGGCCTTACTACTTGTGCTATCCATGTTCAATGTTTGAGTAATACCTTGGTATATTTTCCTTGATTAATGAATATACCATTTTGTAACTGCTTAATTTATAGTCCAAGAAAATAATTGAGTTCACCCATGTGACTCATCTCAAACTCGTTTTTCATGGTGTTAGCAAACTTTTGACATAGATTGCTATTAGTAGAGCCAAAAATTATATCGTCAACATATATTTGTATGATTAAAATATCATTCTTAATTCTTCTAATAAACAAAGTAGTATCTACTTTACCTATTTCAAAACCTAGTTCTAAAAGAAAAGTCTTCAGTTGATCATACCAAGCACGAGGTGCTTGTTTAAGACCGTAAAAAGTCTTTTTCAATTTAAAAACATGGTTTGGGAATTGTTCATGTTCAAAACCTGGTGGTTGTTTAACATAAACATCTTCCTTTATAAACCCATTAAGGAATGCACTTTTAACATCCATTTGAAAAAGTGTAAAATTCATAAAACAAGCAAAAAATAATAAGATACGAATTGATTCTAATCTAGCAACAGGAGTATATGTTTCATCAAAATCTATGCCTTCTTCTTGATTATATCCTTGAGCAACTAGTCTAGCTTTGTTCCTAACAACTTGTCCTGATTCATCTAACTTATTCTTGAATACCCATTTAGTACCAATTATAGTATGATCAGGAGGTCATGGAACTAAATCCCATACATCATTTCTTATAAATTGGTTTAACTCATCTTGCATGGCATTCATCCAAAATTCATTCTCACATGCTTCTTGTATATTCTTCTGTTCCAAATCCGACAAGAAGGCTGTGTGAGATATCATATTAATATGTGATCTCGTCTGAATACCATGTGAAATGTCACAAATTATTAAGTCATGAGGATGATCTCTAACTTCAACAAAAGATTTTGGTAAAGTTGGAGATATCACAACAGGATCAGTCGACTTGACAAGGTCCTCAGTCGACTGTTTCACATCAGTCGACTTGACTTCCTTATCGGTCGACTTATCCGCAAGACTAGTTTGTTCTAAAGATGTAATTACTTTATTCAAAGGTGATGAATTAGTTTCATCATCTTCAATTAAATTCGATGAAGATAGAGATTCATCAAATGTAACATGTATGGATTCTTCAATAGTCATTGTTGACTTGTTGAAGATTCTATATGCTTTACTCCTATTTGAGTATCCTACAAAGATACCCTCATTAGATCTAGGATCAAATTTATCTAAATTATCTTTTGTGTTCAGAATAAAACACTTACAACCAAATATTTTAAAGTAACAGACCTTAGGAATTCTATTAAAAAATAACTCATAACAAGTTTTCTTTAGCTTAGGCCTAATCAGAATTCAATTTAAAACATAACAAGCTGTAGCAACAGCTTCAGCCCAAAAATACTTAGGTAAATTGCTTTCAACAAGCATGGTACGTGCACATTCTTGCAAAATCCTATTCTTCCTTTCAACCACTCTATTTTGTGGTGAAGCTCTAGGAAATGCAAATGAATGAGTTATACCATTTTTGTTGCAGTATTCTGCAAATGTTTCATTTTTATATTCTCCACCATGATCACTTCTAATAGTGACTATGGTTAGAGACTTTTGATTTTGAATTCGTTTACAAAAATTTGCAAATTCTTCAAAAGCATCATTTTTATGTTTTAAAAAGAAAGTCCAAGTGAATCGTGAAAAATCATCTACTAAAACAAATACATACCTACTTTTACTTAAAGAAGCAACTCTAGTAGGGCCAAATAAATCCATGTGAATTAATTCGAGCGGCCTACTAGTATAAATTACTTCTTTTGTTTTAAAAGTAGATTTAATTTGTT
Source organism: Hemerocallis citrina (assembly GCA_017893485.1). Taxonomy (NCBI): domain Eukaryota; kingdom Viridiplantae; phylum Streptophyta; class Magnoliopsida; order Asparagales; family Asphodelaceae; genus Hemerocallis; species Hemerocallis citrina. The sequence continues at coordinate 869,786 of JACEHZ010000642.1, read as the reverse complement.
TACCTAGTTGACATGCATCACATAACTTATCTTTTTTAAAGGATAGTCTTGGCAGCCCTTTAACTAGATTGTACTTAGACAGTTTAGAGAGATTTTTCATATTCACATGACCAAAACGTCTATGCCAAAGCCAAGAATCATTATTAGAAGTTACTAAGCAAAAATCATTTGAAAACTCATTTGCTTTCAAACACAATTCATAAATGTTATTTTTTCTAAAACCTTGAAAAATTATGTTTTGAATGGTAGAATCATAAATTAAACAAGCATCTTTTTCAAACATGATTTTATAACCTTTATCATAGAGTTGACTAATACTTAACAGGTTATGGTTAAGTCCACTAACTAATAAAACATTTTCTATAGATGGGTTAGTGTCCTTACCGACCATACCAATTCCTATGACTTTTCCTTTATTGTTGTCGCCAAATGTAACTGTTCCTCCATCAATGTTTTGTATGGTAGATAGGAGGTTGGCATAACCAGTCATATGCTTAGATTATCCGATGTCAAGTATCCAACGACCTCTCTTAGGTACCTATAAAATATCCAATGTGAATATGGTACCCTTTTCATTAGGTCCAAAAAGTATTAGTTTGTGGAAAACCAAACCCATGATGAGTTTGATTTTCCACCATAAGCAGAAATGAAATTAGCAGAATTACATACATTCAGCATATATGAATTTATATAAGCAATTTTATCTTTCAAACTCGGGTTGACTGGAACCCATACATATTTGCTCTGTCCAGTCGACTTTTTAACACCTTTCAGTCGAATTTTACTATCTGTCAGTCGACTGGGAGGTAGTATAGGTCGACTTATATGAGGTTTTAGTCTTGTTGAATAAGATTCAGTACCTCTGAACAGACGACTGGTGGATGGATACAGTCGACTTGGCTGAATTTTAGATTTGCTTTTATCAGGAGAACTTGCAAATTTAGGCTTTTCAAAGAACTCATAAAATTTATGTTTAACACTAGAAATAGATATAGGTTTATTTATACTAGTGTTCTTAGAAGAATGATCGTTTTCAAGTGATTTTTTAAAACCAAGTCCAAACTTTTGACTATATTTTACTTGATTTTGAAGAACATCATTTAAATTCTTTTTTCCTTTATTAAACTTAGATACTTTTTTGGATATTTCTTCATAATTTTTCTTTAGAGATTCAAGATCCATATCTAAACTTGAAATACAAGAATTTAAATATTTTACTTCTTTATCAAGGTTAAGATTCTCTTGAGAAAGTGTTTGATTAACTTACTCTAAGTTCTTAACTCTAATCTTTTCCTTTTTATGTATATCAAGTCTCTTTATGTTAATTCAAGTCTCTTTATGTTAATTTTCTGTTGTGAGAATATATACATGCCTTGTATTTTTTTCTTTTTAAGTTCTTGAAAAATTTCATTGAAGGCATCAAGTAAATCATTAGAATCATACTCATTACTTACTTGATTTTGTGACGCCATAAAGCATACGTTTGCAACCTCGTTGGTCTCATCAATTTCTTCTTCCGAAGAAGAATCACTGTCATCCCAAGTTGCTTGGTATGCCTTTTTGTTTTTGACGAACTTGTTCTTTGTGTACTTATCCTTCTTGAAGTTGGATGCCGTTCCCTTAGATTTTGCGTTCTCTAGTAGACAATCCTTCTTCATATGGCCTGCCTTCTTACACCTGAAACAAGTTGGAGGATCAATAGAATATTTAATTTTTGAATTAAACTTACCTTTTCTTAGGAACTTTTTGAATCTTCTTGTGAACATGACAATCTCTTCCTCATCTTCTTCTTCATCTTCGGAGTCTGACATGGCTTTGAATGCTAATGTCTTCTTCTTTGATTGTTGTGGTTCGGCATCCTTCTTGCGTTCTTCAATTTGTACCTCATAAGCCATAAGATTTCCCACAAGATTCTCAAGAGAAAGTTGTGATAAATCATTGGCCTCTTCTATTGCGGTGGTCTTCTTCTCCCATTCGGGGGTTAGTGCACGGAGTATCTTTCTCCCCATCTCAGCTTGAGTGTATGTCTTCCCATGTGCCACAAGTGAGTTTGTAATGTCTGTGAACCTAGTAATCATCTTGGACACATTCTCATTCTCCTTCATGCGGAACATTTCAAACCTGTGAACAAGAACAAATATTTTAGATTCTTTCACTTTGTTTGTTCCTTCATGAGTTACCTCGAGTGTGTGCCAAATTTGATGTGCAGTTGTTGCATTGGACACACGGTTGAACTCCTCCTTTATAAGGGCACAGAATAACGCATTCATTGCTTTTGCATTGTTCATTGTTTGGTTCTTCATGTCGTCGTTCCATTGTACATATGGAATAGTAGGAGCGGTGTACTCTGTTTCCGTCATGTTCCATATTTCATAGTTGATGGATTATAGATAGATCTTCATTCTACACTTTCAATAATTGTAATTTGTTCCATCGAAGAGGGGTGGCCTTTGTGTAGATTGGCCTTCATGGTACTGATTTGCATTTGAAGTTGTTGCCATTGCACTCAACCAGGATCTGATATCAAGTGTTGGATCCTGTAGGTAAGGCAAGAAACAAAAGAGAGGGGGTGAATAGTGTTTTTAAAAAAAATAAAAAGCAGAATTAAGGTTTTCTTCTGATCAGTCGACTTGAATAGATAAACCAGTCGCCTGAAGCGACAATTAAGAAGAGTATTTTTAAAGCGAGTCTGAGGAGTCGACTTAGAGCTGAGACAGTCGACTTATCACACAAATTTTCAGAGAGTAGTACGAGTTTGACCAGTCGACTTACAGAAGTACATAGTCGACTGTCCAGACAAGTTTCACAGAAAAGCTATAAAGTAAGAAAATGAAATACAAGTTCAAAGAGATACAACCACAGAGTGCACACGATGTATCCTGGTTCGGTCCTCCCGACCTACATCCAGTCCCCAAGCAACCCACTTGAGATTTTCCACTATTCTTGAAAAAATTACAAGAATACCCTACAGCATTAGACAACAACCTTGTCCAACCCGTAGTCCTTTCTCACAACTAAAGAAAGCAACCCACTCTTCCACCAAGAGTGACAAACCTGACTCTACACTCTAGAATTTTACTCTCCAACCGAGAGAAAAGAAAACAATTAAATTATTTACAATTAACCTATAGCCTTGTTGTTATTGTGATTTTGTACGTGGCTATTTGGTCGACTTCTGTATTCAGTCCAAAACAAATTTGATGTTATGCTGGACTGAAAACAGAGAACCAAGACTTAGTGAGTTTGAAAACTTTTCTTTCTTGAAGGCACAATACTTAAACTTTTTTCTCAAAAATGCTTGGAACTTTTTCATGGTGATTCTAAGGCTCTATTTATAGATTAGAATCCCTGGACGTTGTAAAAACAGTTTCTTACAACTGTTTAACAACGGATAATAACGGATAAGAGTTTTAAATTTGAAAAAACAAGTTTTGAAATCAGTAAACTGTCGAAATGACTTGAACAGTCGACTGGGTTGCTGTTATGAGTCGACTGGTCAGAGTTTGAAAAAGATTAGACAGTTTTGTACAGATTCAGTCGACTGGTTCTAAACAGCAGTCGACTGGTACTCAATAGCTGATCTAGTTCAAGCTGATTCGACCTTAAGATTTTGTAAAACACATAGTTATAAAAATTATGTGTGAGTGTGTGTGTGTGTGATAAGGCTGTACATCAATCTAAGACTCAACAAAGAGAAAATTACATTGTTCAAGACACACAAAAATATAAGACATTGAAGCTTTGGTCTTGACTTGAGTCTTGAGTCTTAAGTGAAGCTTTAGCCATTGTCTTTATATGGAGCTTTGCTTGATCATTGTTCAGCTTTAGAAACTTCTGACTTACTTGATGAATTTGCTTTGAGGCCTTTATGTATCATACATGATAAAATTTGATACAACCTGCAATTATATGAAAAATAGCACAACAAACTTTGCATTGTGTTGTAATCATCAAAATCAAAAATCAACACAACAACATGGTATAGGGTACTTAACACATCTACAACAAGTATACTACAAATCACATAACCAAGCACACGATATCATGAGAATAACATGCATGTATACAACAAGAAGTGGTCATCCCTAGGTTATTTCATGTCATGGGTGTCATGTGGTAACTATGGATGGGTCAACACAATAGAGACAAGATACAACAGGAGTTCACACACAAGAATTGTCTCTAGAACACAACTACAGTACAGACCGTATTTAGTACTTGTATTACACAAAGAACAGAATACAAGTTACTTGCCTTATAGCTGACGATGAGAACGAAGATGCAAAGAGAATAACGGGAACGGATTCCCTGGCACGAACACCACGAACGGACGAACCCACGAACACAAAAATGAGCATGCGAACACACAACAACCGAACACAACCCACGATCACACGATCAACGAACGAACAACCAACACATGCACATAAGGGTGCTTGTTAATGCTACGGTGGTTGCAGTCGGCCGGAGACAGGGAGGAGAGCGGTACAGAGGGTCGTCGACCAGGGGGTGGTCGCGATAGGGGGCTCTGGCTGCGCTACTGTAGCGGCAGAAGGAGGAACGGGGAGGCAGCAGGGTTGGCTGTTGCTGTCGACACAGGGAGGCAGTCCAGGGGCACGAATGGAGAGGGGAAGGAGGGAAGGAGATGGCGCGGAGGAGCGATGGAGAGGAGGATGGTGGACGATGGGATGGGGTGCAGGGGACCAGGCATCGAGTGGGGGTGCAGGGAGAGATGGGTTCGGGAGGCACAAGGGGTGAAGGCGGCTAGGGGATGAGAGGTAGGGCTTAGGGTGAATATAACAGAGGTATATATATAGGGTTGGGTTAGGGTTGTTTAACAGGTATGGGTGTAATAGGTTTGGGGTTATAAACAGGGTATTAGGGTTTTATAATGGGTTTGGTAATAAATGGGTATAGGGAAATTAAAATAGGGAATTAGGTGTAGGGGTTTTATAGTAGATCTAATAGGGTAATAAAATAGAATAGAGGGCTTTGGGTATGAGTGAATCAAAAAATAAAAAGAAAGATATAATGATCCAAAAATAATGAGATTGGCACGTAATGGACGAATAAAATAGAGCACGAACAATTAAAATGAAGAGGATCAACAAAATACAAGCTCGATCACAGAGACAAAACAATAGGAAACAATGGAATCAAGAAGATCCAACAAAGGACGACAGAACAAATAAATGAATATATTGAAAATAAAAATCCAATATACAGTCCAAGAGAGATACAAGAGGATAAATACACAAGAGAGAAAAAAAATATGCACCTAAAAATACAGAAAATGGAAAAACACGGGTTATACAACTCTTTTCTCCTAAAATGGTGGTGGAAACTTTGCTCCAATCCCTCTGCATTAGAAAGCGCAGTCATGCATTCCCTTTACTTCAACCAAGCCTCCTCATCCTATTATTGCCCCACACATGCTTCTGCATTTTGGAAAGGCATTTTCCCTCTTAAAGACTAGTTTTTTAGCAGTGTTAGATGGACCCTGGATGATGTCACTAAAATCATCTTTTGGCAGCACAAATGATTTCATCATTACTTAGTTCTTCATTTTTACCCCCTTTTGGTCTCTACTGCTTGGAATACTCAAGCCCCCCTCAGCTCCCAAGGTGATTGGATAAATGGTATATGGCATTGGAGATTGAGACTTAGAATAATTGTGAGTCAAGCCATACACAGAGAAAAAGAAGCCCTACTTCTATCAATTTCATATTTCTCTCCCACTCTGTACTCACCAATGTGGATCCATGCTGCATCTGGATCATTCTTAGTGAACTCTGCCTATAAATTCTTTAGTGATGGTGGCATTAGATCTCCCTATCAGGTTGCTACATGGAAGAGTTTTGCTCCTTTCAAAGTTAAGATCTTCATCTGGATGCTGAGTTGGGATAAACTCAACTCTAAAGAAGTTATGCATAAGAAGGGTTGGAATGGAGAATAGACATGCACATCCTACCAGTGCTTTGTTGAGACAAACTTTCACATTTTCTTCTCCTGCCTCCTAGCTACTCAGACGTGGGATTTCTTCTCCTCAAAACTACACATCTCATCTCTTCCTACATCCCTCGAGCATGCATTCTCCAGTTGGGGTCTTTCCCCTTCACAACCCACACGTTCACACACATGGACACTTGTCACCTTGGCTGTTTGCTGGAGTTTATGGATAGAGAGAAATAGCAGAGTCTTCACTGATACTTCTCATCCTGTTGATTCTATTATTGCTAAGGCCAAATTTTGGTTTGCTTCATGGACAAATGCAGTAGGTACTAGCAAGAAGACTGTGATGATGAGTTCATTTGAAAGCTCAAATGCACTAGATCTCCAGTGCATAAGAGGGACGGCAGCAAATCCTATGACTATCAGTAGCAGCTCTGAATGGTTCCTCTTTTGAGTTTCAGGACTTCATTTCCAGAGTTATTTTTTTAGGGTTCTCCCTGTTTTGTAATCTTCAACTATTTGTTATTTTGTATTTTCTTGATCTATCGAACTTGATGTTGTAATGTGGTGAATGAGGATAATTTTGTTGGCTATGGGATCGTTTTGGACTAGGGAGAGTCTTTATGAACTCGTACTTAGGGTAAGTTGAATTGTACGACAATAGTCAGATACCTTTTCTTCACCCTAACGAGGAGTCTCATCTCTCTCTTCTTAACCCTTCATCCCATACCTTAGACCAAATTCACCTTCCACACTTGTACATAGTTTTCAGGTTTTAATATATTTTTTGAGGTAGACATTATGTGTACCTTTTCCTGGTTTAAAAAAAAAAGTGGTGTTAAGAAAAATAACAATTTTGAAAAAGTAGTTTTGGTTATACACATTTTTAATTAAGTTTTCTAAATATCCACTAGAAGTCTAAAAATGATTGTAGAAACTAAAAGATTTTCTAAAACCAATGTCAAATTGAGCCTTACACTTTTAGTGAGTGGATACGCCGTAACTTCAACAACACCTTGTGTAAATCTATACATAATTATTTTCTTTCAAAAATAGTTCGAAGCATCCCTTCCTGATTTTTATTTATTTATTTATTTTTTGCTAATAAGAAAATTAGAGCAGACTAGAACCTACTCGCACCACACAAAGCACACAAATCAAATGGAAACTTACAAATGAATTGCATATCATGACGAAGCCTTCGAAGTTTGAATTCTAGCTGCCATATGATTGGCTGCAAAATTACAAATAAAGTTTCCTCAAATAAAAAAGTACAAATAAATTGAATATCATTCATGACAAAGCTGATTATGTATACACATACTGTACATGACATGAAGCTTAAATTTATCTTTAATTGTTCATAATTCACAAACAAAATAGAAGGGGTTCAAAAATGTAGCCCAAAATCAATTGATTCTATTAAATTTTACCCGATCCAAATTGAAATGAGGCGGCAAGTTAGTGGTAAAGAATAAAGGTCCATGAAAAGTCGTAAAGAAGGCGGAATTTAATTAGGCTCTAACGGAACAAGTCACTACCCCCACCCACTCTCCTTCCATTCATTGTCTTACACTTTGACACATGCTCGCCCACATAAAATTTTGTACACTGAAGAATAATTGAAGATGGAGGATTGGTGCTTAATTTCTCTCTCAATCAATTGTCTCAAAATTCTGGCTCAGGTTGTCGTAGTATAGTAGTAAAATAGTTTACCGATAGTGGATAGAAAATTTAGGATTATAAGTGTCACTGAGGTACAACAATGGTAGTATCTTTCATAATGAGCAAAAATCGAATGTTAAAATTGTTAGAATATAAATATTGAACCTTTTAACTCTGAATCATAACTTTAGGAGTTCAGATCTATGTCAATCTTTCAAGTACTATTCAATTTTTACCAGCAATTGTGCATATTAACTGCGGGTTAAAGCCTGAAAAATATATATGCATGGAATCTAAGTATGGATCTTTATAAGTTCTTAACCTACAAAGATGTGTAAGAGTTGAAATAAATGTTAAATTCTCAACTTCATAAATTAGTTTTAGTAGCAGGTTCTTAAAAGATTCTAACCTCATATCAAAAGGTTCAATACTAGATCCATATAGACTACACACGTACCAAATGGTAAAACTGTAAAATAATCTTCTGCCGAGTACCCAAAACAATTAGAGACACTTTTTACTTCTCTTCTCAAGTGGCTCAAGTCTTTATTGGAAGTACTCTTATTCAATCGACTATTTCATAATTAATTACAAAAGAATTAAATCTCTTTAATTTTAAAAACTAGCAATCTACACATGTGATGAACGTCCTAAGAACTTTTTTTTATTTTATTTTATTTTATTTAAAGTAACGCCTATGATATTGTCTAGTATAACTCCTTTTACACATATTAAATCCTTATCACATTCTTTAAATTTTGGGATAAGCAGGAAATATAAATATTGAAACAAATACATTAACAAATTAGCATATCTCAATTCTTTTGTAAGCGAATCATCAATATAAAGTATTTTGGATATAAATATTTGGAAATAATGCAAGAAAGGCAATATGATAAGGCAAAGAGTTGGAAGTAATATCTAATTACGAAATCTTTTTAAACAATCCAAAAATAAATTGTCTTTTAATTAAAGTCCTCTGCACCCCATAGTCTAACTCTTGCTTACTCCTTAAAAACCCCTCTCTTTCCTCTCTCTCTATCCCCCTCTTCTTTATCTTCACTTCGACAGTTATCCAGCTTTTACCCCCTAAGTTTGCTTATCTCTTGCTTTTGAGTTTCTCTCTTGGAGAAAGTTAAGGGAAGATAAACAGAGAGATACATAGAGTCTATAAGGACTCATTAACAGAGTTGCCACCTTCACCTAGTAATATTTCTCTCTTTCTGGTGAGTTTTTCTTCTTTTTATTGTTGAATTCTTGCTTTGATAACGTTTTTTTTATATTACTTCAATATATTTCTTGATGGGTGTTTTCTCCTTTTCTTCTTCCTTTTTTTTGGTTATTAGTTGTTCTTTATTACTTTATCAAAGAAATAATCAAATTTCCTTCATTTCTTCTTCTGGGTATTTTTGTGTTCTTAACTTCCCCTGTTAATCACCACAGTGTTTCAATCCTAGTAAATCGTAGATTTTTTTTAAAATTTTTTTATTTTTTATTTACTAAAACTAATTTGATATGTAGAGAAAACAAAAGAAGCTTCTTATGTTTGTTTTTTTTATTGCTTCTTCCTTATTTTAGGATCCATATATAAAAATGGGGGACCATCTCGCATTGCTTGTGGACCGCTTGCTCACTGAATCTACCCTGCAAGCCACAACAGAAAGCCAAGAACATCCACTGGATGTACCCGTACTAAATTCGGGGTCATTCGTTGTCCCCGAACTCACTCAGAGAGGTAGGGGTGGTGGGAAATTGGTGGAGTGCAGGATCTGCCAAGAAGAAGATGAGGTAACCAACATGGAGATTCCTTGTTCATGTTGTGGGAGCTTAAAGGTAAAATATTAAACTTTGAAGGTTAAGTAATAATTAGTTTTTTGTAGCAGTTTTATTTTCTTTGTTAGCTCTCTAGTAGTTACAAAAGGGCAGTATCTGTATGTTTGGGTTGATTAACTCATGAGTCTAAGTTCATGTTTGAGATTATCAGCTTCGTCGCAATTGTTCACTTTGGACTTATCTTTAGATTTTTTAGGGTTGCACTTGTACACAACTATATACACATGACCAAATAGCCATTATGGTGCACTTCTCTTTTCAGTATCAAGATGTCAGATGAGGTCTAAAATTTACTATCTTCTAGTGTTACTCTGGTCAGAAATCAAGTCAACAATGTGTAAACAGATTATATTTGCTTCGGTTATAAGTATTTTTCCTATTAACTTTTTCTTAAAAATTTTAAGGAAAATAATGAATTTTGTACCTATGATAAAAACTAGTGTACTCTACATCAGGACAAATTATTCAATTTTGTGTTCATTATTGTTTTCTTACTCTCTATGCAGTATGTTCATCGGAAATGTGTGCAAAGGTGGTGCAATGTGAAGGGTGACACTACATGTGAGATATGTCTTCAGGTAATCACATATTTAAATTGTATTGCATACTTCTATCTATACTACTTGTTTGGCTGTTTTTCTATAATCTTCATTCTTCATTTGTTGGAATTTTGTAGCAATTCACGCCTGGTTATACTTCTCCCCCCAAGTTGTTTTACTATGGTAGTATTCCGATGAACTTCAGGTATTTCTTTTGCTGCATTCATATCAAGTTGCTAATTATGTTTATGTATGTAACTATTTAGAGTTATTTTTACTTGAAAGAATTGCACAGTGTTATGTAAAATTATCATTCTTTGTTTATTTCAAAAACTTGATGTGTGTAGCATTGTAGGTGTATTTGTATGTTCTTTATTCAGTGTTATAAGATTTGCCAAAAATTAACAATTATTATTGTTCGATGTGTATATGCTCAACTCATGCATGCAGTGTTGCATGCCAGTTGTGAATAATGCTATCGGTACTGATGTTTCTAATGTTCTTATTAGGGGAAGGTGGGAGATAACTAGCACAGATCTACATGATTCTCAAATCATAACAATGGTTCCTTCTGATCGAGATTTCTCAGAACTCTCTGACTATGATTTCTACTCTACTTCAGCTTCTCAAAGTACAATGTATTTCCGATCAGTTGCTATAGTAGTGAGTTCCTTTCTTTCTGCCACACACAAAGTTTTCACGTTTCCAACTGATTATCCTCTTGAAATTGTGACTGAGAAATTAAGTATATGTGTACGTCGATTTTTTTTTTTTCCAGTTTATGACTCTCATGATCCTTCGGCATTCTCTTCCTTTCTTGATTGGTGAAGCAGAGGAGTTCTCTGTCCCACTCTTCTCTGTATGTATCTGAAATTCATGCATGATATTTTATTTTATTTTATGTTTCTACATATTTTCTTATATCTGAGTTTATTGATTTTCTTAAACTAACTTTGTTATATATTGCCACTGTTACTTTTAATGCCTTCTTTTGCCTTAACTTTGTCCTCCCATATATAAAACCATTAATAATGGATTTACTTGTATCTGGACCTCGACTGTAATTTTCACATTCACAGATATGTAATAGTAAGAGCATCCACATTCGTGTGCTATTTATGCATAAAATATATTTTATAGCAAACGATCAGTTGCAGTTGTTTGCTATTTATGCATTTTTTGACAAAATAGCGACAATAGATTGCCATAAATGAGAGTAGAAATGAGAAAAATGCATATTATAAGGGACGCAACTTCACTTGCCGTCTCACTGAAAAAAAATATTTTTTAATTCTCCGACGAAACTTCACTTTCCGTCCCTCGCCAGGAAATTAAATTTACTCAATAAAAAAAGCCCCTCCCCCCTTGGACGGAACTTCAACTTCCGTCCAGTGGGGGGCCATTAAATTTTTCTTCTTTTTTTAAAAAAAACACTAAAAAATGGTTTTAAATATTAAAAAAATCGAAAAAAAAATCGAAAAAACCGTGCGACAGAACTTCTAGATCCGTCTGTCACTTTTTGAAATTTTTTTTTCCTTCCGACGCAACTTCAACTACTGTCTAGTATTTTTTTTTATCTTAAATTGCTATAAAATAGCATTGTACGCACTGCAGCAAAAAGCTAAAAAAACTATATGTAAATATGCATTTAGCCATTTTTTGACAATCACGACTGTGGATGCTCTAATAACGCATTCTGAGTTTAAGATGCTAGGGAATTGCCAGTACTCGTGCACCTCATTTAGGGTTTTACTTGATAAAGGGGATAGGGAATACATATAGGTATAGGTATATATTTGCAAATAATGATGTATAACACAAAGTACTTGTTAAAGTTAACGGAGACATTGAGAGATCATTATTGGATTGATTATAACTAAGTACAATGTCTCCTATATATAGGAAAGAAGCAAAGATTGAACTAATATATAATCCGATGTGGGACTAAACTAAGTAATATAATATCTAACATCTAACACCCTCTCTCAAACTCATGGTGGATCTACCAGTGTGAGTTTGCTCACTAAGTAACGAAATCTTTGGATAGTGTGGAATTTGATGAAGAAATTTAATTTCTGCTGAGTAGAGATCACAAAATGAAGTGAAATTGTCACTGCCTCAAAACACTCAAGAACATAGCGACAATCAATCTCTCTGTGTTTCGTCCGCTAAAAAAAACCAGGTTGCTTGCAATATGCACTGCACTCCGGTTATCATAGTAAAGATGAGTAGCTCTTGTAAAAGTGACTCCCATATATGATAATAGCTACCGAACACGAACAATCTCTCTAGTGGTAACTGTCTTTGCTCTATGCTCAACTTCTCTAGAAGAACATGCAACAACCTTCTGTTTCTTGCTTTGCCATGAGATGAGCAAATCACCAAGAAAGAAAGAAACCTGTGGTAGACTGTTTGGTACCGGGATCCCCTGCCCATTCTGAATCAGAATATGCACTAAGGTCCAATATAGATGTGGAAGACATGAATAATGAGCGGGTGATAGTGCCCCGAAGATCTCTGAGAATCCGAAGAAGAGCATTGTAGTGAATTGATCGATGAGCTAAAACAAACTGGCTAACAATACTGACTATATGAGCAATATCGGGTCCGGTCATGCATAAATAGCCAAGTTGTTCAACAATTTGTCTGTATCTAGTGGGATCAGGAAGAAGCTCATCATCTGTGGGGCAAAGCTTCACGTGAAGCTCTAAGGGAGTATCGGCTGATCGATTGTTAGAGAGACATGCAGTGAAAATAATGTATGGTGTATTTCTGCTGAGAAATGAGTATCCCTCGAGAGCCCTGGGCGATCTCTAAACCCAGGAATAGAGTAGTCTGCCATGATCCTTCATATGAAACAGCTGATGAAGGTATCTTTGAGTGGATGCAATGTCTGCGGCGTCTAATCATATCACCAACATACAACAGTAGAAGTACCCTCCTTGGTGAAGATGACCGCATAAATGGAGTGATTCTGTGAACTCTGATGGAAACCTAGCTGTATGATGACATGACGAAAGCACTCAAACCAGGCTCGAGAGGCCTATTTCCGACCATGTATCGGTTGGTAGAGACGACAAACATAACGAGGATGTGTGGTGAGGCAAAGAGGAGGCTGGATGTGGATAGGGCACCATGAAGAAAAATATTCTTTACATACATATGATATAACGGCCACTGACGGATGGTAGCAACGGTAAGGAGAGTGTGAACTATAGTCATCTGTGCAACTGGAGCAAAAATCTCATCATAATCAATTTCATGCTCCTGAGTAAATCCTCAAGCAACTAGACGAGCCTTGTGTCGCTCAGTGGAGCCATCAGGTTGATATTTGACCCTGAAGATCCACTTGCACCTAACATACTCGATGCCCACTTGTAGTGAAACAATATCTCAAGTGTCAGTCAGATCAAATACACGGAACTCCTTTGCAATATCCTCCCACCACTCGGGATATTGAATAGCTTCTTAGTAAGTTCTGAGCTCACGTGTGGAGTGTATAGCGGTGAGATATACATGAAACTGTGGTGATTAAGAGGCCAGAGTGGCAAAGCCAAACTGATTAGAAGGACTAGTAGCATCAAGTGTATAGCGTGTCGGTGGGATGCCCAAAGTAGAATGTGTAGATTGACGGACCGTTGGTGGATGTGCAGGGAGTGGAGGTGAGGTCGGTGGGGTGGGTGCATACTGTTGTGGGGATGCAGGTGGTGTGGTTGCATGTTGTGCTAAAGTAGGTGGTGTGGGAGGGGCCTCTGTAGGAGGGACAAGAATCGTAAGGTCTAAATGAGAAGGTAAAGGAGCCAAATGAGTGGGATCGAATGAAATTCGTGAAGATGTATCCGGGGAGGTTATCGAGAGGATCGGGGAATCGAGAAAGTGATTATCGTTAGGAGATGATAAGTAGTAAGGGAAGTATTTCACAAAAGAGACATGACGGGAGATACGGACATGACACGCTATGGGATGAAAGCAACGATATCCTTTGTGCTCATAACTGATACCTAGATGAACATACTTAGTCGGAGCGGTTAGCTTCGTGTGCTCAGTAGGAGGGGAAAGGATGTAAGAAGTGCACCCAAAGGTATGGATCATACTGTAGCCTGGTGGAGAGTGATGAAGAGCCTTATACGGCTTTGTACCAGATAGGGTAGACGAGAGAGTAGTATTAATGAGGATGACAGAAGACATAACATTTTTAGCCCAAAAAATACTAGGAATAGAAGAATAGAGTATAAGAGTGTGAGTCTTCTCAAGAATGTGACGATGCTTGCGTTCAGCTATAACATTCTGTTCATGTGTGTGAGGGCAGTACTGCTGAAAAAGTGTATCGTGAGATTAAAGAATTAATCTCATAGTGGAGGAAGTGTACTCACAAGAACCATCTGTGCGAAAAACCTTGATGTGCACATTGAACTGAGTATGAATCATAGTCGTAAAGATCTGGTAAATGGCTGGAATCTCAGATCGGTGGCGCATAAGGAACATCCACGTGTAGTGTGTGAAGTCATCGATTACACTAATGATGGAATATTTTGCAAGTGTACAAAATTACAACAAGTAGTATAATTTTAAAAGAAAAGAGTGTCGAACCCACAATGACTAATTATTTAATTGAGTATCGAAATTCACTTGATTAACTACTATTTGAAAAATTGAAATTTTAATAAAAATAGCAACTAAACTAAATTAACTAAAGGAAAAGCTAACTAATTAAGAATAATGAAAATATGAAATTTTGTTGTTTGTTAATAGCAAAGCTAGTTCTTGGGCTTTTGATTTCACCTAGTTAATCCCACACAATTCATAATTTCAAGTTGTTACTTTTCCAAGTTGTAGACCAAAATCCCTTATTTGTTCAATGTTTTCTCTCGAACAACACCAAACATATCTCCAACTAACATTTTGTCATATTTCAATGCACATTTTTTTAATTGAAGATTCATTAAGTTCTATGGATTTCTTTACAGTCACGTTAATCGCGGTAAATCATCTCTATTTTGCTCAATTAATAGTATTTAATTTTATAATTCTAAATCACAAGTTACCTATCAGTCTCCTTATGATTCAATAAATCAAACAATAGTTGGCCAAACAATTGAAAGCATTAAGAACAAAAATTAAACACACAACCATGAAAAAATAGACAAATCAAATAACATGAAATTAGAATTGTGTTATCAAAACTAGGCTACATCGAAGTCCTAGAAAAATAAATTTAGTTCATGATGATTTTGCAACTAACAAACATTGTATTGGAATGCATAATAAAAAGTAGAAGAGAAAAAAGAACTCTAGACGATCTTGACGAACGCTATGGCTCTTGCTTTCTAATGGTGTGATGAGTCGTCTCCTCCAATTCTCTTAGCCTCCAAAATCTCTCTTTTTTCCTAGAGTTCATATCAGCCTTTATATGTATCAGCCAAAGAAACCCGAAAAAGATAAACACAATATAGCCAATTTGGATCCGAAACCCGCAACCCGAATTTCCTGTTTTCGGATTTCTGTGCACAGTTGTAGTAAAATGAACTTTTCCGAAGCCACAAAACTCCGTTCGTAACGTATGAGTACTCGTTTCGAAAAGGACTCGACAACTGACATCTTTGATTTAAAACAAAAGTTAAGATTCATCCATCTTCATGTCCAAAATAACCGTACAAGTTCTAGGTGCTGCCTTTTTATAAGGATGATGAGAGGTAATTAATTAATATGATAGGTTTAAGTTTAAATAATTAGTTAGTTGAAACCTAAAGATTAAGATTAATCTTTTAGATTTAAACTAATCATTCAACTAATTTAATCCAATAATCAATTCTAATCACATAGAATCAATTTAAATTTTGAATTCTTTATCCTTGTTTCCTTCCTTGATTTTACCAAAATGTCCACATTTTGCACTTATCCATCTTATTCCTTAAACAACAAATAAATAAATAAAAATGAGTTGAAATAAGATAAAATTTAAAGAAAAATTTTAATGCGTAAAAAAGAGTAATAAGAATTATATAAAAATTACACTCATCAACTAACATAATAGAGATAGCATGTGCTAGAAGGTACAAGTGATGGTCCCCATATGTCAAAATGAATAAGTTGAAATGCATGAATGGACTGAGAAATACTTTTATTATTAAAAGGAAAGGCTAAGTATTTTGCCAACTTACAACCCTGACAAACAGATAAAGGGATAAAATTAAAATGGCCAAGAGCACCACTATGAACTAAACATTTTAAACGACTCACTAATATGACCTATGCATCTGTGCCACAAGTCAGCATCAGAACATACGACATCAGCAAAACTAGAACTAGAACCATGAGCATGAAGAAAATCTAGATGATATAGACAACTACGTCGGCTAGCCCGTCCAACTGTATGACCAGTCTGAGGATCCTGTATAGTAACATCCCAAATAAGTAAAGGTAACGGTAAGGCCAATATCTCATAAAACACTAATGAAAATAAGGTTCATGGATAAGTGAGGGGCATAAAGCATAAAAGGTAATGTGAGAGTGGGAGTGCTAATAGATCATGAGTGTGTAGTGAGGAGTAGTGAGCTCTCGGCAGTGTATAACGACGGAGAGTGAGAAGAAAGTGCAGTGCTAGTGGTGAGGAGTGTATAATTGGTAGTAAGATGATGTGATGCACCAGAATTTAAAAACTAGGAAGAATTCATACGTGGAGTAACAGAAAAAACAAGAGCAGGGGAGCTAGTATTGGTAGACTGGACCGAGCCTTGAAGTTCCAGTTGAGCGAGACGTCGCTGAGGAATGTCATAAGCAACATGAGAAGGAAATACTGGAATAACAGCTATTGCTCGAGGTATATGAGAAGGAATATTGAGAGGAGGTAAACCATGTTGCTTCCTACACTATTGTGGTTGAACTAGAAGTTGTGGATGCTGTACAAAGCAATCACTATTAGTATGACTGGTTTACTTACAGTGGTTGTAAAAATTTGGATGGCATGTGCGCTCAAAGTGGCCAACCTGCTTGCAAATAGTGCAAAGATAACATGAGACTGGTGCGAGGCTTACGCGAGGAGGTGACACGAGGGGCGAAAGCAAAAACACTCTTACTGCCCGATGTTGGGGTAGAGTAGGAAGTCGAGAGAGCACACAACCGAGTTTCTTCAGCAACACGTTCAACAATAGCAGCCTCAATATGGGAAACTTGGTCGCGATGGATCAACTGACTGCATAGGGACTGGTACTCTAGCCAAAGGCTCATCATAAAGAACAAAAACTGGCGACGTTCATGGGTGACATGAACATCACTATTCTCTAGTTGTTGTTGTAACTCACGCTAGATATTGTGCATGGCTTTGTAATGATCATGAATGTTGCGATCACCCTGACGATCAAAGAATGGACTGAACAAGGAGTTGGTACTTACAGGCTCTACTAGCCTGACATACTGGGTGGTCAACTGGAGCCAAAGAGCCTTGGCAGGATGAACACAAAAAAGATCGGCACGAAGAGTGCGATCGACAGAGGAGATGATGAAGGCGATGATGTGACGATCGTGATCATCCCAAGTGACTTGGGAGGTGTGGATGAGTTTCTTATCGGCTTCAGTAGCGGAATCAGCTGGATCTTTGAGACGAGGAGTAGAGCCATCAATGTGACCTCATGTAGAATGGTCGAGAAGAATGGCCTCAACAAAGGCATACCAATCTGTCCAGTCCTTAGCAAGAGGAAAGAGGGAAGTCGGTGGAGACATGAATATATTGAAAAAACTGGGGTTCCATGGAGAAATACTAATACATGCAAAAAAAATTGGACAACGGACGGTGGCGGTGGCGAACTGAGTGGGAGTACAGAGAAGTAGGGATTGGGTTTTTGAGGGGTTTTTTTTTTGGGGGGGGGGGGGGGGGACATGTATCAGGGTATTAGGGTTTCCGGTAGTAGAGTATTAGGGTTTGGATTTGGGTTGGGTTTGGATGTATAGGGTTTGAAACGGAAACGGTTATTAGGGTTTGGGGTATAGGGTTACGGGGAAGGAGTCGACAGCTGCGCAGCGGCGAGATGTGGCAGGGGACGGGGTGGTGGCATTGATGGGGGTTGGAATGGGAGTGGTTGTCGGGGTTTTGGGAGGCAGCAGAGTGTCGTGGATTTGTGGATTTGAGGGAGATGCCGGCGACGTAAGGTGAGGGAATCGGGAGGTAGCGGTGTGAGGTCGGGAACTGTTGTGGGAGGGCGGCTAGGGTTTGTGGGTTGCAGGTAGGGTTCGTCGGAGTTGAGTTCGGGAGGGAAAGGGACGCCGATGGGATGTAGACGTCGGGAAGGGAAGTGGTGGGGATGTGGGTGATGTTGTTGCTGGAGTTGCGTCGGGAAGGGAGGTTGCTGTTTTGGCGTCGGGAAGATGAAGCAGATTAATTAGGGTTAGGGATTAGGGATGAAAAGAGAGATTATGGTTAGAGATTAAGGATGGGAAGATAGATTAGTGATTAGAATGGTTTTCTCATACCAAGTTAAAGTTAAGAGAGAGATTGAGTGAAAATTATTAGATTGATTATAGCTGAGTACAATGTCTCCTATGTATATTGAAGAGAAGCTAAGATCGAACTAATACATATTCCGATATTGGTCTAAACTAAATAATATAATATCGAACATATCCTGATATGAGACTAAACTAATAATACAATATCTAATATCTAACAGTACTGAACATGTAAGCATTTTTTTGCCAAGTTTTAAAGAAGTTGTTTTAGCCCTTTTCTTTTATAAACATTGAATCTTTATTATCTGTATATATTTGATACCTTATCTATGATCGAAATAGATGGAAGTGTTGAGGACTGCCGCAGTACTGATACCAATTGCCGTCATGGTGAGAGTATTAACTAAACGCCTCCGCAGACGACTCCAACAACAGGTAATTTGTAACTCACTGAATTACACAATTTTTTGGTCTTCTTCCTTCATCTTATTTAGCTTTTTTGTTGTAACTCTGTCTTGAATGACTTAATTATCATTTTACAGGATACGCGCGATATACCCATTTTCAGGACCTAATGAAAGAAAGTTTGAGCTCACACTCGAATTATTGTGCCCAACATCATCCAATTCGTGTTCACCACTGACTTTGATCAAGACCGAGGATCAATTGGCACCCCAGTAGTCTCACAAAAGATTGATTTCTAATTAAGAAAAAAGAAGTTTAGCAGAGGTAAAGGAAAACAGAGCCCCAAAAATTAATTAAAAAAAATACAATAATAATAATAAAATAAAGAATTTGTGTTAATGTTTGACTAGATGTATATAAGTAGTTTTGAGCTTGTAAATGATGCCACTCTCTTTATCCGAATAGAGATGAAGTGATTCTGTAAATATAGGGGAAAATGTTCAGAAAAAAAAGTTTAGCAGGGGTAAAGGAAAACAGAGCCAAATAAAATAAAATAAAATAAAATGGAGAATTTGTTTTAATGTTTGACAAGATGTATATAAGTAGTTTTAAATGATGCCACTCTCTTTATCTGAATAGAGATGCGGTGGTTCTGTAAATATTCAGTTATAATGGAAAATGCTTCCTCTGCGAAATTTCATGAATGCAGTTAGCCCCGTATAAATTCGGTTTTGACAGTTAACTTTCCCTGCTTTCACTTTAGATCTGGAAAATGGAGTAGGCATGCTTTTATCAATTACACTAAACTAATCCTACATGCAAAAATGCTTCAGAGGCTTTCAACACGCTTGTTAGCGAGGTAAGGAGAACCGATCTTTACCATATTTAGATGATCAGCAAACAAACGATGAGAAGAATACAGATTGAGAGACTGAAGATGCAAAACACTTTTTCTAAAGCCAAACGCACTCCTCGATGTCTAGTGAAGCGGAGAACTGTGACTTGAACATTTTTTTTAGCCCAACAAGGCTTTATGCGTTTTTTTTCTTCTAAAAATCAAATTTGTAGTTAGAAGTACTTATCGAGTCTGAACAATTGCTCTCGGGGTATGCATGCAATATGTCGATCTTCTTGTTAGGAAATTGGTGAGATTTTTTAATTAAGATCAGATACGTCTATGGGCAAGGTAAATATGTGGGCACAACATTGAAGAAGACAACATACAAGATTTTATTTTAACGTGGTTTGCTCAAAATCGACTCAAAATCGACATACGTCTATGGGCAAGGTAATGAACAATTCACTACTAATTAGAAAATCACGGCTGGTGTTGCTGCTGATTTCGGGTGTGGGAGCAAAAAGACGAATTTGTAAGTTCTTAGAGAAAAACAGTAAGGCGAACCTGTTTACTCCACCTATGTGTTGACTCGTTCCTTGTTGCTGCCACGAATCTGCACAAAGTTCGTTACACCCCCGGCGACGAACCCTCCGACGCACTTGTCAATAACCAAGAAGATAAAGAAAGAGCTTTAGCTAGGCAATGATTCATTACCTTGTAATGGTGGGGGGAGAGAGGTATTTATAGTCGCCTTAGAGATCTGTTTCGAGATAAGAACAAATATCTACTTCCCGGTGTGGATGGATAGAAGTGGTTAAAACCACATCTTATGGATAATTACGGATCTGGATTCCTCTTTATCCTTCTGAACTGTTTTGTAACGGGTTGATACCCGTATCGACTAGGACAGATCCGTTTATGGGTTACTGGGCTTTAGAGAAGAAATCCAGTTCCCGTTTCAGACCCATTTGTAGGTGAAGTTACCATTTTGCTCCAGTGAGCTTTAAGATCCGTGCCCAATTTGAACGGTCCCGATTTAATCTCATTTTTAGCCATATCAGGAGCCCCCCACTACTAAAGGCTGTGTCTTACAGCCTTTGGGGAGTAGTTTTACTGGTTCAATGGCGTATGGGACTTTATCGGGGTTCTTAAAGGGAGTTCGGAACTTGTTCGAGGAGTAACGGTGCTTTTCTGAGTTGGCAACATGCCCAAAATCATTCTTAGGCTCTTCTGGATTTTTGGTGATTTTTCCCGATTTTTTAGCTATTTTTCAAATTATTTATTTAATTTTGCAAATTGGTGATCTATTTTCAAAGAGTACCAATTAACCGTTCTAATTAATAATTATTTATCCAGGGGCATACAAATATTTTTCTGAATTTATAATTATTTTTTAGAATTTCTAATTAATTTTCTTGAATTTTCAATCATTTTTTGCAATTTTTAAATAATTAATTAGAATTAATAAATAAGAAAAATGAATTAATCAGCAAAATATTGACGTGGCCAAATATGGGGCATTCATCAACCTTTGGCGTGAATTTCTGAACAATCGGACGGCTGCTCTGGCGGGAAGGCGTTTTCCCCTCATTTGGGGGTCGGTGGCAAGAGCGCTCGGCGCTAGTTACCGACCCCCTCAGCCACTTCGGTGGGTTGACACGTGTCTGGGTGGAGGCCGAAGACGAGGAGGTTCGATGAATGCTGCCGAAGTCGAAAGGGACCTCGAGAGGGTGACACGTGTCGAGTTGACCGTTGATCGTTGACCAGTCAATGCTTTTTCTTGTGTTTAGACGTCGGTGGCAAGAGTGCTCGGCACACGTTGCCGAAGTCTAGGGAGATTTTTTTTCGCATTTGGACGTCGGTGGTAAGAGTGCTCGACACAAGTTGCCGAAGTCCAGGAGAGATTTTTCTCGCATTTGGACGTTGGCGGCAAGAGTGCGCGGTGCACATTGCCGAAGTCCAGGAGAGATTTTTTCTCGCATTTGGAAATCAGTGGCAAGAGTGCTCGACACAAGTTGCTGAAGTCCAGGAGAGATTTTTCTCGCATTTGGACGTCGGTGGCAAGAGTGCTCGGCACAGGTTGCCGAAACCCAGGAGAGTTATGTATTTATCTTTTTCGCATTTGGACTTCGGTGGCAAGAGTGCTCGACGCACGTGGCCGAAGTCCAGGAGAGATTTTTTCTCGCATTTTTGGACGTCGGTGGCAAGTGCTCGGAGCATGTGCCCGAAGTCCAGGAGAGATTTTTTCTCACATTTTTGGATGTCGGTGGCAAGGGTGCTCGGCACAGGTTGCCGAAATCCAGGAGAATTTTTTCTCGCATTTGGACGTCGGTGGTAAGAGTGCTCGGCACACGTTGCCGATGTCGAGGATAGATTTTTTCTCGCATTTGGACGTCGGTGTCAAGAGTGCTCGGCACACGTTGCCGAAGTCTAGGAAAGATGTTTTTTCTCGCATTTGGACGTCAGTGGCAAGAGTGCTCAGCACACATTACCGAAGTCCAGGAGAGAATTTTTTCTCGCATTTAGACGTCGGTGGCAAGAATGCTCGGCACATGTTGCCGAAGTTCAGGAGAGATTTTTCTCTCATTTTGACGTCGGTGGCAAGAGTGTTTGGCACACGTTGCCAAAAACCAGGAGAGATTTTTCTCGCATTTGGACGTCGGTGGCAAGAGTGCTCGGCAAACGTTGTCGAAGTCCAGAAGAGGTTTTTTCTCACATTTGGACGTCGGTGGCAAGAGTTCTCGGCACAGGTTGCCGAAGTCCAGGAGTGATTTTTCTCGCATTTGGATGTCGGTGGCAAGAGTTCTCGGCACAGGTTGCCGATGTCCAGGAGAATTTATTCTCGCATTTGGACGTTGGCAGTAAGAGTGCTCGACACACGTTGCCGAAGTCCAGGAGAGATTTTTTCTCGCATTTGGATGGCGGTGGCAAGAGTTCTCGGCACACGTTGCCGAAGTCCAGGAGAGATTTTTTCTCGGATTTGGATGTCGGTGGCAAGAGTGCTCGGCACACGTTGCCGAAGTCCAGGAGAATGGCATGCGACACGCTGGCCGTTTGACCGTTGACCAGTCAAAGGCTTGTTGAGTTTCTCCCTTTTCTGTCGTCTTGCGGTAAATGGGTCAGGATTTTGAGTTTTTTTAGGCCTTTCAGTCTCGATTAGTGCGCCCCCTCTATAAAACTTCACCCCCCATTCTCATTTGTTCACTTTCTAATTTTTACTCAGGCAATTCTTTTTCACTAGGGGGAGCTTCAGGCGAGATTTTACCGATTTCTGGTGACTTTTCCGACCGTCGTTGTCACTTCAAGATAATCTCGCACTTAGTTTATTTTTAGAGAATGTCTAGCTTTTCTCCGAGGCAGGAGACCTCTCCTACTCTCTCTCATGAGCCGACCTCGAGACAAGTTCCTTCAGTCGACAAAGGCAAAGCCGTAAAAGGGCCTTCTTCGGTCGTGGTGGAGACCGTGGTTGAGAATCCACGGAGGATGGGGGAGTTCAGCAGAATGCCAGGGGTGCTGACCGGACTTCAGAGCGTTCGGGACCTTCTGGACGAACTGGCCGAGCGCATAACGTACGGCATGGGGCGGAACTTCGAGGAGAATGCCGCTCGAGAGACTTCGAAGGTCGACGAGATGATTTCCATACTTAACGAGGCGGATCTGGCATCCGTTCGGGGGTGTTTTCAGATCCCTGAAGAGTTCGAACTGATGCTGCCAGGGCCCAGGGTGAAGGCCAATTCTCCGATGCTGGTGAATATATGCTTCTGACCTGTCGGCGCCTTCATAACGGGGTGCGGCTGCCTCTTCATCCGTTCGTCGTCGAGGTATTGTGGTGGTTTCGAATCAGCCCAGTCCAGTTCATACCGAACGTGTAGAGTCTGATCAATGGGTTCATCCTTCACTGTCAGGCGGTGGGGCTCGAGCCATATTTGAGGGTGCTGCGGACCGTATATCGGCTTCATCAACAACATAAGTCGGAGTTCAGGTTCTACCTGGCTCCGAGGCATGGCGCCAAGCTCGTCAGCTGCCCCGACTCGATAAAGTATTGGAGGGACAAGTACTTCCTTATCCAGAGTCAAGAGCCGTGGATCATCCTAATGACTTGGGTCAAGAAGTCTCGAGGAGGGCGAAGGAGAGCTCGGTGCTCAGCCTTGACGAAAATGAGAAGTTTCAGATGCTTCTCGATCGGCCGAAGTTCAATTGGATGAACCTAACCAAGGAGATGCTCTTTAGGGGGGGGGGGTCTCATCCATATAAACCCTAGTATGCAGTTTATTTTTAGCCTCGCGTTCTTCTTCTAGAGTCTGGTATTGCTTGTGCATAACCCTCTTTTCTCCTTTTTTTTGTTGTTGCAGAAACTATGGATTTCAATGACATGTTGGAGTAGCGCAGGGTCCTGAGCAGCAAGGCCCCGAGGAAGAGGAAGAGGGTGGTCTCGAAGGTGGCCTCACCGAGGGTGAAGACTGTCACCGCTGCCGTGGAACAGGCAGCGGTGCAGGCCACCGTTATTTAGCGGCCGCCGACCCCCGCAGCGGCATCGGCCTCGGCAGAGGTGGGGGCCTTTCCCTTAGTAGTGGCTTTGGGTTTGGAGGCCTCGCCGTTGACAGCCGAAGTCGAGGTGTTCTTGATCGAGGAGCACAAGAAAATTGTAACGCCCCAAAAAAAATTTTTTGACTCCAAACTACTCAAATCTTTCAATTTCTATATCGCTTTAATCATCAACTAAGAAAGTTATATTTCACGGAAAATTTTGACAGAGTCTCCCCTGTAAATTTTGCCCCGAAACACAAAAAGCTTACGGAATTCTGCTCAAAATTCCGTAGCTCACAAAATACACAATAATTTCATGGGCTCCCCAGGCCAAAATGAGCAGATACACACAGGCAATATAATATAATGCTCTGGGGGCCAAACACATAACAGATTATCAAATATCAAATAAAAACCATAAATTTCTTTGAAAACGAGGTAAAAATTTTAGAAAAACCTTTGTAAAACCTACCACAGAACCCGGTACACCACAACGAGGTGGGTACGGGTCACAAACATACCATACCACTTCGTACTATACTCACCATCATCATATACATGCTTATACATCAAAAATACAATTTAAACCACAAATTCTACTATTCACATCACTACACATAAACATAAAATTTAATGTAAGACTTCACTCAACGAAATCTGTGCCTCACCTCTGCACTGCTGAGGACCTGTAACAGTAGGGGGTTTAGGGTAGTCTAGGGACTCCCTAACCCCCCAAATACTAAGGGGTTAGCCATTTCTGGTGTGAGTATAATTTACTAAACTCATAAATAAATTAAATTGCATAAAGAAAATAGTTTAAACTTACAAACATCAAGTTAAGATGATGCAACCTGAAATCTGAACTTACAAACATCACCAATACGATTTATATCCAACTACTCTTCAAATCTGCATTCAACTGTATACATATCCATAACTTTCCACATTTTATGATATACTTCACATCGACCTCGTATATAAATATTCTTATTTTCCATCCGCATAGAACGAATACACATACAATCCATTACTTTTCAATTTAAATTCTTTAACCCAACTACTTATCATTTCATAATTCCTACCACCTCATCGTTTCTTTATTTCCATAAATACTCATAACAAGTCCCTAACTCTTTTCTTCATACTTTTATAACTACGCACATCATTTTCCATTCATTTACATTTACGAACTCACGACTCATATTCTTAGATACTCATTCTCATTCATAAACCCTTTCTTTCTTAATTTCATATTTCATAACACCGCGTTCATTTATTTCTTATAACCCATATCATCACGTATGCATATATCCACATAATACCACATTAATTTCCTATCTTATGACAAAATATAACACTTCATTACCCATTGCAATTTACTCACATTTCTTCACATCATGATCATATCACTTATTAAATACTCATTCTTATCACATCAAAATATGTTTTATAACTCATTCTCATCCCGTTATATCATTTAGCTATTATTCAAGCTAATTAATGACCAACTTACTTTCATCTTCACTATAACTCAAGTTATCGCGGATTTCACTTTCATTCACATTAATTTATATTCCATACCCCCAAACATCGTTTGGGCAATAATATATCACACCCCAAAGCCAATAGCCTGGGTAATAATCACCACACCCCAAACGCATAGTCTGGATAATATCACATCACGTCTCAAGAGTTATTAATTCACTTCAATCATTATTCATCTTCACTTATTTAACTTCTCATTTCCCTTAATGATTACCACAAGTATACCAACTCACCCTGCGAATTATGCCAAGGCAGGTAGTTCCCACCATTTCCACCGAAATAGCGGGCAGGTAGTTTCTTGACACAATTCCAAGGTACAACTCATCTCAATCTGTATTTTACTTTAATGATCTCATACATAATACAATTACTACGTACTATTCATAATAACACATGTCTCTTTTATTATTCTCATTTTAATTTAACCACGTACTACATTTATCACTTATCATCTTCACCCAATTTAACTCTTCATTTTCTTTCACATTTACTTCACTATTTCATTTCAGCTTATACCAGACACTTCTCTTTCCCATTCACATTTCATATCATATTCATTTTACCCTAGGTCTATCCTAGAGTATCAATTCTCTCTCAGGTCTACCCTGAGGTATCATTTCTCTCTCCGGTCCCACCGGAGGTATCTACTCTCCTAGGTCTACCCTGGGGTATCATCTCTCTCTCAGGTCTACCCTGAGGTATCATATCTCTCTCCGGTCCCACCGGAGGTATCTACTCTCCCAGGTCTATCCTGGGGTATCATCACTCTCTCAGGTCTACCCTGAGGTATCATATCTCTCTCCGGTCCCACCGGAGGTATCTACTCTCCCAGGTCTATCCTGGGGTAACATCTCTTTCTCAGGTCTACCCTGAGGTATCATATCTCTCTCCGGTCCCGCCGGAGGTATCTACTCTAGTCAACCGAAATTATGGTTATTAACATTTACTTTTCATATTAACATCACCCTTTATCAAATAACTCATTTATAATCTAATTTCACCGTTATAACATAACATGAAAGCATATAAATTCCATGAAATTCATAAACATACACAAGCCATTAATCTCACTGATATCATATAAACTTTTCATTTCCCACTCACCCATCACACACACACCATATTCATTTCACATCACAATATCACATAAAATTCCCAATTTATCACCCACATATCACACATACACCATATGACTCCTATCGTATACGCCATGTGTTCCACCTCATCACATCAGTCATGAGATCACACATCACACATCCCCATACGTTCACATACATAAATCTACTCAGTACAACCCCGAAGCATATAAATATTTATCTACAAGCAACAACACACTCCCATACATATATACACTAATTTCTTAAATCTCATAATTTACTCCGTATTCTACTTATGAACTTTTCCATACTCATTACACTTCACATATCACACACCAAACCATATTTTAAAATTTTCATAGCACATTATGCATATAGAATAAAAAGATCATACTCACATAGCATCCTGCGAAGACTCGAAACACCCTGCCACGCATCCGAAATCGCTAACATCACCTATTATCAAATTTCCACACAATTAAGGCTCAATTCATCCAAATCAACCACAGAAAAATAATAACACTAATCTTAATATCACACAGACGTTTTATTGAACGTCTGGGATACGCACGTGCAATGCACGTATGAGACAAATTCCTACGGGGGTTTTTATCCCCTAAACAATAACTAGACTCATCCCCAAAATATCTTAATAACTCAACTATATTTTCCATTACTATCCAAGAAATAATTCATACCTATATAACTCTCTTTTACAAAGCCAAAACCCTAATTTTTAGCAACTTGCAAAACCCCCAATAATTTGCTAATCTCTTACCTCTACCATGCCCAACACCTCCAAATCTCCCTACCATAACCATTCTACTCAAAATAAATTAACCACACAAAATTTTATACAATAAAATAAAAAGAGATATACCTTTTCGAAATCCTTTCGAAAATCCAACACTCCCACGATGTAGAGAACCCCTCAATTAGCATACCCCTCAATTTAATTCGGATTTGGTGGAGAAACGAAATGGATTGGAGGAGAGAGAGAAGGCCGAATTTGGGTTCGGGTGGCTTCGGTCGGGATTGAAACCAGGAAAAGGAGGAGAAGAATGGGAGAGAATGGGGTTAGTTAAAGGATTTAATTAGGTAAAAATTACATATAGGTCCCCCATTCAAAAAAGTATTACACTTAAACCCTAGATTCCACACATTATTAATACCACTAATATAAAATACATCAAATTATCTCGTATTAATCCTCAAAAATTAAAAAGTAAAAATAAACAATATTTCTCCACATAAAACTCAACTCATAACTCATTATATCAATAATACAAATTCAACACAAATATCAATAGTACCAATCTACCACAAATATCCATACCAATATCAATATTTAAATAAAATATATCAAAAATAATTTTTACAACTCCAAATATATAAAAACAGGTATTTTCGGTATTTTGCAAATTCGAGGTGTTACATTCTACACACCTCAAAGGAAGCTCGTCGTCGAGCTACAGGGGTTAAGAAAACTGTTCAAACAATTCCGGATACGTTCTCCTCACTAACTTCTCAGATTCCCAAATATATTCATTAAAATAACACACCACTGAACTTTCAGCGACTGAGCAACTTGAAGTCTTGATCACTGCTAGTCTGCATAACTTCTTATCAACTACACACCTCAAAAGAGGCTTCTCTCTTCTCACCTAAGAACTAATATCCTTCTTCGCTCCAGGTCACCAAAATGTCCTCCTAAATCTCAACGCATCTTTATGCCACTGAGATAAACAATATACTTAATAAAATAAACAATCTCCATCTCCCGCTACTATAAACCATCCACATCAAGAACACAGTCTACAACGATAATAAAAACCTTCTTCACCGCTTACTAAACAATCTTCATGACTTTCATTATTCTCTTTCAAATTTAGACCATATATCAACCATGCATACGGCCTTCACAACTGATCCATCCCCCCGTATAAAATAATAACCACTACCACACATTACCCCACAGTCTATATGACACACAGAGGATCCCAACGAAGATTACTCCCCTCGGCACATAGCAATTAATATAATAGAACACTCCAATAGCACACAAATTCCCACTGGGATTCTAAAAAGGACAATAAAGTGCCATAAAGCAAATCATATACATGGGCTTATAAAAGATATCACTAACCCAAAGTCAGATAAAAATCTAGTGGGGATCAGACCAAGCCATAATATAATCCGTACTCAACAAAACATCCGCAAATCATAAAACAAACTTTCTATCTTCAACTTAGCAATAATGAACCCATACTCACAAGTCCAGATCACTAGAAATGGGTATAACATTCCTAGTTAACCTAGGCTCTGATACCAACTGTAACGCCCCAAAAAAATTTTTTTGACTTCAAACTCAAATCTTTCAATTTCTATATCACTTTAATCATCAACTAAGAAAGTTATATTTCACGGAAAATTTTGACAGAGTCTCCCCTGTAAATTTTGCCCCGAAACACAAAAAACTTACGGAATTCTGCTCAAAATTCCGTAGCTCACAAAATACACAATAATTTCATGGACTCCCCAGGCCAAAATAAGTAGATACACACAGGCAATATAATATAATGCACTGGGGGCCAAACACATAACAGATTATCAAATATCAAATAAAAACCATAAATTTCTTTGAAAATGAGGTAAAAATTTTAGAAAAACCTTTGTAAAACCTACCACAGAACCCGGTACACCACAACGAGGTGGGTTCGGGTCACAAACATACCATACCACTTCGTACTATACTCACCATCATCATATACATGCTTATACATCAAAAATACAATTTAAACCACAAATTCTACTATTCACATCACTAAACATAAACATAAAATTTAATGTAAGACTTCACTCAACGAAATCTGTGCCTCACCTCTGCACTGCTGAGGACCTGTAACAGTAGGGGGTTTAGGGTAGTCTAGGGACTCCCTAACCCCCCAAATACTAAGGGGTTAGCCATTTCTGGTGTGAGTATAATTTACTAAACTCATAAATAAATTAAATTGCATAAAGAAAATAGTTTAAACTTACAAACATCAAGTTAAGATGATGCAACCTGAAATCTGAACTTACAAACATCACCAATACGATTTATATCCAACTACTCTTCAAATCTGCATTCAACTGTATACATATCCATAACTTTCCACATTTTATGATATACTTCACATCGACCTCGTATATAAATATTCTTATTTTCCATCCGCATAGAACGAATACACATACAATCCATTACTTTTCAATTTAAATTCTTTAACCCAACTACTTATCATTTCATAATTCCTACCACCTCATCGTTTCCTTATTTCCATAAATACTCATAACAAGTCCCTAACTCTTTTCTTCATACTTTTATAACTACGCACATCATTTTCCATTCATTTACATTTACGAACTCACGACTCATATTCTTAGATACTCATTCTCATTCATAAACCCTTTCTTTCTTAATTTCATATTTCATAACACCGCGTTCATTTATTTCTTATAACCCATATCATCACGTATGCATATATCCACATAATACCACATTAATTTCCTATCTTATGACAAAATATAACACTTCATTACCCATTGCAATTTACTCACATTTCTTCACATCATGATCATATCACTTATTAAATACTCATTCTTATCACATCAAAATATGTTTTATAACTCATTCTCATCCCGTTATATCATTTAGCTATTATTCAAGCTAATTAATGACCAACTTACTTTCATCTTCACTATAACTCAAGTTATCGCGGATTTCACTTTCATTCACATCAATTTATATTCCATACCCCCAAACATCGTTTGGGCAATAATATATCACACCCCAAAGCCAATAGCCTGGGTAATAATCACCACACCCCAAACGCATAGTCTGGATAATATCACATCACCTCTCAAGAGTTATTAATTCACTTCAATCATTATTCATCTTCACTTATTTAACTTCTCATTTCCCTTAATGATTACCACAAGTATACCAACTCACCCTGCGAATTATGCCAAGGCAGGTAGTTCCCACCATTTCCACCGAAATAGCGGGCAGATAGTTCCTTGACACAATTCCAAGGTACAACTCATCTCAATCTGTATTTTACTTTAATGATCTCATACATAATACAATTACTACGTACTATTCATAATAACACATGTCTCTTTTATTATTCTCATTTTAATTTAACCACGTACTACATTTATCACTTATCATCTTCACTCAATTTAACTCTTCATTTTCTTTCACATTTACTTCACTATTTCATTTCAGCTTATACCAAACACTTCTCTTTCCCATTCACATTTCATATCATATTCATTTTACCCTAGGTCTATCCTAGAGTATCAATTCTCTCTCAGGTCTACCCTGAGGTATCATATCCCTCTCCGGTCCCACCGGAGGTATCTACTCTCCCAGGTCTACCCTGGGGTATCATCTCTCTCTCAGGTCTACCCTGAGGTATCATATCTCTCTCCGGTCCCACCGGAGGTATCTACTCTCCCAGGTCTATCCTGGGGTATCATCTCTCTCTCAGGTCTACCCTGAGGTATCATATCTCTCTCTGGTCCCACCGGAGGTATCTACTCTCCCAGGTCTATCCTGGGGTATCATCTCTCTCTCAGGTCTACCCTGAGGTATCATATCTCTCTCCGGTCCCACCGGAGGTATCTACTCTAGTCAACCGAAATTATGGTTATTAACATTTACTTTTCATATTAACATCACCCTTTATCAAATAACTCATTTATAATCTAATTTCACCGTTATAACATAACATGAAAGCATATAAATTCCATGAAATTCATAAACATACACAAGCCATTAATCTCACTGATATCATATAAACTTTTCATTTCCCACTCACCCATCACACACACACCATATTCATTTCACATCACAATATCACATAAAATTCCCAATTTATCACCCACATATCACACATACACCATATGACTCCTATCGTATTCGCCATGTGTTCCACCTCATCACATCAGTCATGAGATCACACATCACACATCCCCATACGTTCACATACATAAATCTTCTCAGTACAACCCCGAAGCATATAAATATTTATCTACAAGCAACAACACACTCCCATACATATATACACTAATTTCTTAAATCTCATAATTTACTCCGTATTCTACTTATGAACTTTTCCATACTCATTACACTTCACATATCACACACCAAACCATATTTTAAAATTTTCATAGCACATTATGCATATAGAATAAAAAGATCATACTCACATAGCATCCTGCGAAGACTCGAAACACCCTGCCACGCATCCGAAATCGCTAACATCACCTATTATCAAATTTCCACACAATTAAGGCTCAATTCATCCAAATCAACCACAGAAAAATAATAACACTAATCTTAATATCACACAGACGTTTTATTGAACGTCTGGGATACGCACGTGCAATGCACGTATGAGACAAATTCCTACGGGGGTTTTTATCCCCTAAACAATAACTAGACTCACCCCCAAAATATCTTAATAACTCAACTATATTTTCCATTACGATCCAAGAAATAATTCATACCTACATAACTCTCTTTTACAAACCCAAAACCCTAATTTTTAGCAACTTGCAAAACCCCCAATAATTTGCTAATCTCTTACCTCTACCATGCCCAACACCTCCAAATCTCCCTACCATAACCATTCTACTCAAAATAAATTAACCACACAAAATTTTATACAATAAAATAAAAAGAGATATACCTTTTCGAAATCCTTTCGAAAATCCAACACTCCCACGATGTAGAGAACCCCTCAATTAGCATACCCCTCAATTTAATTCGGATTTGGTGGAGAAACGAAGTGGATTGGAGGAGAGAGAGAAGGCCGAATTTGGGTTCGGGTGGCTTCGGTCGGGATTGAAACCATGAAAAGGAGGAGAAGAATGGGAGAGAATGGGGTTAGTTAAAGGATTTAATTAGGTAAAAATTACATATAGGTCCCCCATTCAAAAAAGTATTACACTTAAACCCTAGATTCCACACATTATTAATACCACTAATATAAAATACATCAAATTATCTCGTATTAATCCTCAAAAATTAAAAAGTAAAAATAAACAATATTTCTCCACATAAAACTCAACTCATAACTCATTATATCAATAATACAAATTCAACACAAATATCAATAGTACCAATCTACCACAAATATCCATACCAATATCAATATTTAAATAAAATATATCAAAAATAATTTTTACAACTCCAAATATATAAAAATAGGTATTTTCGGTATTTTGCAAATTCGAGGTGTTACATTCTACACACCTCAAAGGAAGCTCGTCGTCGAGCTACAGGGGTTAAGAAAACTGTTCAAACAATTCCGGATACGTTCTCCTCACTAACTTATCAGATTCCCAAATATATTCATTAAAATAACACACCACTGAACTTTCAGCGACTGAGCAACTTGAAGTCTTGATCACTGCTAGTCTGCATAACTTCTTATCAACTACACACCTCAAAAGAGGCTTATCTCTTCTCACCTAAGAACTAATATCCTTCTTCGCTCCAGGTCACCAAACTGTCCTCCTAAATCTCAACGCATCTTTATGCCACTGAGATAAACAATATACTTAATAAAATAAACAATCTCCATCTCCCGCTACTATAAACCATCCACATCAAGAACACAGTCTACAACGATAATAAAAACCTTCTTCACTGCTTACTAAACAATCTTCATGACTTTCATTGTTCTCTTTCAAATTTAGACCATATATCAACCATGCATACGGCCTTCACAACTGATCCATCCCCCCGTATAAAATAATAACCACTACCACACATTACCCCACAGTCTATATGACACACAGAGGATCCCAACGAAGATTACTCCCCTCGGCACATAGCAATTAATATAATAGAACACTCCAATAGCACACAAATTCCCACTGAAATTCTAAAAAGGACAATAAAGTGCCATAAAGCAAATCATATACATGGGCTTATAAAAGATATCACTAACCCAAAGTCAGATAAAAATCTAGTGGGGATCAGACCAAGCCATAATATAATCCGTACTCAACAAAACACCCGCAAATCATAAAACAAACTTTCTATCTTCAACTTAGCAATAATGAACTCATACTCACAAGTCAAGATCACTAGAAATGGGTATAACATTCCTAGTTAACCTAGGCTCTGATACCAACTGTAACGCCCCAAAAAAATTTTTTTGACTCCAAACTCAAATCTTTCAATTTCTATATCACTTTACTCATCAACTAAGAAAGTTATATTTCACGAAAAATTTTGACAGTGTCTCCCCTGTAAATTTTGCCCCGAAACACAAAAAGCTTACGGAATTCTACTCAAAATTCCGTAGCTCACAAAATACACAATAATTTCATGGGCTCCCCAGGCCAAAATGAGCAGATACACACAAGCAATATAATATAATACTCTGGGGGCCAAACACATAACAGATTATCAAATATCAAATAAAAAACATAAATTTCTTTGAAAACGAGGTAAAAATTTTAGAAAAACCTTTGTAAAACCTACCACAGAACCCGGTACACCACAACGAGGTGGGTACGGGTCACAAACATACCATACCACTTCGTACTATACTCACCATCATCATATACATGCTTATACATCAAAAATACAATTTAAACCACAAATTCTACTATTCACATCACTAAACATAAACATAAAATTTAATGTAAGACTTCACTCAACGAAATCTGTGCCTCACCTCTGCACTGCTGAGGACCTGTAACAGTAGGGGGTTTAGGGTAGTCTAGGGACTCCCTAACCCCCCAAATACTAAGGGGTTAGCCATTTCTGGTGTGAGTATAATTTACTAAACTCATAAATAAATTAAATTGCATAAAGAAAATAGTTTAAACTTACAAACATCAAGTTATGATGATGCAACCTGAAATCTGAACTTACAAACATCACCAATACGATTTATATCCAACTACTCTTCAAATCTGCATTCAACTGTATACATA
Source organism: Hemerocallis citrina (assembly GCA_017893485.1). Taxonomy (NCBI): domain Eukaryota; kingdom Viridiplantae; phylum Streptophyta; class Magnoliopsida; order Asparagales; family Asphodelaceae; genus Hemerocallis; species Hemerocallis citrina. The sequence goes on along the minus strand of JACEHZ010000642.1, from coordinate 834,945 downwards.
TCCATAACTTTCCACATTTTATGATATACTTCACATCGACCTCGTATATAAATATTCTTATTTTCCATCCGCATAGAACGAATACACATACAATCCATTACTTTTCAATTTAAATTTTTTAACCCAACTACTTATCATTTCATAATTCCTACCACCTCATCGTTTCTTTATTTCCATAAATACTCATAACAAGTCCCTAACTCTTTTCTTCATACTTTTATAACTACGCACATCATTTTCCATTCATTTACATTTACGAACTCACGACTCATATTCTTAGATACTCATTCTCATTCATAAACCCTTTCTTTCTTAATTTCATATTTCATAACACCGCGTTCATTTATTTCTTATAACCCATATCATCACGTATGCATATATCCACATAATACCACATTAATTTCCTATCTTATGACAAAATATAACACTTCATTACCCATTGCAATTTACTCACATTTCTTCACATCATGATCATATCACTTATTAAATACTCATTCTTATCACATCAAAATATGTTTTATAACTCATTCTCATCCCGTTATATCATTTAGCTATTATTCAAGCTAATTAATGACCAACTTACTTTCATCTTCACTATAACTCAAGTTATTGCGGATTTCACTTTCATTCACATCAATTTATATTCCATACCCCCAAACATCGTTTGGGCAATAATATATCACACCCCAAAGCCAATAGCCTGGGTAATAATCACCACACCCCAAACGCATAGTCTGGATAATATCACATCACGTCTCAAGAGTTATTAATTCACTTCAATCATTATTCATCTTCACTTATTTAACTTCTCATTTCCCTTAATGATTACCACAAGTATACCAACTCACCCTGCGAATTATGCCAAGGCAGGTAGTTCCCTCCATTTCCACCGAAATAGCGGGCAGATAGTTCCTTGACACAATTCCAAGGTACAACTCATCTCAATCTGTATTTTACTTTAATGATCTCATACATAATACAATTACTACGTACTATTCATAATAACACATGTCTCTTTTATTATTCTCATTTTAATTTAACCACGTACTACATTTATCACTTATCATCTTCACTCAATTTAACTCTTCATTTTCTTTCACATTTACTTCACTATTTCATTTCAGCTTATACCAGACACTTCTCTTTCCCATTCACATTTCATATCATATTCATTTTACCCTAGGTCTATCCGAGAGTATCAATTCTCTCTCAGGTCTACCCTGAGGTATCATATCTCTCTCCGGTCTTACCGGAGGTATCTACTCTCCCAGGTCTACCCTGGGGTATCATCTCTCTCTCAGGTCTACCCTGAGGTATCATATCTCTCTCCGGTCCCACCGGAGGTATCTACTCTCCCAGGTCTATCCTGGGGTATCATCTCTCTCTCAGGTCTACCCTGAGGTATCATATCTCTCTCCGGTCCCACCGGAGGTATCTACTCTCCCAGGTCTATCCTGGGGTATCATCTCTCTCTCAGGTCTACCCTGAGGTATCATATCTCTCTCCGGTCCCACCGGAGGTATCTACTCTAGTCAACCGAAATTATGGTTATTAACATTTACTTTTCATATTAACATCACCCTTTATCAAATAACTCATTTATAATCTAATTTCACCGTTATAACATAACATGAAAGCATATAAATTCCATGAAATTCATAAACATACACAAGCCATTAATCTCACTGATATCATATAAACTTTTCATTTCCCACTCACCCATCACACACACACCATATTCATTTCACATCACAATATCACATAAAATTCCCAATTTATCACCCACATATCACACATACACCATATGACTTCTATCGTATACGCCATGTGTTCCACCTCATCACATCAGTCATGAGATCACACATCACACATCCCCATACGTTCACATACATAAATCTACTCAGTACAACCCCGAAGCATATAAATATTTATCTATAAGCAACAACACACTCCCATACATATATACACTAATTTCTTATATCTCATAATTTACTCCGTATTCTACTTATGAACTTTTCCATACTCATTACACTTCACATAACACACACCAAACCATATTTTAAAATTTTCATAGCACATTATGCATATAGAATAAAAAGATCATACTCACATAGCATCCTACGAAGACTCGAAACACCCTGCCACGCATCTGAAATCGCTAACATCACCTATTATCAAATTTCCACACAATTAAGGCTCAATTCATCCAAATCAACCACAGAAAAATAATAACACTAATCTTAATATCACACAGACGTTTTATTGAACGTCTGGGATACGCACGTGCAATGCACGTATGAGACAAATTTCTATGGGGGTTTTTATCCCCTAAACAATAACTAGACTCACCCCCAAAATATCTTAATAACTCAACTATATTTTCCATTACTTTCCAAGAAATAATTCATACCTATATAACTCTCTTTTACAAACCCAAAACCCTAATTTTTAGCAACTTGCAAAACCCCCAATAATTTGCTAATCTCTTACCTCTACCATGCCCAACACCTCCAAATCTCCCTACCATAACCATTCTACTCAAAATAAATTAACCACACAAAATTTTATACAATAAAATAAAAAGAGATATACCTTTTCGAAATCCTTTCGAAAATCCAACACTCCCACGATGTAGAGAACCCCTCAATTAGCATACCCCTCAATTTAATTCGGATTTGGTGGAGAAACGAAGTGGATTGGAGGAGATAGAGAAGGCCGAATTTGGGTTCGGGTGGCTTCGGTCGGGATTGAAACCAGGAAAAGGAGGAGAAGAATGGGAGAGAATGGGGTTAGTTAAAGGATTTAATTAGGTAAAAATTACATATAGGTCCCCCATTCAAAAAAGTATTACACTTAAACCCTAGATTCCACACTTTATTAATACCACTAATATAAAATACATCAAATTATCTCGTATTAATCCTCAAAAATTAAAAAGTAAAAATAAACAATATTTCTCCACATAAAACTCAACTCATAACTCCATTATATCAATAATACAAATTCAACACAAATATCAATAGTACCAATCTACCACAAATATCCATACCAATATCAATATTTAAATAAAATATATCAAAACTAATTTTTACAACTCCAAATATATAAAAACAGGTATTTTCCGTATTGTGCAAATTCGAGGTGTTACAAAAATTTTCGTCCTGGACTGGCAAGTCCGCAAGCTCGACAGGTTTGTAGGAGACTCGTCGTCCAGTACGCAAGTTGTTCGGCACCTCGCTACACCGAAGGACAGAGCTGCCATGGACGCCGGCAGTGTTGGTGACGACGCGCTCGAGATCACTCGTTCGACGTTATCGGTAAGTGTTGTGGACTTGTTGTTTTCAATTATCCCTTCCGAGTTTGTCATGGTGCTCCGCCTTCTTTTTGCAAATAACTTGCCACTTCGGTCATCTGATGAAAAAGATGACCGAACGGGAGAAGGACTTGAAGCAATAGACCAACCGAGCTTGGGCAGAGAAGTCTCAGATTGCCAAGGAACTCGAGCAGCTAAAGGCCAAAGCCGAGGGGAAGACCGCACGGTTGGAGTACCTCGAAAGCCATGTGGCAAAGCTCGAGGTCGACAATGCTCTGGTGCTCCAACAAAAGGAGTCGGCAGCGAAGGACAAGGAGGACGCCGTCACCACTACTAGGGTCGCTGCGGCTAAGGAGGCCGATGCCGAAGCCATGGAGAGGGCAAAAGGGTACCTCGCCGTCAACATGGCGAAGGCCTACGCCCGTGCAATTGCGCAGGTGAGGTTGATTGTGCCGGATGGCGCCTATTCCCCGACCCCGTCCTGGGGTTCGACGACACCTCCGAGGAGGGTGAAGAAGAGGACGAGGTCGAGGTGGTCGAGGTCGAGTTCGACGAGGCAGAGGTAGAGGCCGATGCGGAGGACATGCCCCTAGCGATTGTCACTGCCAGGATCGGAGCCCTCAGCGACCGGGGATCACGTTAAAGAGGTTCGCCCTTGACCTATTTGTAAGTCATCTGTTTTGAACCAAGAAGTGTTGCCTAATTGCAGATTGGCCACTGCTTGTACTTGTTGAATTTCGATGAAATGAAAAAAAAATGACAAGTGTTGGGGCTTTGAAACTTGTATGTTTGCTTTACTTCCGATCTGTCCCGTAGTAGCTTCGTTTAGACGTAGTATCTTCATGTTGGCTCTTCGAAAAAAAGGTTCACGCCCCCCCTTTGTTTTGTTCGACTTTCACAGATTAGCGAAGTGTCTCATCTACGGTCTAACCAGGGCATCGTCAAGTTGGGGCTCGCACAATCTCGAGAAAGGCTTTATAAAGCCGAGTCAGAGTTGAGTTATCTAAAGTTGACATTGGCCCATCATGACTCAACATCTAGAGGAGAAGGCTCACGACGTGTCCCCTGAAGGAGAGGTGACATGTCCCTCGATGGCCGTCAGCCAAGGCGTGAGACTCAAGTTCCTTCTTCAGTCTCTATTCGATGCTAGGGCTGAGAGAGACGGGTTGAAGAACGTAGTGCTCGAGAAGAGCTTGGAAGCGGCGCACCTTCGGAGGGCTATCTCCGAGGCTTCTCGTGGGGGCAGCTCGAGTCGAATGCCTCGCCTGAAGGTCAGAGTGACGGACTACTCATTGAAGGAACGGATTGTGGAGCTAGAGGCGGAGAACCTTCGTCTGCGATGGTTTTCTGAGGGGATTAACGTCAGAAGTACTTCCGGCCCCCGAGATTAGTATGCGCAAGGAAGGTCATTCCAAGAGTTAGCGCTACGCTCGCCCCCCGTCATGAGACACCCTGGGGATGCACAAAGCCGGGTGGCCAGCTCGTCGAGAGTAACATCTGTTGGAGCGACTCTCAGGCTTTTAGGTGCCGACGACGCTACCCGGCTCGCCGGCTTGGAGACTTCTACGGAAATGAGGCGACAGCAACACAGCGCTCGCCGACCCCGCTTATCTCTTAATAGAAGCATCCCGCTCCCTAGGAGGGGTTAGGGAGGAATTTTGTAAACTTGTAGTCTTTGTTTCATATGAGTTGTATCTCAAATATTAAGTTTTTGGTCTAGAATTAGACTTGTACCTCAAATTTTGATGAAATAATATAGTCACTTCTCAAGCTTTTTGTGAGAGTTGCGTTTCGTTAATGTTTGCAAGTGTATCAACAGTCATAGGAGCAACTCCGAATGGTGCGCTACTTTGTACTCGCTCGTTCGCAAGTAGCAAAAGTTGCATCGAACCAAGTGTTGGACTCCGAACTTGTCGTTTAGAGAGTATCAACAGTTGTAGGAGCAATTCCGAATAGTGAGCTACTTCGTACTCGCTCGTTCGCAAGTAGCAAAAGTTGTATCAAACCAAGTGTTGGACTCCGAACTTGTCATTTAGAGAGTATCAACAGTTGTAGGAGCAATTCCGAATGGTGAGCTACTTCGTTCTCGCTCGTTCGCAAGTAGAAAAAGTTGCATCGAACCAAGTGTTAGACTCCGAACTTGTCGTTTAGAGAGTATCAACAGTTGTAGGAATAATTCCGAATAGTGAGCTACTTCGTACTCGCTCGTTCGCAAGTAGAAAAAGTTGCATCGAACTAAGTGTTGGACTCTGAACTTGTTGTTTAATGAGTATTTTTTTTGTAAGCCTAAAAGTAGTACATCCACAATGCTCAGAGTAGAGAATCTTCAGGGGGTAGATCACTTTTATTGAAAACAACTAAGCGGCTACTTCTAAGTTGTGAGCCATTATTACTTTTGTTAAAGAAAAAGAAACAAACTTCAACATGCTTTTAAGGAGAACACATCTTGGAAAAGTTGCTTGGAGCGGTGTTTAAACACCCTCTTGGTACTTCAACAAGTGCTCTGTGTTCCATGTCCTCGGCACCCTCTAGCCCCTCGGATCTTCAAGTTGATAAGAACCCAGGCGGACAACTTTGGAGATTCTATATGGTCCTTCCCAACTGGGTGCCAACTTGCCCTTCTTACGGGGAAAAGAAATAGACAACTTACTGAGCACCAGATCTCCTTCTTTGAGATTGGTAGGGCGAACTCTCCTGTCGTAGGATTGCTCGATCCTATGCAGATAGGTTTCTTGCCGAATGGAGGATCTCTCACGAAGCTCACAAATGAGGTCCAAGTTGTTGCGACGCTCGTTCGTGTTTTTCTCTTCGTTGTAAGCAATCAGGCGGGGGGACGGTAGGCCCACCTCCAAGGGGATAACGACTTCAGAGCTGTAAGCGAGGTTGAAGGGCAATTCTCCCGTCGGGGTCTTCTTCGTAGTGCGATAGCTCCAGAGCACATTGGGGAGCTACTCTACACATTGAGGCCATCAGGTTTTTGACCTTGGCCAAGTACTTGGCTATGCGTTCGTCTCACGCTTCGTATTCTCCAGACACCTGGTTCACCACCAGCTGCGAGTCGCTAAATATCTTGACATGCTTCGCCCCTGCCTTACGAGCCATGCACAGGCCTACTATTAGGGCTTTATACTCGGCCTCGTTGTTGGATGCTCTGAAGTTGATGCAGAGTGAGTATTGGAGGATGAAATCATCTGGTCCCGCCAGGATGACTCCTGCTCCACTCCCATCGGCGCACGAGGACCCATCTACATAAACCATCCAGAATGGGGGTTCCTCTCTTGCTTTGTTGACCTCAGGAATTGTACTCTCCACTATAAACTCGACTAGGGCTTGAGCCTTGATAGCGGTTTAAGGCTGATAGCTGGTGGCTTAGCTCGATGGACCACTTCATAAGGCGCCCAGAGGTCTCGGGCTTGTGGAGGACTTGTTTGAGTGGCTGGTTGGTAAGAACGACCACCGAGTGAGACTGAAAGTAGGGGCGGAGCTTCCGGGCCGCCATGACCAAGGCATAGGCCATCTTCTCAAGCTTCGGGTAATGGAGTTCAGCGTCCCTAAGGACTTTACTGACGTAGTGGATGGGCCTCTGCGTCTTGTCTTCTTCTCTTACTAAAACAGCACTGAAGGTCTGCTCCGAAGCGGTGAGGTATAGGTAGAGGACCTCCCCGACCCTTGGCTTGCTCAAGAGTGGGGGGTTGACTAAATACGCTTTGAGCTGGTCAAAGGACTATTGTTGTTTTTGCCCCTATTCAAAGCCTTTAGCCCCCCTGAGGGCCTTGAAGAACAGTACGCATTTTCCCCCGGATTTGGAGAGAAAATGCCCTATCGCCGCAAGGCGCCCGGTGAGTCTCTGCACATCTTCAACATTGGAGGGGGATCCATGTTGAGTATGGCCCAGATCTTCTCGGGGTTGGCCTCTATGCCCCTTTGGCTGACCATGAATCCCAAAAACTTGCCGAATGAGACTCTGAACGCACACTTGTTAGGGTTTAGTCTCATATCGTGTCTTCTTAACATGTCAAAAGCTTCTTGGAGATCAGAGACATGATCTGATCCGCTGACGCTCTTCACCAACATGTCGTCCACATAGACTTCCATGTTCTGCCCAATCTGCTCCTTGAAGATCTTATCAACAAGGCGTTGGTAGGTGGCGCCAGCGTTATTAAGCCCGAAGGGCATGACCCTGTAGCAATACAGGCCCTGATCGGTGACGAAGGAGGTCTTCGGGATGTCGGGAGGGAACATTCTTATCTGATTATACCCAGAGAACGCATCCATGAAGCTTAAGAGTTCATGGCCCGAGGTTGCATCAATCAGGGCGTCGATGCTCAGGAGCGGGAATGGATCTTTAGGGTAGGCTTTGTTTAGTTCTGTGAAGTCGATGCAGATCCTCCAGTTCCCGTTGGCCTTCTTGACCATCGCGACATTGGAGAGCCACTCCGGGTAGTTGACCTCCTGTATGAACCGAGCCCTAAGGAGTTTCTCAACCTCCTCCTTAATAGCTTGCTAGCACTCGGGGGCGAATTTGGGTTGCTTCTGCTGAATGTGTCTGGCCCCCGAGGCGACACTAAGGTGATGCATGAGGAGCTCCTCGGAGATCCTCGGCATGTCAGTTGCAGTCCAGGCGAAGAGGTCTCGATTTCCCTTTAGGCACTGGATTATGTCGGAGCGAACAGGAGGGAAAGGACTTTGCTAATCAGGAATTTGCGGGTTAGTTCTCCTTCTGAAAAGGCCACCTTTTCCAGCTCATCGACCAGCTCCGATATAGGTGGGCTACTCCCTTGAGGAGTTCAAGAGCTTCGAGGGAGAGGACAAGTCCTCCCACCGAGGTCATGTAGCATTTGTGGGCCGCCTCCTAGCTCCCTCTGACCTCTCCCACGCCCACCGTAGTGGGGAATTTCATCTTCATGTAGTAGGTCGAGGGTATGGCCTGGAGAGCAGCTAGGCCTGGTTGGCCCAGGATGATGTTCTAGGCGACTTTTACATCCACCACCATGAAGTCTATCGGCTCGGTTCGGGTGGCAGGAGTTTTGCCAGCGGTTACGTCAAGAGTTATGACACACTCGATCATCACTAGCACTCCCGTAAACCCATACAGAGTGTAGCCGGCAGGCTTGAGCCGGTCCCTAGATAGCTTGGGCCCCTGGAAGGCCTCTAGAAAGTGAATGTTGACCAAACTGTCGTTGTCTACCAGGACCCGGCGAACGTCAAAGTTGGCCATGTTGAGGTTTATAACCAAGGCATCGCAATGGGGAGTTCGGACGCCCTCTAGGTCTCTATCTGAAAAAGTGATCGGGACCCCTAGGCCCCTGGGGGGAGGATGGTTCTGCACAGAATTTACTTCCCGGACAAAAGCTTTTCGGGAGGAGTTGGAATCTCCCCCCCCCTCCCCCCCTCCCCCCCCCCCCCCCCCCCCACATTGGGCCTCCGTGGATGAGATGCAGGATGGCCTCTGGCTCGGAGTCCGGGGTCTCCGTGTGCCGCTCGGGTCGCTTATTAGCCCTTACTCTCTCTTTCCTTACTCTTTTCCATTAAAAAACCCCTCATTTCTTCTCCCAAGTTCTAAAATTTTCAGAACTCAAATCCAAGAAAAGAAAGAGAAGGAGAGAAAGGAAGAAGGATTGAAGAGGAGCTCGTGGAGTGAATTCTTGGAGAAGTGAAGCTTAAAGCCATCATCTACTCTCCAATCAACTCAGGGTGGGGAGTTTCTCTAAAGTTTTCTTGTTGTTTCTTGTGATTCTTGCATGCATGTGAAGTAGTAGGAGTTTACAATGATTGTTTTAAAGATTGGAAGTTGAATCTGAAACTAGAACCTGGAATTTTGATCTGTATGTCACCTTCTAGAATTTCCCGAGAGCAAACCACATGGAATTTGATGATGAAATTTTCACAACTTGTTCCGTTATATGTCTAAATTATTCATGAATTATTTCGGAATTTTCTGAGGTAGTTTGATATTTTAATAAAATCCATTTGTGGGTAAGGCAGTAGCAGAAATTGTTTACTGTGATATTTGAGATTGTTGGATTTTTCATAATTAATTGGAATATTATCTTAATCTAAAACTTTTACCATATTTTCCCACATGTATCTAGACTCTACAGAAAAATCAAGAAATTAATTTGATGAAGTTATAGGCATGTTCAAAATTAGTCTATTAATAGTAGTTAGAACTGTGACTGAAGAATAGGATGATGTTTGTGCTTAATTGAAACATGAAGAACATAGTGTATACTTGGAAATTGGACATGCAACCTTTTGCACGTTGTTATATATGAAGTCTAGTTTCTTTACTGTAAATTTGGTGACTATTGGATGAGTATAAGATTTATGATGCATTTTATAGCACGTACTGTGCTGTATTCAGTCAGATTAGACACCCTGTAGAGATGACACAATTGAGGCTCCTTAAGAGCAAATTTTGAGGAAGTGTTTCCTTAGAGGATTGTAGTAGACATCAAGACCTTTCTAACAAGACCTATTTGAGGTGATTCCAGTGAGTGGTTGATTTAATATGATTTTTTCAACACTGGACAGAGACCAGGATTTGAGCTGAGTGCTCTGGTTGAGAAAGTCTTAGTGTGTGACTTGGTACACCTGAGAGTAATGTGTGTTTTTGGGAGATCTAATGGTATATTTTGGACTTATGACAAACTCAAGGATTGTTGAGGACACCCACACCTTTCCATAGAACCTGGGTTTGCAGAATTCTGATGGGTAGGTAGTGACTTATGCTACCGGTAAGGAGCAGCCAGTGTATAGGAAATACACAGGCTGAGGTTTGAGAGACCATTTTGAGGACCTAGATGATTGAATTTGAGGTTATGTTCAACTAGGAAGTTGTAGCCTAGGTCCTTACCTTTCCAAATTGGGCTTGTACACCCCAATCAGAGTTGTATCGAGGGAGTTATGATCTGTTTAAGTTTCGGGCAGAAACACCGTATGTTGCTTAGTCTTGGGTTTTGACTAGGTGTTGTGAGGACCTTTCCCCTGTGTACCATTAGAGTTGATAACTCTTTGTCTGGAGAAGTTTGGTATCTATTTTGGGTTTTGTTGACTCCCATGGTGGATTTGTGACTCGAGTTAGTCACTAGGGTATGGTGATGCCCTACATCTGTCTACCCTAAGTTATGAATTTCCACCGAAGCGTAGGACGTCCAAGCCGAGCCATCAAATTGAGTTCATTACCCGGGGAGGGGTGAACGCACAAATTCTTCTCCCTTTGAGGGCTAAACACATGAGTTCATTACACAGGGAGGGGCGAACATGCACATTCATTACCGCGTAGGGGTGAATGCAGGCCACGGGCTGGACAAACTCCAAGCTAGGGGAAGTGGAGAACCAAACTGGTAATGCCAGGGCCAGAGGTCGATAAACAGAATTTTGGAAGCAATCTCTTTTCACCCAAGTGTTTAGAAGAGGCTAGGATTAGAGGGATGTCTTAGGAATTTAGTTATTTCATTAGTACTAGTAGACCATAATCGGATGTTGTACTCTCCTGTCATAGGGATATGTTTTCGGTACTCATGATTGAGTCCTCGGTCTCGTATCTCGATCTGTTAATTTCCAAAGTTTTCCGGAGTAAGGAACGGAAAGATAGGGGGATTTGACCCTCGAGGCCGTCACGTTCCTATGCACGTGGGTTACTTCATACATCAGTTCATTACCCGGGGAGGGGGTGAACGCACATATCATTTACGTCAGGCATACCGGGTAGGTACGGGTACCGAGTAGGTACAGGTACCGGGTAGGTACACGGTCTTGTGATCGAATTCAATGCGGCTTTCTGAAGAGGTCCGTACGCGGGTACTGAGTGGAAAACATGACCACCACTCAGGCACTACAGTGGCGGAACTAGACCGACCAACTGCAACCTCCTTGGGTACGGATAATCTATTGGGAACAGGTTGAGTACAAGGATAGGATGCATGGCGAGGGATTGAACCCTATAATCAGGAGAGGCGAACTATTTGGAAAGTATGTAGTATGGGATGCATACGTTTCCATCGAAGTTGATTTTGGGAAAGTATGTAGTATGGGATGCATACGTTCCCAAATGAAATGCATTAGAGTAGATGCATCGTGTGCATTCTTGGTTTGTGCATTAGATTAGGCCATGCTTGGGTTTGGAACGCATGTAGTATGGGATGCATGCGGATCCAGAGTCCCAAAGTCTTGCTTGCTTTAGAATAGACTTGTGATTGGTGCATTTAGTTGTTAGATCATGGCATACACGAGCACTACAGAATTAGGATGCACATTTCTTTTCTCATTCAAGATGGTTTGTGGTTGCCTGTTTGGAGAATCGCTGTTATTATCAGTATTGCGTCAGTTGAAGTACTAACGTTCCCCACCTTTAGTTACCGATCCTAGCTTTCAAGCAAGTGCAAAGATATTAGAGTCGCGCAGCAAAAGACTCAAGCCGAGGAGCAAGCCCCAGGGAAGCAGATTGACCGTTCAGTGGAGTTCGGCAGTCATCCGTTGAATGCCATTCTGGGAGACAGCTGTTAACTTTACAAGAGGAGTTGACATATATATATATAACAAGATGTAATGAGTTAATATAATTTGTATTCTTGTTCAGAACAAGACATTGGTTGTAATCAATGATGTAATGACTTTATTTGGCAATAAAATGTTTTTAAATTTCAGTGTTGAGATGCATTTGAAGGCAAAGATTTTGGTTGCGTCACGGATGTCCGGTAATGGGGATCCGGAGCATTACAAAATTGGTATCAGAGCTGACTTCAAATTGCAGACTAACACAGTAGGAAATTTGAATTAAAATGCCAAATAGCTGGGTTCAGTTTGGATTGCAGGAATGTCAAAATCATGATTGTTTCACTTCCCTACTTATGTTGCGATCTTCCCCACATCCCGAACTAACCCTGTGTATTTCCTTTCTTTGAAGGGTGTCCAGAAGAATCAGAAACAACCATCGTGGAATGGCAGAGGGCGAAGGCAGTAGGACCAACGGCACAAACTTCAATGTTGAAGCAGAGTTTACCCGCGTATACCAGATGATGGAAGCATTTGTGGAAGCTAGCAGAAACCAAGCACCGCCACAGGAAACACCAGGACTTCCTATAAATGCTGATCCAGTGAAGATGGTGGAATCGTTCAAGAGGATGAAACCGCTAGTTTTCGAAGGACAGGCCGACCCTACGACTGCTGATGACTGGATACGTCAAGTGGAGACGGTGTTTGAAGTACTGGTGACTTAAGAGGACAGCAAGGTTCGTTTGGCCACAATCATGCTGGAGAAGGATGCCAGAGTTTGGTGGCAGTCCATGAAGCGTGGTCTTAGAGGAGGACAGATCACTTGGGAAGATTTCCTTAAGGAATTCCAACAGCACTATTTTTCCATGGATGTGCAAGAAGAAAAGGCAATAGAGTTCCACAATTTGAAGCAGGGAAATATGTCTGTCAGGGAATATGAGACAAAGTTTTGTCAGCTGTCACGATATGCACCAGAGATGGTCCAGGCGGAAGCAACTGACTAGTCTAGGGAGGCGATGGATCTGGCCTCCGCGGTGAAGTGCTTAACGTAGTCTCTGAGTCGCTCGCCCTTCCTTTGGTCAATAGAAGGGAGGTGCTTGTCTTTTCGACTCCGCAGTTGCTCACGAAGTGAGTCAAAAAGAGGCCTTTGAGCTGATCGAAGAAGAAGATGGAGGTCGGGGCTAGACGGGAGTACCATTCCCTTGCAAGCCCCTTCAGAGTGGTCGGAAAGGTCTTGCAGAGGAGGGCGTCTGACGGCAGATGTATCATCATGAGAGTTTTAAAACTCTCAATGTGGTCAGCGGGGTCGGTCTCCCAATTATATGATTTGAAATGGGGAGGCTTGAAGTTATCTGGGACCGGTGCCTCCATTATAGTCCAAGAGAATGGGGGTCTACTGGGGCGGAAATTCCTCGCCCGTTGCTCCTCTCTGTCCAGTCGGCCAAGGCGCCTCTCCATCTCGTGGAGACGGTGGTAGACCGAATCTTCCTGTAATATCTCGGACGGATATTATATTGTATAATTATTATTTTTGAAATTATAATATTTTAATTGGAAATTACTTAGTTTTTCAAATAAAAAGGGTACCTGGATATGTATACTAGTAAGTATATATATGTATTGTATCAGTTTTGTGCACTTGTGCAAAATCTTGAAAATGCATTTTTGGAAAAATATCTGGAAAATACCGGGCAGATATTAAAAATTATTATTTTATTTCTAGTTCCAGAATTGAAATATTTTTTGTGGACATCACCCGGTTTTGTTAATGAACATTATATGTGTATATATACTAGTCGGTATACGACTGTTTTGTATGAAATTGATACTGGAATCTTCCGAGCTAGTAAAAAAATTAGTTTATTTTTAATTCTTACAATAAAATTATTTTTGTATTGATTTGTTTGTTTTTACGAACGAAAATTATCTGTATAATCAGATATATGCACGGATTTGAATCGTGTCGATTTCAGGCGATTGTACAACTCGTTTAGTATGTGATTTGGTAAAATTATATTTTATTTTTGATCAATCTTGATGAGATGAAGGGCTAGGGATGGACTAGGACTTGATTGTAAGTTTATTTGCAAATAATTCTCCAATTGTTTAAGCCATGAGAAGACCAACATGTGGCTTCACTCCCACCCACACAAATTCACCCCTTGCATTATAAAACACCCCCAAACCCTCCCCCATTACCCTTGGCCGGCCTCCCTCCATTAGGGCAAGAAACCCATCCATTTTTGAAGTGTTTCCATCTAATATCATCTCATTCTACACCTTTTCCTTCTACAAATTTCTACTTCTTGTTTTACTTGTTTTAATTTAGTAAAAAGATTGAGAAAGAAAAGAAAGAGAGGATCAAAAGAAAAAGAAAAGAGAGTTAGGTTTTCATGGATTCTCTTTTCAACGATTGTTCTTGAGAGGAGCAAGAACAAGGAACAAGGAGGAGAAGGTGTGGCTAATTCTTCCTACACGATATTAGGTGGGGGTTTCTCACTCATGCCTTATTTTAGCTATTTTAAGGTTTGTTATTGTTGTATGTTGTTGTATGGAGTTGATTCATGTGCATAGGGGCTAGGGTAAAGAGCATGCAAAGTTAGAAGTGGTAGAACGCTAAAATCAAGCATAAAGAAATGATTTTTATGGTTGTAGGGTTGATTTTTTTACATGTGTTAAAAGTATAATTTTGACCCAAAATTTATTGGAGATGTTCTTAGGGGTGTTATTAGCATACTCTAATATTTATAGATTTTTCAGAGCTCTGTAATGCCCCGATTTTCATACACTGGGAAACCGTGACATAAGTCAGAATTTTTCCTTCAATTAGCCACAATACACAGAAAAACAGGAAAATTTAAAACTTTTATTAAACACAAATGTATTACAAGTCCGAATGTTACAAAATTGCAATACATCATAACAGTGTTACAATAATACCTTTACAATCCCAAGTATTACAACTTTCAACAATTTACATCAGAGTACAATGAATAAGGAACTATACTTGGTACCTCACTTGGATGCTTTCCAACAATTAAATAAGTTACAATAATTGTTACAAAAGAAACAATAGTAATCAACATATATTACAGCGGAAAACTTAAATAAAATTGACTCATTGCTTCTCTAGCTTCAAGTCCTCCTGAATCATTTACCTGTACTTCTACAATCCAGTACTTGTACCTCTGCAATCCAATACCTATTGAAGTGGGGATGTCAGTACATATACTGACGCTTTAAGGCTGATAACTAGTAGCGAATCTCAACTATAGCAAACAGATTAATGAAAAGAGAAACGTATATATATATTTGATGTGTTAGTGTATGTTATGACTTAGACTCTAATGCAAGATTAACTAATGCAATGATGCACTTATTATAATGCGAGCAAGTCTCTGGAACAGTATGCAGCCCATACTATATACGCCCTATATCAAGCTGTTTCTTCATATATAGGGATTTGAACCCGCATCATGAATTCTACTTTTGTACCGATCCTATTCCTGACACATACTATATGACTGATGAGGTTTCAGGTATGGTCTAGTTCTACTACTGCATTACAATAGTGGTATCCCCATTTTCCACTATTTCCCGGCGAACCGGTCCTCGCTCAAAGCCAACACGAACTACAAGATACTCGTCAACCTTCTTCCGTGTCCTCAACTTGTCATGAGAAGGCATAGAACCTGATGGAATCATAGGGTCTATTTTTCTAGGAAAACCTCCCGTTCTTATCATGGTAGTTCAGGACTTGACAATCAAGATACAGATCCCGTGCTCCCAACTCGTCATGAAAAAGCACCGCCTGCATCTCTTTGACAGGAGAATACATCCCAATAACACCACCTAGTGTCGGCCTATAGGAGAGGTTGGAGTATAGGGTATCACCCCTAACACCAACTCTCACCCTTCGGCAATTCATAGATAAAAATGGTTAAGTAACTGTTACTACCCTAACGATGTCACTAACCCTAACCAAACAAGCGAGAAATGCCATTGTGCTTCCAACTCATCTTGAACAAGCACCGTACGTGTCCCTCTTCTAACTAAACAGGCGAGACATGCACTGTGCTTCCAACTCATCTCTAAAAAGCATCGTACGTGTCTCCCTTCTAGAGGGTGCAACAATTTGTTGACACAATTAACCAAGTCTTAAACTAGACTTCACAAGATCTCCTCGGATCCACTCATAGCCTACTTATTTAAGACAATACCTACATACGAGCCAAATAACTTTGAAAGCTGAAACTTTGAAAGCCTATAACTTTTGTTCCACTTATCGGTATTGTCTTAAATAAGTAGGCTATAAGTGGATCCGAGAAGATTTTGTGAAGTCTAGTTTAAGACTTGGTTAATTGTGTCAACAAATTATTGCACCCTCTAGAAGGGAGACACGTACTGTGCTTTTTAGAGACGAGTTGAAAGCACAGTGCATGTGTAATATCCCGGACGGATATTATATTGTATAAATTATTATTTTATTATTTTTATTATTATTATTTAAATATTTAGTTATTTTACTTCTTTTCATGTTTGAACTATCTCTTTGTCATTACAAGTCTAGTTTAGATGGTTAAGTTTTAATGAAAAAACTAAACCTAGGATTAAGTATGCATAAGAGTTTAAGGATTTTTTCTTCTAGAAGCTCTCCACCTCACCCTTTACCATACCCTCACACCATACCTCCACCTCATCACTCCCTCTCCATGGTATGGCCGGCCAAATACCCCAAGGGGTTTTTTGAAAATTGCCTTGGTGCATTTTGCACTCCCCCTTCTCTTCCTCCCTATAAATACCCCCCTCACTCTTCTCTTGTCTCATTTTACAAGAACCAAAAATTGGGAGGAAAAGAAAGAGAGGAAAATCCCTAACTAAGAGAGTTTTCCATTGTAGGTTCTTAAGAGTTTTCATAGGAGCTAAGGGGAAGGAGAAGGTGCATAGGCTAGTTCTTCCTACTTGAAAGACAAGGTAGGGGTTTCTCTATCTTTTCTTATTCTCTTTTTGTTGATTCTTGTTCTTCTTGTTCTCTTTGTTTTAGTTTTGTTTTTTTGAGTTGTTTGTTTTCTTTTGTGGTGTGTTGTTGTGTTGTTGTTCTTTTGGTTATGTATGTTTGTTGTATGCCCTAACAAACAAACTTGGACTCAATCTTGTGCATAAGAATCTTTGTGAACCAAAGATGATCACTTGAAAGAAAGTGAATGGTAAAAGTAAATAAAAACACAAAAATGGAGTCTTAATAATTGCTATGGTTAAATGTTGTTATTGTTGTTATTTTTTTGGCTAATAAAAACTAACAACTTGGACTAAAGAACTTGTGCATATGAATGGTGGCATGACCACATGAGAATGATGGATGGTAGAATCTTGATTATGTTGTTAAAAATATACAACTTGGACTAAATTGGCATAAGCATATGAAGATTGTATTTACATACCCATTTTGGGTTGTAGAACTCAACAAGAACTATTTGACATAAGCACATGAAAGTTGTAAAGTAGAATTATTACATACCCATTTTGGGTTGTAGAACTCAACAACTATGAAGAAAAGTGAGTCTTTTATTGGTTAGTGGCTCCCTACCTTGTTAAATATCAATTTTTGCTAACTCCTAGTTTATAAAAAGGTGGACTTTGTAGTATGAAGGTAAAGAAGTAGACTTTTGTTATATGTAAAACTTGGAAGATATAAAGAGTAGATTTTTGTAACATAAAGTTAGATTTTTTTGTAATATTTCAAGACTTGTAATTTGTAAACAGAAATAATCTTTGTAATAGCTAGTAAGTAGATATCCATGCTTAAATAATATTCATGCTTAAGTAATATCCATGCTTAAAGTAGTAAGTGGATGTTCATATTAAGTTGTAGTAACATCCATGCTTAGTAGTAGGTATCCATGCTTGAAGTCTAGTAAATACTCATGCTTGAGTTGTAGTAGATACCATGCTAAATTGTTGTAAGTTAAAGTGGTAAAGGAACTCATGTCATGCTATATACCATGCATAGATTGTTGTAGGATTGATGCTCATGCTATATACTATGTTAGATTGTTGTAGGATTGATGCTCATGCTATATACCATGTTAGATTATTGTAGGAAAGCTATATACCATGTTAGATTATTGTAGGAAAGCTATAAACCATGCTTAGATTATTGTAGGAAAATTATATACCATGTTAGATTATGGTAGGAAAGTTATATACCATGCTTGGATTATTGTAGGAAAATTATATACCATGCCTAGATTATTGTAGAAAAGTTATATACCATACTTGGATTATTGTAGGAAAATTATATACCATGCTTAGATTATTGTAGGAAAGTTATATACCATGCTTAGATTGTTGTAGGAAAGTTGTATACCATGCTTAGATTATTGTAGAAAAGTTATATACCATGCTTGGATTATTGTAGGAAAGTTATATACCTTGCTTAGATTGTTATAGGAAAGTTGTATATCCATGCTTAAGGTTGTGGTAGATATCCATGGTTAAGATTGTTGTAAGTCCATGCTTAAGTTGTAGCTCATGCTTAATTGTAGTAAAGCTTCGTGGTTAGATTGTAGTAATTATTCATGCTTAAGATTGTTGTAAGTCCATGCTTAAGTTGTATTCATGCTTAAGATTGTTGTAAGTACATGCTTAAGTTGTATTCATGCTTAAGAGTGTTGTAGGTTGATGTTTAAGTTATATACCATGCTTAAGCCCATTGTAGATTCGTGCTTAAGTAATAGGAAGGAACCATGCTTTAAGTAGTAATAGATATTCATGCTTGAGTTGTAGTGACGATCCATGCTTAAGTAGTGAAGATCCATGCTTAAAGTGGTAGTAGATACTCATGCTTAAGATATACACCATACTTGAGTTATATGTAGAATTCATGATCACGTTTAATAAAGAACCATCATGTTGTAATTATAGTGTTAGTAAAGAAACTATCATGTTGTAGTTGTAGTGTTAACTATCATGTTTTAGTTGTAGTGTTAACTATCTTGTTGTAGTTAGTGTTAGTAAAGAAACTATCATGTTGTAGTCTTAACTATCATGTTGTAGTTGCAGTGTTAACTATCTTGTTGTAGTTAGTGTTAGTAAAGAGCCCATACATGCTTGAATGGTATAGTGTAACATTCTAGTTAAAAGAGCCATGCTTGAATTATAAATGGTTGTAGTGAAAGATTAAAAAGAACCCATGAACCCATGCTTGAGCTAGGTGTTCTAGTTAAACTAATGAAATGAACCTATGTTCTATGTTGTTCTAGTCAACTTAAAGAGAAACCCATGAAACTAGCACTACGGTAGTTCTAGCTCAATTGATAAGAGAACCCATGCATTTAGTTTCTAAGTGATTCTAGCTCAAACTTGAGATAGAACCCAAGAATCTAGTTGCATGTAGTTCTAGTTCAATTGGGAAAGGAACCCATGGATTTTAGTTTTATAGGGTTCTAATTAAAGTTGGACCATATCACGTGAACATTCTTCATCTTCATGGGTAATAAGGGTTGGGAAGATCACTAATAATTGTTAGCTTGATAAAAGTTTTTATGTCTCTTTGGGCTTCTCATTGGTAGGATGCCTATTTTAGACTGTTAGTAGATTCTTCTGTTGCTTCTAATTATAAAGGAACAAATTTTGCTAGCAAGCACGTGTGCTGCTTGTAGGTTGATTTCTAGTATGGTTGTTGTTATGTAGTTGTCTCACACATGGCTCACCTGTCCCGTATGTAACAGTTGGTCTCGTAAGTAGCTTATTTTGCTCGTACGTTGGTATTGTCTTGAATAAGTAGGCTGGGAGTGGATCCGATAAGATCTTGCGAAGTCTATGTTAAGACTTGGTTAATTGTGTCAACAAATTGTTGCACTCTCTAGAAGAAGGACACGTACAGTGTTTTTTCATGCCAAGTTTGAAGCACAGTAGCATGTTTCACTTGTTTGGTTAGAAAAGGGACACGTACGGTACTTTTTCATGCTAAGTTGGAAGCACAGTGGCATGTCTCGCTTGTTTGGTTAGGGTTAGTGACATTTTTAGGGTAGTAACTTGTTACTTAACCATTTTATATATATGCATTGCCAAAGTGTGAGAGTTAGTGTTAGGGGTGATACCTGTCCTATAGGCTAACACTAAGTGGTGTTATTGGGATGTATTCTCCTGTCAAAGGGATACAGACGGTGCTTTTTCATGACAAGTTGGGAGCACGGGATCCGTATCTTGATTGTTAATTCCAGAATGTGCCATGATGAGAACGGGAGGTTTTTCTAGGGAAATAGACCCTACAATTCCATCAGGTTCTATGCCTTCTCATGATAAGTTGAGGGCACGGAATAAGGTTGAAGAGTATCTTGTAGTTCGTGTTAGCTTTTAAGAGGGGTCTGGTGCGACCGGGCAATAGTGGCAAACAAGGACACCACTATTGACTGCAGTAACAAAACTAGACTGTACCTGCAACTTTGCCAGTGATGTAGTATTATTTCAGGAACAGGATGGGTACAAAAGTAGAGTACATGGCGCGGGTTCAAATCCCTATATATGAAGAAACGGATTGAGATGGGGCGTATGTAGTATGGGCTGCATACTGTCCCAGAGTCTTGCTTGCATTAGAGTAGGGGAATCCTAGCCTTAGTTGACTTTTCATTAGATTCTAGTCATAGCACTCACGAGCACTTAAACTACACTGACATATTTTACCATGTTTTTATATGTTTGTTTTTGGAGATTCGTTGCTAGTCATCAGCCTTTAAGCGTCAGTATATGTACTGACGTCCCCACTTTAATAGTTTGTGGATACATGATCACCAAACTAGGAGGACTCTAGTCAAGGCATGGTCTACAGTGAAGAGCCCGATGTTATCATTTTTATTCTTGTGTACTCTGATGTAATGTATCGAATCAATGGAAAACACTCGGCCTGTATTATTGTATAAATAAAAAGTTTTAGATTTTCCCGTTTTCTATGTATTATGACTAATTGAATGTAATGGTCCTGGCTCGTGTCTCGAATTCTCCACATAGGAATTTCGGGGCGTTACAGCATGTCTCGCCTGTTTGGTTAGAAGTGGGACACGTACGGTGCTTTTTCAAGACGAGTTGGAAGCACAGTGGCACGTCTCGCTTGTTTGGTTAGTGTAACGCCCCGATTTTCGGTAACTGGGAAACCGTGACATAAGCCAGAATCTTTTCTTCAATTAGCCACAATACACAGAAAAACAGGAAAATTTACAACATTTTATTCAACACAAATGTATTACAAATCCGAATGTTACAAAATTGCAATACATTACAACAGTATTACAATAATACCTTTACAATCCCAAGTGTTACAACTTTCAACATATTACATCAGAGTACAATGAATAAAGAACAACACTTGGTATTTCACTTAGATGCTTTCCAACAAATAAATAGATTACAAAATTGTTACAATGGAACAATAGTAAACAACATATAATGCAGCGGAAATAAAAACGACTCTTGCTTCTCTCGCCTTGAGTCCTCTTTAATCCTGTACCTGTACTTCTGCAATCCGGTACCTATTGAAATGGGGACGTCAGTACATATACTAACGTTTTTAAGGCTGATAACTAGCAGTGATTCTCCACTTAAGCAAACAGATTGATGAAAAGAGAAACGTGTATATATAATTGATGTGTCAGTGTATGCTATGCCTTAGACTCTAATCCAAGATTGACTAAAGCAAAGATGCACTTATTCTAATGCAAGCAAGTCTCCAGAACAGTATGCAGCCCATACTACATACGCCCCATCTTAAGCCGTTTCTTCATATATAGGGATTTGAACCCTCATTATGAATTCTACTTTGTACACAATCCTGTTCCTGATAATACAACGTGACTGTGAGGTTGCAGGTGGGTCAAGTCCCACCAATGCAATACGATTATGGTGTCTCCGTTTGCCACTACTACTCGGCATACCGGACCTCACTCAAAAACAAGGTTGCAGGTACGGTCTAGTTCCGTTACTGTAGTCACTATAGTGGTGATCGCATTTGTATTGCCCAGCGTACCGGACCTCATTTTAAAACCAAAAGAACATAGGGTCTCGCAAGAGCAGGTCAGCACGTAGCATCCCTTGTGGCACCCCTGGGGTCTCGCAAGCGCAGGACTATACGTAGCATCCTGTGGCACCCCTAAGTCACGGTATTGCAGGAATTAACAGACGAGATACGCAACCTGTGCTCCCAACTCATGAGAAGGCACCGTACGTATCCATTTGACGGGAAGGTACAACCCAATAACACCGCCTAGTGTCGGCCTATAGGACAGGTCGGATCATAAGGAATCACCCTTAACACCAACTTTTTCTCTTAGGCGAAAAAATGATAATAAGTAGAGTTTAGGTAGTAATAGCCACAAGTTACTACCCTAACCATGTCACTAAATCCAAACAATCTCACGGGGTTTTCAATAACTTTCTTATGATTATCCCGATCCAACTTATGGCCTACCGATCCAAGACACCGGTGATGGAAATCTCTTTCTTACTCATTATTACCCATAACTCGGATCTCATCAACATTCTCGGCCCATGATCAACCCACATCAGTTAAGATCCGTCGTGCTCGATGTGTGATTTCTCCACAGTTTCTAAGGTGGTAAGATGCAATTCTTGATGGTCGATGACCCCTGCGGTAACTATGAGACCTTATCACTATCCCTAACTCGGATCTCGTCAACAGTTTTGGCCCGCGATCAACCCATATCAGTTAAGATCCGTCGGTGCTCGAGGTGTGATTTATCCACAGTTTTCATGGTGGTAAGATGCGATCCTTGATGTTCGATGACTCTGAGGCTAGCTAATTTCTAGCTAACAATACTAGTGACTTTTTCAACCATTATTTAGCATATATTGAAGATGAAGCATGTGCACATCATATGTTCCAATTTCAGTTAGAAACGCATGCAACTAGAACTCATGGGTTCTTTTCCCGAATTTGAACTAGGACAATATGCGACTAGGTTCATGGGTTCTTTCTCAAAGTTGAGCTAGAATCACCTAGAATCTATTTGCATGGGTTCCTCGCCAATTCGAACTAGAACTATCATGGAGCTAGTTTCATGGGTTTCTTTTGAAAATCGAACTAGAGCAAATGTGGAACATGGGTTCATTTCAATAGTTCGATTGGATTAGCATGCAAGCTAAACTCATGGGTTCCACTACAACATACAGCTTAAACACGCATGGATTCTTTTGAATCTAAAACAACCATTCAAACTCACGCATGGGTTCTTTTAAATCTAGAACAACTACACATCTCAAACATGGGTTCTTTACTAGAACTACTACAATAACACAAGCATGCGTTCTTTACTTTGAACAACTACAATAACTCGAGCCTGGAATCTTTCTACAACTCAAGCGTGAATACAATTCAAGCATGGGTTTCCTTCTACAACAACTCAAGCATGGTATCTTTCTACAACTCAAGCGTGAATACAATTCAAGCATGGGTTTCCTTCTACAACAACTCTAGCATGGTATCTTTCTACAACTCAAGCATGGTATACTTACTATAATTAACTCAAGTATGGGTTTCTTACTATAATCAACCTATAACAACTCAAGCATGGTATACTTACTATAATCAACTCAAGCATGTGTTTCTCACTATAATCAACCTCCAACAACTCAAGCATGGTATCTTTCTACAACTCAAGCATGAATACAATTTAAGCTTGGGTTTCCTTCTACAACAACTCAAGCATGGTATACTTACTATAATCGACTCAAGCATGGTATACTTACTATTATCAACTCAAGCATGGTATATGGATTATTTTTTGAAACTAGAACAAGTACGAATGGGTTTATGGGTTTCACAAGCATGGTTCATGGGTTCACAAGTATGAATAGGTTCTCTTTTTGACATAGAACACAAAATTCAAGCATGGTAGGTTTCTTTACTACTATAGTTAGTAACTCAAGCATAATGTTCTTCGTGGGTTCCACAAGCACGAATGGTTCATGGGTTTCATGAGCATGAATGGGTTCTTTTTAATCTAGGATTACTACACAACTCAAGCATGGGTTCTCTAGCAACCTAGAATAGTTTAGGACATGGTACTACAACATTCATGTCAAGCATGGGTTTCTCTAGCAACCTAGAATAATTTAAGCATGACACTTTACTCAAGCATGGGTTTTCTAGCAACCTAGATTAGTTTAGAACACGCTACAAAAGACTAATATAAATTATTACAAAGACTACTTTTTTAGGAAATTACGAGTCCTATATAGTTACAAGGACTACATTTATTTAGTCTACAAATTTCCACATACTACAACCCACTTTTCTTCAATCCTACAAATTCCTACATACAAAAAGAGCAATTTTTTATGAACTAGGGTTAGCAAAGAATGATTTCTTAACAAGGTAGAGAACAACATACAGCAAAAACTTATCTTTTAAAAAGCTAGATGAGTCCTACAACCCCAAAAATGGGTAGTAAATATTCTTACTACACTAATCCTTATATGCACATAGTTATAGTCCAAGTCATAGTTTTGAGTTCAACAAAACAACCAAAAAAACAACAAATAACATACAAGGTTAAAAATTCAACCTTTATGTGTTTTAATTAAGTTCCACCACCGATCTTTTTCATGGGATCCTTTTGATCCCCACAACCACCTTACGCTTAATACTTAGTCCAAGTCATTTTTAGAATACACATACAACAAAAGTGGACAAGAATCCACACAAATAAAATAGAGAACTCCCCCTTGATTTTTCAAACATTCTTATGCACAAATCTTAGTCCAAGTGGTTCAAAATAATCATCATAACAACAATAACCGTAGCAAGGTTCAATACTCTATCTTTATGTGATTTTGTTGAGTTCTACCAATCCATCTTTTTCATGGGATCATTTTGATCCCTACAAACATGCTTATGCTTAGAAATTTAGTCCAAGTTATTTAGGAACACATATACACAATAACACATCATAAAGATGGGTTCTTTTTAACCTACAACCACTTATATGCTTAGAAAATAGTCCAAGTTGTTATAAAACATACACATACAACATCCACTGTTACCGCTAAATCTAGTGTGGGGGCAAATAGATAGTATTTGCGGATTCTTGGGTAACTTTGAATAACAAACCTATTACCTGTTCTGCTGGAGTTTGACCGTTGCTCCCGCCGTTCACCTGCAAAAAGTACGAGACACCGGGGTTGTTCTCGGCGACGCACCCTCCGACGCTCAAGTCAGTAATCAGAAGCGATTATGAAAGAGCGTAAAACTGGCAAAAGATTGATTACCTCTTAATGGAGATGGATGGGGGGTATTTATAGGCACCGCTGGGTTCAGATTAGGAATGTAATCTCTGTGGTTAGATAAGGAATGTAATCCCTAATCCCCAGTGAAGGGATAGATATGAATCAGGGCCATTGATTAGGATTAATCAGAAACCCTAATTCTATCCTTTCTGGACCAGGTTTGCTACGGGTTGAAACCCGTACTCAGTTGAAATAGATCCGTTCGCGGGTTATTGAGTTTTTTGGGGAAAAGACCCAGGACCCGCTTCAGACCTATTGGTAGGTGAAATTACCTTTTTACCCCCCAGGCTTTAAGATTCGTTCCCGATTTGGACAGTTCCGATTTAACCCCATTTTTAGCCATATCACGAACCCCCCATTCCCGAAGACTGAGCTTGATCAGCTTTTGAGGAGTAGTTTTACTGTTTTAATGGCTGGCGGAGTTGTATCGGAGTCAAAATGGAAGGTTTCGAATCTTCGCAGGAGGCAGTATGGTGATTTTCTAAGTTAGTTGCGTGCTCCGAGTTGTTCTCGTGCTCTTCTGGTTATCTGGTGATTTTTATCTATTTTTTCAAAATATTTACTTAATTTTGTGAAGTGTTGTTTCGTCGTTCGGGTGTCTTAATAAATGATCCTAGGCAATAATTACTTAGTCAGGGGTTCAAAAATATTTCCCCGACTTTAAAATTATTTTCCAGGATTTTTAATTAATTTTCCCAAATTTTCAACCATTTTTTCGCAATTTTTAAATAAATAAAACAATTTTAATAAACAAAATACCGAATTATGGTGTGGTGCGATCTGGACCGTTGATCCTGAGCGAGCGCGAATTTCTAAAAGATCGGATGGACCAAGTCACTCGGCAGTAATTTCCTCGCTTTTGTGGGTCGGATGGGCACTTGCTCGGAATCCGAGCGAAGTGGCTCGGTTCTTCCCTCGCGCAAGTGGCTCGGATGGGCAGTCGCTCGGCTTGGAATTTCGAGCGACGTGGATCGATCCGAGCCGTTGGATCTTGGCACGAATTTTGAGGCAGGCACGATTCCCAAGAAAATACTATCTTGTCGTTTAGTGGACGTGGCGCAATCCGGGTCGTCCATCATCTCCAGCGTGAATTTCGTAATGATCCAACGGTCGGGGATGCTCGGCAGCGTTTTTCTTCACTTTCGAGGATCGGATTGGCACTTGCTCGGAATTCGAGCGTTATGGCTCGATTTTCCCCTCACGCAAGTGGCTCGGATCGCTAGTCACTCAGTTCGGAATTCCGAGCGACGTGGAGCGATCTGAGCCATTGGATCTTGGCGCGAATCTCGAGGCGGCACAATTCCCAAGAAAATGCTACCTTGTCGTTTAGTGGACGTGGCTCAATCTGGGCCGTCTGATCGAAATCTTATGCGAATCTTGAGGGAAAAGTCGATTTTCTCCATTTCGTAGCTCGGATTGGCACTTGCTCGGAATCCGAGCAAAATGGCTCGGTTTTTCCCTCGCACGGGTGGCTCGGATTGCTAGTCACTCAGTTTGGAATTCCGAGCGACGTGGAGCAATCCGGACTGATGGATTGCAGTGTGAATCTCGATGCTGGCTCAGTTCCCAAGAAAACACTATCTTGTCGCGTAGTGGCGCTGGCATGATTCGAGCCGTCTGATCGAAATCTTACGTGAATCTTGAGGGAAAAGTCGTTTTTCTCCATTTCGTAGCTCGGATTGGCACTTGCTCGGAATCCGAGCGAAATGGCTCGGATCGCCTGTCGCTCGGGTGTTGGATCTGAGGGACGTGGGGCGATCTAGGCCGTTGGATGATGGCACAGATCTCGATGCTGGCTCAGTTCCCAAGAAAACACTATCTTGTCGTGTAGCAGCGCTGGCAAGATCTAAGCCGTCTGATCGAGATCCTATGCGAATTTTGAGGGGAAAGTCGTTTTTCTCCATTTCGTAGCTCGGATTGGCACTTTCTCAGATTCCGAACGAAAATGGCTCCGATCGCCTGTCGCTCGGGTGTTGGATCCGAGGGACGTGGGGCGATCTAGGCCGTCAGATGTGAAGTGCCGAGCTACTTTACTTGGGTTGAAAAGTCGCTTCCTTTCCCAACAGTTGTGGCTCTTCGTTACTTAGCCATTTGGGCTTTTGTAATGCTTCATTTGCGGCCCAAGAGTTGCGGCCTTACGTTACAAAGCCCAAGAGGCATCTTTTTCACTATAAGTTTTCACCCCCACATCATTTCACCTCATTTCTCACTTTCACTTTCTCACTATTGGTTTTTACTTCTTAGCGAAGTTTTTAGCTCTCGAGTGGCGCTGCTAGCTGTTGCGGCGAGGCATTTTAAACTCCGACGATCTTTTTCGGCCATACTAGTCATTTCGAGGTCAGTCCTTCTCCTCATCTTTGTAAAATGGTTAAGATTTCTTCTACGGATGAGACCCCCTCTGTAACGCCCCGAATCCCAAATACACTGAATTCGAGATGTTCTACAAGATCTTTTCGCTTCTTTTAGTACAATGTTACAAGGAAATTTAAACTTTTCACTTTACATCAGAGTTTACATCAATATTACATTTTACATTGCACAGCGAAAGTAAAATTTTACAACAATGAAAACAAGTATGCAACAACATTGAGTAATCTTTAAGCATTTGTTCCTCTTTAATCTTTATCAAGCCATTTACCTACATATAAGACTGTGGGTACGTCAGTTTATTCAACCGACGATCATTATACACGACCATCCTCTCTATGCCGGAAATAGTATAACTTAATTTTCCATATTTAGCAAACAAAAACTTGTCACATTTCAAACTAAAGGGACTACCCTATTGATGTCGTGTTGTGATTGTGCACTTAGTCCTTAATGCATTTATTTATGTTACATGACACTAATGCGCACTTGTTCGGATTCTATGCATCTCATACTACATAGGTCCGAGGGCAAGCCCTTATTCGTTCTTCATCTTTATAGGGTTCAATCCCTCGTTATGACTTAATCTACTATTGTAATTACGGTAGTGTCTTAGATGTCCTATGATCTACGAGCCCATGTCCAGGCAACCTGGAGGGGAATCCCATGCACTGACACGACGCATCGAGCAGGCAACCTATGTACAAATCAGCCTCCGCCATGGAACAATGGCACCACCCATAGCCACTCGAACACCCCACAAGCGTTGCCACCGGGACGATAATTCTGGAGTAGTGCCCACGCCATGTCTTGACGCATCAAGCAGGCAGCCTGTGGATCACTCTCACACCGCTAATCCGATGGCCCCCATACTCGTGTTTTTCTTCTACTTTCATCACGTCTCCACTATGTACTAATTCTTAGTTTTTATCAAAATCATGAACAAAAATCAAAGCTCTAGAGTTAGCCTCTCCACTAAACCGGACTTATTCATTCATTTCAACATGACCAACCTTGGTCTTTCTTTTCAAATTTCATTTCATTTCCAAATGCCGAGAGAGACTTAGCTACTCTTTTATTTCAATTTTCAATTCACAATTTCCAAAATGAGCATTTCCAACTCATAAATTCCCATGTTGAGTTATCATACTCAAATGTATATTCTCTTTTCAAATCATGATTTCTAATTTGTTCAAATAGTCCATGACCATACATGAATTTCATATGCTTAATCAATTATCACTTCATATCAAAATTTCACATCACTAACAAATATTCACAATTCATATTTCCACATTCTTCTCAAATGAGAATAAATTGCATTATGTCACTCAATAAAATTTCTTTTTGCCAAATCATCTTCTAATCCTCCATTTCAATTTATTCTTGTAAGTTATAATTTTTCACAAGTATATATCTAGAACCATAGTTCTATTTATGCATTTTATTCACAAATCATAGTTTATTTCATTCAAATAATCCCCAAATCATTTTTATAAAGTTCCTTATATTTTTAGGAGAATAACCATATTTTTTTCATAATTTTTGGACACTTAAAACCCCAAAAAAAACAATTTTTCATTCTTGCCGAGAGCAAGAATCGAACCCAGCACCCCTGAGTCACAGCCGACAGCACCAGTCACTAGGCCGGCTGCTCCAATCGTCATAAGGCGGACTGAGAGCATTATATGCTCTCGGTCGCCGATACCCTTTCTTTATAAAAATTTTAGACAAAAAAATGTGTTATCCAGGGGATTCGAACTATTCACCACCGGGAACCCAACCGCACCATATGACCACTTGAGCTACGCGCTCAGTTGTCACTAATATAATTTCATATGCATTTAACCCGTGCTCTCTGTTAATTAGAACATTTCGATGTTCAACTAGTCCCAATTTCATTTGATCTTCATAAAAAATACTGTATAACTCAAGATTGTTACTACTTCACATAATTTTCATATCAGTAAGAGCAAAATAATTTTTGTAATAATTAAAACGTATTTTCATACACTAATTCAAATTATACATTATAACACCACATTTCTTCTCTTTTCCTATATTTCTTCGCATTGTAGCATTCTAATCTTTTTGTTAATAAATTTCACATTAATTCTCTGACTTTAATCATTTATCTAACATACAACTCATATTTTAATTTATTCATGCCCATATGAACACAAAGGGTCTATTTAACACATAAAAAGGGTATAATCAAGCTACTAACTTTGTGTGTAATTCTTGCTGGTAAAAGAATGTATTTTCTATCAATCAATCCATGATTCTAATCAATTCACATACAACTCAAATAATAGAACCACATACCAATTTGTATGTCCACATTTCAATCATTCAAGAAGTCCTTTTTTCCCAATTTAAAGTGTGCTCTTCTTAATCATTTTCATGCTTCAATTTTTCTAATTAAACTAGCATGCAATCCTACTTTAGAAATGAGGAAAATTTTACCCACCTTGTATGGAGAGAAAAACACAATTAGCAACAAAAGTCCTTCGCAAACGAGTGCACGTCCTCCTAGACGCGCGCACACAAGCTCCAAAAGCACCACACCGAAAGCTCCTCCTTGAATATGCACACTAGCAAGACCAGAGCACTCCAAGCCAACCCGAATACTTCCAAAGCCGGTCTCTCCTCCTTGGTAGAATGCAAGCACAATCCCACTCACAACTCAATCTTTTAACTCACAAAACACTACTAAATAATACTATTAGACTATAGGTTTGGAAGAGATTATTAAGCACAAAATAACTAGCCATGGGAGGGGGTATTTATACTAAAAATCAAATAGAATGGAGGGTTAGGATCAATTGGTTGGTTGTAGGATGGAGGGCTAGGATGAAAGTAGGAGTTGCAATAACTACCCACATCCAAATAACCATCACACCATGATCACCACTCAAATTTTGAGTTCCCTCCAAAAGGATCACAACCGGCCATAGGGAAAAAATGCATTTTGCACGTGTACGTGCAGTGCACGTGCATGCAACTAGGTCCAAAAATGTACATTTAATTTTGTATAAAAATAAAATAGTCTTTTAAATTGTATTCTACATGACAAGTTGTGTTAAAATGTAGTCCATGGGCTTTAGTTTATGGGCCAAAATAGTTATTTTAAAATAAATTATATTTTGGACTTTAAGAAAAAGGCTTTTTAATCTAATTAAAAGAAGACTTTTGTATAAAATAATTAAAAGCACATATTAAAATATCTTTACTCATCTTGATGAAAATATTAACCAAAATATTGCACGTGCACACTACGTGCAAAATAAATAATTTTTTATTAAATGAAAAATCAGGGCATTACACCCTCCTCGGACCTAGGCATCAGCCGAGCGGTCAGGGCGAGCAAGGATAAGGGGAAAGAGGTAGTGGAGCCGACCGAAGAGACTACGGTCCGGCCGAGTACGGATGTGGAGGTTGCCAAGCCTCTTCAGGAGGTGTTGGTCCGAGCCAGCAAGGGCAAGGGGGTGGAAATGATAATTGAGCATCCGAAGGCTACAGGGGAGTTGGGTCGGCAGCCGATCATTCTATCGAGCGTTGGCGGTGTGTGGAGCTACTCCGGAGAACTGTTGGAGAAAGTGACGCAGGGCACCGCCAAGTCGATCGAGGAGAACGAGCCGAGGGAAACGTCCGAGGTGGATCAGATCTCTTCGGTGCTGACCGAGGCGGATTTGCATCGGATCCGGAGCGGGTTCCAAATCCCTACGGAGTACGGTCTCCTTCTCCCTGGCCCTGGTTTCCGAGCGTGCACCTCGTCCTTAGCCGACTTATGCGTATTTCCCGCAAACTTTCTGAATGCCTGTTTTCGGCTCCCGCTGCACCTTTTCGTGGTCGAGGTGCTTCAGTGGTATGGCTTGTGTCCGGCTCAGCTAATGCCAAACACCTGGCGACACGTCATGGCGTTCGTTCTTCAATGCCAGGAGGTCGGCGCAGAGCCCAACATGTTCATCCTTCGGAGTCTCTACCAACCCTGCCAGCCAAGCAAAAATGAGCAGAGATACTATCTCTCGCTGAGGAAGGGAGTGAAGCTGATCGAGAATCTGGACTCGATCAAGCATTGGAAGGAGAAATACTTCCTCATCCGAGCTCCCGAGCCATGGGTGATCCCGACGGTATGGTCGAGGGACGATCTTCCGAAGCGGGCGAAGAAAGAGCCCGTGCTCAGCAACGAGGAGGCGGAAGTCGTGGAAAAGTTGCTCGGTCTTCCGACCCTCAGTTGGAAAGATATCACCGAGGAGGCATTATTCCGAGGGGGTCTCAGTCCGATCAACCCTAGTATGACTCTTCTTTTCTTGTTTTGTGTTTGAAGTTTTGGAAAATTTTTCTCACTTTTTTCACTCGGTTTGTGCAGAATCCTCCGGCATGGACTACAAAGGCCTGATGGCTAAGGCTCGAGCGGCTAGGGAGCAGGAGACGAGGAAGAGAAAGTGGACCGTGTCCGGGCCTCATGGCGGCCGAGCGCCTAAGTTACCCTCGGTCTCTCCGACCCCCGAGCGACAGGTTGTTAAGGCTACTTTGGTCGAGCCTGATCAAAGCACTATCATTCCGACCGCCCCACCTACCTCGGATGCGCCGACCCTAACGGCGCAAACAGACGCTCCAGGATCTTCCTGCGGAGCATTCAACATCAGTGCGGCACTATCAGTCGATGTCCAGGATCTTCCTGCAGAGCCTGATCAAAGCACTATCAGTCGATGTCCTGCCTCTCACAGCCGAGGGGGAGAAGATTTTGACTGAGGAGCATAAGCGCATCTTCGTCTCCGACTGGCAGGTCATGAAGGTCGACAGGTTCTTGGGGGACGGCAACATTTGCATGCAGGCGGTGAAGCACCTGCCGACCCCCAAAGACCGAGCAGCGCTTAAGGCTGGTGAAGTTGGTGACGCAGCGATGCAGATCGCTCGGAACACTATGTCGGTAAGTAGTAGATTACTTTGAAAATTTTTCTAAGTTTTTGCGCTCGTTTTTGACTGTTTCTTGTGTTGCCTATAGACCCTCTGCCACTTCAACTATTTCCTCGAGGAATTCGCGAGCAAGGAGAAGGAGATGATCGTTCAGAACGATTGGGAACGGTTGGAGCGGTCTAAAGCGGTGAAGGAGCTGGAGGCCGAACAGTTGCGTTCTACTTCGCTCGAGGCCGAGGTTGCTGACTTAAAGGCTTAGCTCGCCGAGGCGCTGAGGAGTTCTGCCACCGAGGCTTCCAAGACCGAGACCCTTGAGAAGGAGAGGGCTCGGCTTGAAGGGGAGCTGACTCGGGCTCAGAAGGAGACGGAGAAGGCCCTGACCGAGCAAGCGGTGAAGGTGGCAGCTACAGAGAAGGCTGTTCGGGACGAGGCCGAAGCCCATATGCTGACAAACATGGAGGAGGCGTACGGTCGAGCACTGAAGTATGTCATTTCTCGGAACCCCGGGTTCGACGTCTCGTCCTATTACTTCTACGACTCCGTGGAGGGTGAGGAAGAGCTGCCCTTGGCCGAGTTCGATCCGAGGCTGGAGGGCAAAGACCCCGAAGGAGAGGGTGGCCCCGAGGGTGCAATTGTGGCTGTGCCGAGCGACGATGAGGTTGACCCCTGACTTTGTCGTCTCTTCTCTTTTTCCGTTCTTCTTCTTCTTTTTGTAATGCCTAACTGCGGACTGGCCACCGCTTTTTATAAACTTTTGACTTTTAATGAAATGATTTCATTTTGGCTAACATTACAAAATTTCACAAATTTATTCAACTCTTTTTGCTCGGATTGTATCTTCGAGTGTCGAAGACTTCTTTTGATCTTTCTCCGCTTTTCAGGTCGAGTTTGGTCCGATTACTGAAGTCTCCTATCTCCGTACTGAGTTGGAGAAAACGAAGGATGCCCTTTCTCGTAGTCGGGATAAGGCATTTTATGACTTCTTGAAGTTGGAGGACATCAAAGCAACTGCGAGAGGATATCTTCGTGAGTTGAGGGAACTGCGGAAGCAACCTCGACAAACTCGTCTCAAAGGCGAGATAGAGTTGCTCCGTAAGGATCTCTTTGATGTCGACCAAAAGAATAGCGAACTACTGGCGGAGGTTTGTCATCTAGAGGTAATGGTGAAAGAGCATTCGGCGGAGGAAGAGGAGTTAGCTTCGAAGGTGGGGAAATTGATGTCCGAGCGGAATGAGTTGTCGGCAAGAATTGACAAACTGAGGAGGATCACGATCGACAGAGGCATCGAAGTGACTCATCTCCGTCGTATTGTGGCCGATAGCACTAACGTCGCAGGTTCGTCCAAACTTCCCCATTTCAAAGCATCGGCGGAAGACGATATTCTGAGAGATAGGATCGTCGAGCGAGAGGAGGAGATCGCAACGCTGAAACCTCAGCCCGTAAGAGCCAATGTTCGCAGTACGTTGTGTACTCGCGAAGAGAGCGAAAGAGGTATCTCGTTCTACAAACTTGCGACTCGTTCGCTTGCAGTTAGGTGGAGCCCAGCTGACGCTCAGAGTAGTGTAGCCATTTCGTCTAGTGGCACCTCGGTTGGGGCCACAGCTAGAATTAGTGGCGAAGGGGGGTCTCGCTTCGCTGGTTTAGAGTCGAGCTCAGAGGTGAGGCGATGCCGCCCTCGTGTGTCTCTGAACCGAAGCATTCTCCTACTAAAGAAGCGTTAAATAAGTTGTATTATGCTCTTCAAGTTATTGTAAAAATTCGTTGTAGTGTCAGCCTTGTCCGGGCTCTTAATAAAAAAGTTTGTTTTGCTTCTGTTGTTCGAATGTTGCGTTGGCTGGTATTAGTTTAAGTATAACTCTTCCAACTTTTGACAACTACTCAAAATCAGAAGCAAACTCCTTTCTTATGGGCGACCCACTTCTGGCTTGCTTGATAGAGCTTGAGAAGTGGAGTCGAGCCAAGTGTTGAACTTTGAACTTGTCGCTAGAGTTCGTTCAACGGTTGTGGAAGCAATTCCGAATAGCGAACCACTCCTAGCTGGCTTAAGAGCGAGCTTGCCGAGAAGAATCGAACCAAGTGTTGGACTCCGAACTCGTCGTTAGAGTTTGTTCAACAGTTATGGGAGCAATTCCGAATGGTGACCCACTCCTAGCCCACATAAGAGCGAGCTTGCGGAGCAGAATCGAACCAAGTGTTGGACTCCGAACTCGTCGTTAGAGTTTGTTCAACGGTTGTGGGAGCAATTCCGAATGGCGAACCACTCCTAGCTGGCTTAAGAGCGAGCTTGCAGAGTGGAATCGAACCAAGTGTTGGACACCGAACTCGTCGTTAGAGTTTGTTCAACGGTTGTGGGAGCAATTTCGAATGGCGAACCACTTCTAACTCGCTTAAGAGCAAGTTATTGGAAGCAGAATCGAGCCAAGTGTTGGACTCCGAACTCGTCGTTAGAGTTGTTCAACGGTTGTGGGAGCAGTTCCGAATCGCGAACTACTTCTAGCTCGCTTAAGAGCGAGCTTGCGAAGTAGAATTGAGCCAAGTGTTGGAATCCAAACCATCGTTAGAGTTGTTCAACAGTTGTGGGAGCAGTTCCGAATGGCGAACTACTTCTAGCTCGCTTAAGAGCAAACTTGCGAAGTAGAATCGAGCCAAGTGTTGGACTCCGAACCATCGTTAGAGTTGTTCAACGGTTGTAGGAGCAGTTCCGAATGGCGAACTATTTCTAGCTCGCTTAAGAGCGAGCTTGCGAAGTAGAATCGAGCCAAGTGTTGGACTCCGAACCATCGTTAGGGTGAAGAGCAAAAAGCAGAGAGATATAAGCATTTGTATAAGCAAAATATGAAAAAATTTTATTGAAGACTACTAGTCGGCTGCTTCTGAGTTGCGAGCCGTTATTACATATGAGAAAAGAAGAGAAAAAATACAAGGGAAAGGAGAGGAACGGTTCGACATCCCGGAATACTTAGAGAGGCGCTGAGGCGCTTTCTCGGTATTTCAAAAGATGGTCGGCATTCCAAGTCCTGGGGATCTCTTTGCCTTCGAGGTCTTCGGACGTTGGTCAGACGCTCTCCTGAGGGATCTCTAGAGTTTCCAGGGAGAGGACTGGACCCCCAGTCGAGGCCATGTAGCACTTGCGGGCCGTTTCCTGCTTGCCTTTCACTTCCCCTACTCCTGCCCAGGTGGGGAATTTCATCTTGAGGTGATAGGCAGAAGGGATGGCTTCAAGAGCTGCTAGGCCGGGCCGACCCAAAATGACATTGTAAGCTGCAGGGACATCTACGACCATAAAGTCCATCGACTCCGTTCGGGTAGTAGGAGTTTTGCCAGCGGTTACATCGAGGGTGATCACCCCTTCAATAGTCATGGCACTCCCGTGAACCCATGGAGTGTATAGCCGGCGGGCTTGAGTCTGTCTCGGGATAGTTTGAGGCCTTTGAAAGCGGCGAGGAAGAGGATGTTAATGGAGCTTCCATTGTCCACCAGGATCCTCTCCACTTTGAAGTTTGCCATATGGAGATTGATGACGAGTGCGTCACAATGGGGGGTGCAGACACCTTCAAGATCTTCATCTGAGAATGTGACGGGCACTCCGAGGCCTTTAGGAGGAGGGGTGGCGCGAACCGAATTGACTTCCCTTATGAACGCCTTTCGAGAGGAGTTTGAGGAGCCCCCCATTGGGCCCCCATGAATGAGGTGTAGGACACGCTCCTCTTCGAAGTCGGGCGTTTCATCGCGTTCAGGACGCTTGTTAGCCCCCCGAGGCGGGGGAGGAGGATCGGTTCGGTCCTTTCTCATAAACCTGTTTAGCTGTCCCCTTTGGATGAGGGCTTCTATCTCATTCTTCAAGGCCCGATAATCATTGGTATCGTGGCCATGGTCCCGGTGATAGCGGCACCACTTCTCTTTATCTCTCTTCTTTCCAGGGGTGTTCATTTTTGGTGCAGGAGGTATCAACCCCTCCTTCTCAACTTCCATGAGGATTGTGGAGATGTTGGTGTTAAGGGGAGTAAAATTTTCAAATCTGGGAGGAGGTCGGCGCTGGCCGCGATTATCCTTCTGGAGCTTCTTGGCTCCTTCCTCTTCTGTTCCCTTTCTCTTAGACCCGGAGGAAGACCCCTCCAAGTTGGGGCGGTGCTCAGCTTCTTCGGCCCGAATATACTTTTCACTCCGGAGGAAGAGGTTAGAGAAGTTTTGGGGGGTTTTCTTGGCGAGGGAGGAGCGGAGGCTGGAGTTGAGAACATTGGACTGAAATGCTGCTGCAGCGACCGACCGGTCGAGGGATGCTATGGACCTGGCTTCCGCTGTGAACCTTTTCACATAGCCTCTCAGCTTCTCACCCTTCTTTTGGTTGAGGTAAAGTAGCGAAATGCTGGTCTTCTCAGTTCGGCGGCTACTCACGAAGTGGGTGACGAAGAGGGTCTCGAATTGCTCGAAGGAGAATATTGAGGATGGGGCAAGGCGAGAGTACCATTCTCGAGTCGGACCCTTGAGAGTTGTGGGGAAGGTCTTGCATAGCAGAGCATCGGAAGCTTGATGGATGAGCATGAGGGTCTTGAAGCTTTCGATGTGATCGACGGGGTCAGTCTCCCCAGAATAAGTCTCGAATTGAGGGGGCTTAAAGCCGATTGGTACGAGGGCCTCCATTATGGTTCGGGAGAAAGGAGGTCGACTAGGGCGAAGGGTCCTTCCTCTAAGCTCTTCTTCTCGGTCTAACTGACCCAAGCGCCTCTCCATTTCGTGGAGACGGTGGTAGACGGCGTCATCCTTTCGACTGTAACCAACCGAGCCTCTAGACTCGTATTCATACGAGGGAGAGTGGGGGCTACGACGACGGTAGCTCCTGGAGTGGCGAGGACTTGGCATGTGCCGGGGGTTGCTAGGAGCTGGGGGAGGAGTTAAGGACCGTCGGTGAGGACTTCGGGCCGAAGGAGGAGTGGGAATCCTTGGAGCATTGGTGTTGTTAGGACGGAGATTGAGAGCTTGTTGGATGGTCGCTTGGAACTGTTGGAACTCGGCACAGGTGATGGTTGCCTCGTCGTTCCTTGGATGTTGCCGACCGGCAGGGGAATGGGGTCTTCTCCTATGATGCTCAGGGGACTCTCTCCGTTCCCTTCGGGTAGGGGACCTTCTGTAGTCTTGGCGGTGAGGAGATCGCTCATCCGGACGTTGTTGGCGGGAGGCTCCCTCTCGGGCCCACTTTTCATCCAGACGGCGGCAAAGATCCTCATCCTTCTGCCGATTGAGGACGGTGTTGCGAAGGTCAGAAGCTCGGGGATTGTGGGAGGCCATAGAATCCGAAGAGGCATTGTGGATGGAGACGTGGTCCTGATGGAGAGGTTGTTTCTGCGGGTTGCGACGCGAGACCCCTGCACCGGTATTTTGAGGACCGGGGGGACACTTAGGAGGTTGTTGATTCTGGGAAAAGGGCTGGTCCTGTTGAAGAGGGTCCTCGGCTTGAGGCAGAAGTTGCCCCTGCTGCTGAGTGGGTTGAATAGGGACTTCCTGCTGCTGATCGGGGTTGGGTCCTCGGTTGGACCCTCTGGATCTTGCTTTCCTAGAAGGCATGGCTAGAGAAGATCTGACCAACGGGAAGAGGGAAGGCTGCTATTCGTTTTTTTCCACAGACGGTGCCAATCTGTTACCGCTAAATCTGGTGTGCGGGCAAACAGATAGTATTTGTAGATTCTTGGGTAACTTTGAATAACAAACCTGTTACATGTTTCGCTGGAGTTTGACCGTTGCTCCCGCCGTTCACCTGCAAAAAGTGCGTGACACCGGGGTTGTTCCCGGCGACGCACCCTCCGACGCTCAAGTCAGTAATCAGAAGCGATTATGAAAGAGCGTAAAACTAGCAAAAGATTGATTACCTCTTAATGGAGATGGATAGGGGGTATTTATAGGCGCCGCTGGGGTCAGATTAGGACTGTAATCCCTGTGGTTAGATAAGGAATGTAATCCCTAATCCCCAGTGAAGGGATAGATATGAATCAGGGCCGTTGATTAGGATTAATCAGAAACCCTAATTCTATCCTTTCTGGATCGGGTTTGCTACGGGTTGAAACCCGCACCCAGTTGAAATAGATCCGTTCGCGGGTTATTGGGTTTTTTGGGGAAAAGACCCAGGACCCGCTTCAGACCTATTGGTAGGTGAAATTACCATTTTACCCCCAGCCTTTAAGATTCCTTTCCGATTTGGACGGTTCCGATTTAACCCCATTTTTAGCCATATCATCCACCATCATAAAGATGGGTTCTTTTTATCCTACAACAAACAACCATCAAAGATGGGTTCCTTTTCACAAAGAACCATTTCTAACCCTTAAAGATGGATTCTTTTCAACATACACGAAATAAATAGAATACACAACCTAAAAATTAGAAGTAGAGAACCCCCACCTTATTTTTAAGTAGGAAGGACTAGCTAGCAACCTTGTCCTTCCTTGCTCCTTGTTCTTTATCTTAAGAACACTTCAAGAACTCCATGAAAACTCCACTCTTTCTCTCTTTCTTTTTGATTCAATCTCTCTTTCTTTTTCTTAAAACAAAGACAAGTAGAAGAAGGAGTTGGAGGATGTGATTGGAGATTGAGATTGAGAAGAGAACACACAAATAAAGGGAGGGTTTCTCTAACCCTAGAGGAACAAGAAGGGGCCGCCCAAAATGGTAGGGGGGGGGGGGGGGTCTTTTTATAAGAGGTGAAGGGTTTTCTTGTGGTGAGAAGGAGTGCCACTTGTGATTCTACTTGTGGTCCAAAACAATTGGTGTTTCTTTTGCAAATAAATCTGTACAATCAAGCCCTAATCCACCCTAACCCTCCATCTCATCATGATGGATCAAAAATAAAATATAATTTCCCAAAATCACATACTACATGATTTGTTCAAACGCCCGAAATCGACACAGTTCGATTTCGTGCATATATCTGATTATACAGATATTTTTCGTTGGTGAAAACGAACAAATCAGTACAAAAATAATTTAAATCCGAGAAAATAAAATAAAATAATTTTATGCTTGGAAGATTTCAGTATCAATTTGATGCAAAACAGTCGTATTCCGACTATTATATGTACATATATAATGTTTATTAACAAAGTCGGGTGATATCCACCAAAAATATTTCAATTCTGGAAATAAAAATAAAATAATAATGAAATAATAATTTTCAATGTCTGCTCGGGATTTTCCAGACATTTTTCTCATAATGCGTTTTTCAGGATTTTGTACAAGTGCACAAAACTGATACAATACCTGTATATACTTACCAGCATATTTGTCTAGGTAACCTTTTATTAGTGAAACCAAGAAATTCCCATTTAAAAATAATAATTTATACAATATAATATCCGTGCGGGATATTACAATACTCTTTCCATAGAATAGTTCTGTCATCAGAACCACGTTAAGTCAGGAAAACAGAAAGTCATCCATACACTAAATAACTCAGGGAAAGAAAGTTTATATGGCTTTCTGGCTCCCAAGTGGCTCCTCCACGAACAGGTTCTTCCAAAGAACCTGACCTCGATCCCAAAGCTACATGAAATTCTACCAAATTCGAGATGTAACTCTTGAATCATGGTCAGAACTGCTGACATTGGTACTCCATGCTGCTTCCTTACGCCTTCAATGTGGACTTCCGCTAATTTCTCTAGCATCTAAGTCATCTTTCTCGAAAAAACGTGCAGACTTTCGTCATCCGGGTCCCCAATAACCCGACTTGAGTCATACCTTTCCGAACACTGGGGTAATCCTGTGATGAAGTCCATACCGATATTCTGATATTTTCCTTCATCAACTTGCTTCTTCAGTGCTTCATTCCCTGCATCTCCTGCCTAAGCCTTCTGACTTGCTTCCTTAGACTCAGTTGTGGCTTTAATCGTGCTAAAACTGAGCTCCAATCTTCAGTAATTACCCTAATATTGGCTTTCCTGATCTCATCATTTAGCTTCTTACTTCCTTCACGGTCTTCGGCTGAGGCCAATTCTTCACCAATCTCGATCTTTTGCACTTCGGTAGCCACTCCCTCCTTACAATAGGACATGGCCTATGAACATCACTTCTGACTTCTGGGATTCTCTCCTATAATTTTCTCAAAGCTTACGCTCCAGATGGTGTAATCAACAAACCAAATCTAGAGTCGCCTCCCGCACACATCTCAACTTTTGAAAAAAATCCAATTCAGACAAAAAGAATATGATGAACTATGATTGAACAAAACAGTTGCCTGGATTTCATATACATAGATATATATAAATCCAACTGGTTACAAAAAGTATTACATCATATATTACTTCTTCAGTCCCAAAAAAATAAATTTCAAAAGATACAACTTTTAGACTTAGTTGCAGTACTATATGCACACACTGGTAATGGCTTTCCTGCCTTCTTCTGTCTGCCCTTAGTAAGTGCGAACTCTCACCCTTGGTGAACAGACTCCTTTCCTTTATTGTTAATTTTCGGTACTGATCTGCCGTCCTTCCTGTGAAGCTGGGGACAATCTGGTCGAATATGACCAATCCTTCCACATTTGTAGCAAACACGAGTA
The DNA here is from genome assembly GCA_017893485.1 of Hemerocallis citrina. Lineage (NCBI taxonomy): Eukaryota > Viridiplantae > Streptophyta > Magnoliopsida > Asparagales > Asphodelaceae > Hemerocallis > Hemerocallis citrina. Next base: position 794,005 of record JACEHZ010000642.1, on the reverse strand, counting down.
TCCATCTGAGGGTCCTTCCTCAGGCACTGGCTTATGGAATGACCTTGCTCACCACATAAGAAACAACTTCCTGGGTTGGCGCTTCCAAGTTTGCCCTTTGTTTTCTGAGTCTTCTGCTTCTGACCTTGGTTCTCGAACCCTGATGCTGGTGTAGATCTTTTCCCTTGTCGTTGTGGACAGACTGATTTCTCGTGCCCATCCCCCTCACAGAAATGGCATACTACAACTTTGGCGGTCTCCAGAACTTGTTCCCATTCCTGCTGTAGTTGTGCCAATCTGGCGTTGAAGTATTCCCGCTCCTCTGCCATGCCTGCTAATGTAGCTATGCAAGCATCACCTAGTTGCTTAGCTTGATGATCTTTCCTGGCCACATAATTCCTCAGCTTCTTCATCTCTCGATATATGCTAGCCGCCGCCGCCAAACGTTGATCCACACTTAGCCTTTGCGGTGGTGAAGTCTCCTTCGGCTCCTCGCTCAAGATCATCGGATCATCCCTTGAAATCGGCTCACTCTCTTCTATCAACACCTCCTCGGTTAGGATATCCTCGAACGCCATCCTTCAAACACATATACTGGGATTAGTCCAGATATAGAAAAATTATAAAAACATAAGTTGAAAGAAACAACAATATGAATTATAATTGTCTACAACTAGCTAAAACCCGACACCTAAAAGACATCCAAGTTTAATTTCCAACTGTGTTGAACTTTAAATTGAAGTCGACTCTGATACCACTCTGTAACGCCCCGATTTCTGGTAACTGGAATACCGTGATATAAGCCAGAAACTTTGCTTCAATTAGCCACAATACACAGAAAAATAGGAAAATTTAAAACTTTTTATTCAACACAAACGTATTACAAATCCCAATGTTACAAAATTGCAATACATTACAACAGTGTTACAATAATACCTTTATAATCCTAAGTGTTACAACTTTCAACATATTACATCAGAGTACAATGAATAAAGAACAACACTTGGTATTTCACTTGGATGCTTTCCAACAAATAAATAGATTACAAAATTGTTACAATGGAACAATAGTAAACAACATATAATGCAGCGGAAATAAAACGACTCTTGCTTCTCTCGTCTTGAGTCCTCCTGAATCCTGTGCCTGTACTTCTGCAATCCGGTACCTATTGAAATGGGGATGTCAGTACATATATTGATGTTTTCAAGGCTGATAACTAGCAGCGATTCTCCACTTAAGCAAACAGATTGATGAAAAGAGAAACGTGTATATATAATTGATGTGTCAGTGTTTGTTATGCCTTAGATTCTAATCCAAGATTGACTAATGCAAAGATGCACTTATTTTAGTGCAAGCAAGTCTCCGGAACAGTATGCAGCCCATACTACATACGCCCCATCTCAAGTCGTTTCTTCATGTATAAGGATTTGAACCCTCGTTATGAATTCAACTTTGTACATAATCCTGTTCCTGATAATACAATGTGACTGTGAGGTTGCAGGTGGGTCAAGTCCCACAAATGCAGTATGATTATGGTGTCTCCGTTTGCCACTACTACCCGGCATACCGGACCTCACTCAAAAACAAGGTTGTAGGTACGGTCTAGTTCCGTTACTGCAATCACTATAATGGTGATCGTGTTTGCCACTATTGATGAGCACATTATTATTCACATTTAGAGGCAATAATCTTAATGAAATTAGACAATTAAAAGCTCTATATGTGGTATTTAACTCTTATTTTCTCTTTTTCATAGGAAACAGCTCAAGACAGCGAAACAAAGCAAATTCAGGATCTTAAGGATGAACTCAGAAGATTACAGAAGCATCAGTCGACTGGTTCTCCACAACAGGCGACTGGACAGAGAACTCAAACTTACACAAATGTCTCATCACAGTCGACTTACTTTCAAGGACAGTCGACCAGTCTGATCAATTATGAAATCTTCAGAAGTCTCGACTCAGTCGACTGGTTCGAAGACAAGTCGACTGGTCTGCGGCGGAGTAAACAGATAAGATATTCAAAGATACACCTGCATCTAATTTCAAATCTATGTGGATCCAGATTTTATACGAAGAATCAAATCTAAAGACAGGGTATTTCCAAGAGCACGTGGTTAACAGATAAGGAAGGAAAGAAGAAAAGAGAAAGATATAAATCACCAAATCAAATAAAGAAGGACTCTCCGGGAAAAAAGGGCAAAACCCTAATTCTCAGCGGTGCTCTATAAATATCAGAAGAGAGGCATTATTCGGGGGCATCTATAATCTTTTCTCTGGGGAAGCGACTTAATCACAAGAGTTTCTGCGCATTCAAATCATCAACAAGGGGCATCATTCTATCAGCATCGAAGAAGGAGAGAGGAGATCCAGTATTCGAAGGCAGTCGACTGTGTGACAGCCAGTCGACCTTATTGCCGGACTCCATTAGTTTATTTCTCTTCTCTTTAGTCTTTAATGTTGATCATGTATTCGAATTTGTTGATTAATAAAAATATTATTATGTGGAACTAAAATTTCATAGTTGGGTAGATTGAAGCCGTAGGTATGTAGTACTATGTTCTTCTGAATTCTTCTATTTTACTTATTGATTGAATCTGATTGAATTGATATAGGTTTGTGATAACCAAACTTGTTCTCGAAGCCTGAGAGCAGTCGACTGAGGTGAGAGCCAGTCGACTGACAAACAGAACTTGAGATTTCAAGTTTGCATTATCATCTATCTGAATCTGTTATATGAGCATATTGAGACGACCCGTATCTCGTGCCCATAAATGTAACAAAGGGATCTTTAGGGGTTCCTGGTTCAATCAACTTAAGGGATCTAGATCTGATACCAATTTCTAGGACCTTGAGTGTTTGTTCGTTTCCATTGATCTTATGTTTTCTTTAAGCACAACTTAGTAGATACCATGCTAAACACTTAATGAAAGAAACGAATTAGAGTAGATACCATGCCTAATTCTTGGCCTAGGGAAACAGTACTTTAAGGAGTAGATACCATGCCCTTAAAGTGAACAGACATGAGTAATAAGAAGAAGTTCAGAAGGTGACTTAGCATTACTAACTATTGGTGGAGATCTAAACCCAACTATTTCATAAATATTTGTGATTCACATTTCTTAACTTAGTTTAATCTTTTCATTTCTTTTAGACTTTCAAAACAACTCTTTATGATTTTTATTACTTTCTATTGATTAGTTAGTTAAAGTCTACAATCTCTGTGGGATCGACCCTTGCTATTGCTACGCTTTTCTAACGATTCGTGCACTTGCGAGGTTTATAATTTGTGTCTAGTTTTATCTATATATTTAGGTAACTAGATTTGCACAACAAGTTTTTGGCGCCGTTGCCGGGGATTGTCTAGTATTTTAACTTACAGATCAGTAGGAAGTTTTTATTTTATTTCTTTTAGTTTATTAATAAGTTTTTCTTTTAGGTTACAGGATTTTGGTGGATGCACGGAAGGAGATCACTTCGTCCAGAGCTACTACCAATTGACGCAGAAACAGAACGCACCTTGCACAGGTTAGGTCGACTGATTGCGACCAACCAGTCGACTGCTGCACGAACCCAGTTGACTGACCAGAGACTTAGTACACATACAGCAATGGCAGAAGAAATACCCAATCGCGTACCAATGCAGGATAAATTTACGCCTAAGAACATTGAACAACCCTCCTGCATTGCATATCAACCCAATGTCACAGGGAACATGCATCTATCTCCTCAGTTACTTAGTATGGTTCCCCATTTCAGTGGCAGACCAGATGAAGAGCCTCATCTCCATCTGCAAGACTTTTTCGATCTTTGCAGGACACAAAGCGTCCAAGGGCTTACCCCTGAACAAATCAGGTTAATATTGTTTCCTTTTTCCTTAAAACTTAACGCTAAACTTTGGTATAATTCTTTGGAACCAGGATCAATAAACTCATGGGAGCAATTGGCGACAAAGTTCTTAAAAGAATTCTTTCCAGCCTAAAAGACCAAACAGCTAAAAAGGGAGATTCAACTCTTCCAACAAAAGGATGGAGACTTATTTTTCGAAGCATGGAAAGATTTCAATAACAAACTTCTCAAGTGTCCAACACACAACATGCCTAAAGATGATCAGGTACAAGCTTTTTATGAAGGTTTAAATGATACTAATAAGGCAATTGTGGATTCAGCTTGCAATGGGATCTTGATGAGAAAAAGCGGCGAAGAGGCCATAGAACTATTTGAAGAACTCAGCGAGAATTCACAACAATTCTCAACAAGGAGGGGCCCTTCGAAAAAACAGGGAGTTTATGAAATTTCTAGTAGCAATAACATTCAATTGGAAATGGTAAACATGAATAAGAAAATTGATATGCTTGTTAATGCAATGTCTATGATGGGTGGAGTTAAAAATCAAACAAATGAAATTTGTGCAATTTGTTCTCATGTAGATCATACCACTGATACTTGTCCTATGTCTTCTTTCACAGATCAGGAGCATGCAAACTATGTAGGCCGAGGAGTTTTTCCACCAAAGAACAACCCATTCTCGAACACATACAACCCAGGGTGGAGGAACCATCCAAACTTCTCTTGGAGCAATAATCAGAATAATCAAGGGACTCAATTCACACAAGGACATGCATGGAACTTTCAAATGGGAAGTGGGATTGATAGGCCAGTTCAAGAACAGAAAAAGTTGGATTTTGAATCCACTGTTCTTCAATTGCTCCAACAACAACACCAAACAAGCAACCAACAAGGGCAAGCAATTCAGAAGCTGGAAACTCAAATTGGCCAAATTGCTAAAGAATTAAGCGAGCGAAAGACAGGGGAACTTCCATCACAAACTATACCAAACCCTGGAGGCCAAGAACAGCTCAAGGCAGTCACAACATTAAGAAGTGGTAAGATAATTGACAACAAAGTTGGAACACACACCGAAGAAAAAGAGGAACAACCATCAAAAATTGTGGGGTTCAACAAGGTAAGTGAAAAAGAAAGAACAGTTTTGCCACCATTCCCTCAAAGGTTAGTCAAACATAAAAAAGATCAACATTTATTTGACATCTTTGAAACTCTCAGAAAGGTAGAAATTAATATCCCCCTACTTGATGCTATTAAACAAATTCCTTCTTATGCTAAATTTTTGAAAGAATGTTGTACTCACAAAAGAACATTTCAGGTTAGGGAGGATGTGGCCTTGACAGAAGAAGTGAGCGCTGTCTTACTAAGAAAACTGCCCCCCAAATTAAAAGACCCAGGTAGTTTTACTATTCCTTGCAGGATTGGCGAGCACTTCTTTGAGAAAGCACTACTAGACTTGGGGGCAAGCATCAATCTTCTCCCATACACTGTCTATGAAAAGTTAGGATTGGGGGAACTCTAACCAACATCCATCACGTTGCAATTGGCAGATCGCAGTATCAAAAGACCTAGAGGTATTTTGGAAGATGTCCTAGTTCAGGTAAACGATTTTATTTTGCCTGCTGAATTTGTTGTGTTAGACATGGAGGAATCCTCAATGCCATCTTCTCTACCAATCATTTTAGGTAGGCCCTTTATGAGTACGGCTGATATAAAAATTTGTGTTAAAAAGGGTACTATAAGCATGAAAATAAATGGAGAGAAGGTTGAATTTAAAATGTTTGATACACTAAAATTCCCACATGATGATCATGAATGCTATAATGTTGATGTGGTGCAGGATATTGTTGATCAAACATTTCAGGTACATAGCATTGAACCATTACAGGCCATAATTACACAATCTCTAACTTTATCTAATAATGAACAGGAATCTGATGACTGGGAGATTGCAGAGACAATACATCACCTTGACACTTCACAGTCACACTCAGGTAAGTTTGCACCAGTATTTGAAAAATTGGTGACTGATGACATTTTTGTTTCTGCAGACAAGTCAACTGGTGCACTGGACAAGTCGACTGCTGCAGGGGATCAGTCGACTGTCCAGACTGCTACCAGGGACCAGTCGACTGCACCAAGACTTACAGACCCAGAGCTTAAGCAGCTGCCCGATCATTTGAAGCACGCATATTTGGGAGAGAACCAGACGCTACCAGTGATAATTGCTGCAAACCTGAGTGCACAGGAAGAAGACAAGCTGCTAAGGGTACTACGAGAACACAAGAGTGCAATAGGATGGACCATTGCAGATATCAAGGGAATAAGTCCATCCAAATGCATGCATCGAATACTCCTTGAAAACAACGCAAAACCAAGCAGGGAGGCACAGAGAAGGCTTAACCCAAACATGAAGGAAGTGGTAAGAGCAGAAATTCTGAAGCTACTAGATGTTGGCATCATCTACCCTATCTCAGATAGCAAATGGGTAAGTCCTATACATGTAGTACCTAAGAAAAGTGGAGTCACAGTGGTGACAAATGAAGAGAATGAGCTTATCCCTACTAGAGTGACCACAGGATGGAGGGTATGCATTGACTACAGAAAATTAAATAATGAAACCAGGAAAGATCACTTCCCTCTTCCTTTTATTGATCAAATGTTAGAAAGATTAGCAGGATATAGTCATTATTGTTTCTTAGATGGTTATAGTGGCTATAATCAAATTGCTATTGCTCCAGAAGATCAAGAAAAAACCACTTTTACATGTCCTTTTGGTACTTTTGCATACAGGAGGATGCCCTTTGGATTGTGCAATGCTCCAGCTACATTTCAAAGATGCATGATGAGTATATTTTCAGACATGGTGGAAAGGTTCATTGAGGTATTTATGGATGACTTTAGTGTTTTTGGATCTTGTTTTGATGAATGCCTTAACCATTTGCAGCTTGTGCTTAAAAGATGTGAAGAATGCAATTTAGTGCTGAATTGGGAAAAGTGCCATTTCATGGTACAACAAGGTATCGTGTTGGGACATGTGGTGTCAAAAAGAGGCATAGAGGTAGACAAAGCAAAAATTGATATAATATCAAAACTACCCCCTCCCACTACAGTTAAGGGTGTTAGGAGTTTTCTAGGACATGCGGGGTTTTATAGAAGATTCATAAAAGATTTTTCAAAAATCTCCAAACCCCTTTGTGACTTGTTGGCTAAGGATGTTGAGTTTGTATGGACAGAAGAATGTACAAATGCTTTTAACACATTGAAAAATCTTCTCATTTCTGCACCTATAGTCATGGCACCAGATTGGAGCCATCCTTTCGAGCTTATGTGTGATGCAAGTGATTATGCTTTAGGGGCTGTTCTAGGTCAACGAATCAATAAGAAACCTCATGTTATTTACTATGCTTCTCGAACTTTAAACGATGCACAGCTAAATTATTCCACTACTGAAAAAGAAATGTTAGCTGTTATTTTTGCTATAGAGAAGTTTAGATCATATTTAATTGGTTCTAAAGTTATTGTTTTTACTGACCATGCTGCCTTGAGATATTTGTTTGCTAAAAAGGAGGCTAAGCCTAGGCTGATCAGATGGGTGTTGTTGCTTCAAGAATTCGATCTTGAGATTAGAGATAAAAAAGGAAGCGACAATGTTGTTGCAGATCACATGTCCAGGCTACTGCAGGAGGAAGAACGAATTGTGCCCCCACTTAATGAAAATTTCCCAGATGAACATCTCTTTGAAATAAATACATCCTCGGGACAGTCGACTGGTACCAGGACCAGTCGACTGGTATCTTACTGCTCAAATTTTCCATGGTTTGCTGACATTGTAAATTATCTAACCGCTCATGTTTTCCCTCCAGGTATGACAAGTCAGGAAAGAAAGAGACTGGTGGCTATGTGCAAGCACTACTATTGGGATGATCCTTATTTGTTCAAATTTTGCCCTGATCAAATTATAAGAAGATGTGTGGCAGAAGAAGAGCAATTGAGTATTCTACAACATTGCCACCAATATGCATGTGGAGGACATTTTGGACCGAAAAGAACAGCACTTAAGGTACTGCAATCTGGATTTTATTGGCCTAAAGTATTCAAAGATGCTTTTTCTTTTTGCAGGACTTGTGACAAGTGCCAAAGGACAGGCAATATCTCTGCTAGAAATCAAATGCCACTGCAAAACATCCAAGTAATCGAGCTTTTTGATGTTTGGGGAATCGACTTCATGGGTCCATTTCCTAACTCATTTGGTTATTTATATATACTTGTGGGAGTGGATTATGTGTCTAAATGGGTCGAGGCTGTCCCCTCACGAACTAATGATCACAAAGTTGTTGTCAAGTTTTTGCAGGAAAACATTTTCACTAGGTTTGGGACACCGCACGCAATAATAAGTGATGGAGGTAGCCACTTCAATAACTTTCCATTTGCTTCCTTGATGAAGAAATATGGTATAACACATAGAGTGGGCACCCCATATCATCCTCAAACTAGTGGGCAAGTGGAGATTAGCAACAGAGAAATCAAAAGCATTTTGGAAAAGACAGTAAACACAAGAAGGAAAGATTGGTCGTTGCGCTTGAACGATGCATTATGGGCCTATCGAACGGCTTACAAAACACCCATCGGCATGTCACCATACCGTTTGGTTTTTGGAAAAGCCTGTCATTTGCCAGTTGAGTTGGAGCACAAAGCATATTGGGCCATCAAAAGGTTCAATTTCGATATGAAACAAGCAGGTGACAACAGAAGATTACAACTAAATGAGCTTGAAGAGTTGAGGCATGATGCTTATGAGAATGCCAAATTGTACAAGGAAAGGACAAAGTTGTACCATGACAAACAGTTAGCAAGGAAGGAGTTTTATGAAGGGCAGAAGGTATTGATATACAACTCAAGATTGAGACTTTTTCCAGGCAAGCTTATGTCAAGATGGTATGGGCCATACATTGTCACAAGAGTCTTTCCACATGGCGCTTTGGAGGTTCATAGCAAGGAAAAGAATCAAACATTTAAGGTGAACGGGCATAGAGCGAAGCCATACATAGAGATGAGCATTGAACCGCAAGAGGAGGATGAGAATCTTCAAACCGTTCAATACATGGCATGACCTCATCAAATCTAGCTGAAGACAGAAAACACAGCGCTTATTGGGAGGCAACCCAATTTTTCAGGAGAGTATTTACACTTTCCCTTTATTTTCTTTCAGTTATTCATTATTATTTTTCTTTGAGTTATTTTTGTAACACCCCGAATTTCAAATAAGGATAAATTCGAGATTCCACAGGATCTTTACTTCACTTCGTACAATTTTACAAGGAATTTAAAAACTTTTTATTCACAATACATCAGAGTTTCTTTACACTTGGTTTTTACACAGCGGGAAAAATGAAATTTACAATAAAATATTTACAACATCTTTAAAAATAAAACAGCACCAGCATATCCACTTTATAGCTTCGCGAATAGTCCATTACCTGCATGTTAATCTGTGGGCACGTCAGTTACTTACAACTGACGAAATGTTATACACGGCTATCCTCTCTATGCCGGAAATAGTATAACGATCTCATACTTTAGCAAATCACAAAAAAGATGGAATGAACATATAAAGTGTCAAAAGTGATTATTCTAAATATAAGTGTATGTCATGCCTTAATGCCTAATGCACACAATTCTACACTAGGATGACACTAATGCACACTTGTTCGGATTCTATGCATCCCATACTACATAGGTCCGAGGGCAAGCGCCTACGTACTCCACCATAAAGGGCTCGATCCTTCGCCATGAAAACTACCCGGTAGCAAAACAAAGTTCAGACTATTCCACGAATGTGAATCCCAGCCTTGGAGTCCACCGCCAGCTGTTATAACAGATTCCACATCGTACGAACCGTCCCGTATGTGACCCTCTAGCCCAGTATATATATATATATACATTGGAGACGGTAAACACAAAAATCCATCCGTCCGACTACTCAAGATCCCGGAGTCCACCGCTGACCCGTCCTCATAGTCCCGGACTAAAATATAATAATCCGTCTCCCACAGGGCAACCTCAGTCCACCAACTGGGTCTATAGTCTTGGAGTCCACCAACAACTATATAGAGCACCCCACTTACGTTTCCCTAAGTTTACTACATCTTCACTTATGTGCCTAAATTTTCCTAAGTTCAAGACATGAATAATCTCCACATGTAGAATTAGTTGTTACCTCCTACCGGACTTAGTCAACAAATACGAGATGGCTCCATAACCACATCTCAAAATCACAACTCAACATTCTTTTATTTCAATAATGCCGGTACCGAGGTCTCACTAACTCTAAATCATAAACTTTCATGTACAAGAAACATGGGTATTCACACCCTTTCTTAATCATGTCTTAGACTTATATAATTTCATCTTTCAATTCATTTCACAAAAATAATCAAATCCTGTCATCATCCATGATCTAGTCATTTATTCAAGATCTTTATAGAACAAAAGTAATTCCTTTCATATATACAATTTCTGTCATAACCCAAGTTCTTGCAATGTCTCATTTAGCATTATATATGAATCTCTTATCATATATATTTCATTCATAAATCAACAACAATAATTCTTCACTCACACTTTCATTTGTAATTTAAAACTCATGTAATAATTCCAATAATCTAGTACAAGAACAATTAATTTCACATGCCATATTTCTTTTATCCTTCTAAAATAGTATCATACCTTAATAATAAATCTTAAAACTTTACTTACTTTTTATCTCAATCTTTCTTTTTAAAGTCATAAAAATCTTAGAACTAACTTTAGTAAGTTCTAAATCATTTATAGGAATAATGGTATTTCTTTCCAAAATTTTAACTTGCTTTTAAAATACATTAAAACATCAAAAAAAATAAAATAAAAGGGCACCCCTGAGCATCGAACCCGTGACTATACCCAGTCGGCACCCGAGACCACCCGCTAGCCACTAACCCATGTGGACTTGGCTATCACATGTTCAAACAAAACCCCATATGTATCGACTTTCGGCACTAGACTCACATCAAAGTCTTAAAAAAAATCATATTCTTAAAATAATTAACTTAAGAACAACATTTCAAAATGTCTCTTTTACTTCTCAGTCATACATAGAAAATATTTTAAGCAATTTCAATAAAGCATTCATTACATTTATACCATTTGTAACACCGTATGACATCTTACTAAAACTTATGCCATTAATTAAAACTAGTATCATACACGTGCACACGTGCACGTGGGAAAAAGTGAAGGATAATGAAAAGGGTAAGAAAAAAAATAATTTCCAAACCGATCCACTTTCGAAAACAGGTCCACTTTCGAAAATATTTACCCAAGTTAGTCCATAAGTAAAAAGAAAATAGTTTTCAGACTGATCCACTTTCGAAAATATTTACCAAACAGGTCCAATTTCGAAAATATTTACCAAAGTAACCCGACCCGTGCAACAGAGCGGTTATATCAGAGCATTGGCAATATTTATCCTCAGAGATTGGCATGACCAACATAACTAATATTATAATTCAGTCATATACAGTAATCTTTATAAACCCATCTTATTAATTCTAAAGTTTGGCAATATAATTCAGTCATATAATTTCCAATATACAACTCATCTTTTTGAGCTGGTCATAAACCCATGATTCTTATTACAACATTACAGATGGTGTGAATTACAAATATAATATTTTTAACTACAAGGGAAAAATCTCATAATTTTCAAGCAATTATATATCTTTAACATTTGTAAATTAACATGCATATTGTTCATAGTGATAACCCATTATTTCATTTTCTTATTTCCAACTAACACGATGACAATTAATTTCTTAATCGTATCAAAATTTTCCACAATTCATGACACACAAGCATGGATTTGTTCTACATTTATCATATCAATTTTATCTATACTATTCATTTAACATATTAGCATGTACATTCTAAAAAATTTAGAAAGTAGGAGAACACCCACCTTATAGAGGCTTGACAATGAAAGAGAGTGAACACCTCTTCTAGCTCCATAGTGACCTCCTAGATCTTCCCCTTCTAGCAAGAGCCTCCAAGCACAAAAAAAAACTCTCTTCTATCTTTCTTTTCTTTTTCTTGATTTGTTTTCTTTTTGTGTGTGAAATGAGAAGAAGAGATGTGCTATTTATAGGATATTGGGAAGGTGTATTTTGCAAAATTTCACCCCTAATAAATCACCTAATTAACTCTTACAACTCTTCATTTGCTTAACTCCTAAAAACTCCTAACTTTTCATCTCCCCACTTCTCTAATTCTCTAACTCCCAAACTCTCTCTCTTCCCACTCCTTTTTCTTTACATGCCCAACCGGCCACTTCAGCATACTCAGCATACTCAGCACACTTGTGTGCTGTGCATGTTCAAGTGGGCCCCCAATTTGCCATACCTACTAATCTGAATATATATACACAAATAAATCCATTCATACCCTATTTTACTTATACTTACCGTGGGCCCCCAATCTCCAAAAGCCACGTCATTAACCATACGTTAACACCCAGGAGAACAATAGCATCATGCTGTTTCTCTCCCCACCTTCATTCACACTTTAATTATTCATTTCACATTTTCCCATTGTATTTACAAACAACCATGCATGCATTATACACAGCCTATATATTCTTTTTCAACATATATTTTACTACATATGTATATATATATATAGTCTTTGAAAACTACGGGTATTACACACACTCTGAAATTTATTTTGAAAACAAATGTGCTTAAGTACGTTTACCGACAGCACATGCGTCGCACGTGAAACGTCGAAATACGAAAAATTGATTTTATCAACGAAAATGTTAAAAATTATAAAATACAATATGAGAAAATTATTTATTAATTTATACATTCTGTGACGTAATTACTACGTGTGTAGAAAACACGTGCATCGCACGTAAAATATCAAAATGCGAAAAATTAATTTTATTGATGAAAAATTATTAAATATAATCGAAAACAATATAAGAAAAATATGTTTACTAATTTTGTGTATTTCATGATGAAATCGCAACACGTAGAAAGCACGTGCATTATACGTGCAGAAAGCCGAAAAATGCATTTTAATCAAAACAAGGGGAAAATAAATTTTCGTTTTATAAAATAGATTTAAATACATAAAAATAATTAATTTAAACCTATAGAAAAATATTATACGTAGTGGTGGAAACACGTGCATCAAAACACGTAAAATGCACGTAAATCCCAGGGATTAAATATTATATTTTAGTTGACTAAAATTAATACGAAAAATGTATAAATAGTACGAATCCAAAATATGTAGTGAAATACATTACAAAATATACGTGCGTAACACTCAGGGGCAAAATTGTAATTCCAATTTTGCGGGGTGTTACACTCTCCCCCCCTTAGAGTAGTTCCGTCCCCGGAACTCGCTAGGGTAAAGGTTGTATTTTGTACAAGCCAAATAAAATATTATTCTTGTATTTAGGAAACTGCAAACTTTAAAATATGCAACGAGGAAAATAAGATAAACTCTATATAGGAAAATTATGAATATTAAAATGTTACAAGACAGAACATAAAAAATAGGAAAATTGCATAAGAAATGAAATGTGACAGTAGGCAGAATAGTTTGAGAGAAACTTTTGTACAAAAATAATATTAGGTAAGCTATTGGATAAAAGGGAAAAGTCAATTAAGTCGTTACCTTCGAAATAGTTCAGGAAAACAATGTGGCGAAGAAAACATGGTCAATAGGTAATTTAGAAAAATTTATCAATGTAATAAACGGTAGAAAATTCGCAAGATTTGCAATTTAAAACATGACCATTGAATAAGATTTTGGAAAAATAAATGGGAATAAGACTTTGTTGAAAACATAAAATGACTTTGTATATCAATTAATAGAATAGTTTGTAAGGGAACTATAATAATTATACACACAATTTGAAAAACAAAAATAGAAAGCATACGTTGAAATACTTTGTGAATATACAAAATTTTGTAGTGATGAAAATAATTTATAACATTAAGACAAAATAGTGTAAAGCACATACACGAGATGAAAACACAATTAAAAACAATAATTATATAATATAGCAAATTAGGAAAATAGACATAAACAAGTATATGCAAAAGTATTAATGTAATTAGATGAGGGTAAAATGGTATGTATAATAAGAATATTGAAATATATGATATATATATAGAGATCATTGGAAAAATATAAGTAATAACTAAGAATGTAAAGATAGTTAAAATTTGAGAAAGGATATTGTATAAATAGTGAGTATATGCAATATATTAAAGAAGTGTAAACCTATAAATGTAAATAGTAAAAATGAATATATCAAAACAATTATGCAATAAAACAAATGGTAGGTCATATTTATATAGGTAGAAAATTTCATTCTCATTAAGAACATATAGGATAAGATAATATAGTATCATAGAAATCAGATCATATAAAATGAGAGCACATAAGAAAATTTCATAAGAAAAATCCAAAATAATAAATGAATAAAATAATTGTTGAAATATTAATTTAATAAATGGCAACTTAAACTTGGCAAAATACGTAAAGTAATAGTAGATATAAACGGGTAAATATAAAGTGACATAAATACATGAAAAACAAAATTTTAAGTTTGAAAAACAAGATTAAAATATCAAGACTAAGGAAAATAGATAAATAATAAATATTCAAATGATTTAATAACATAAGAAAATTTTTATTTGAAAAAAAAAATATGGAGAAAGTAGCATGATAAAAATCTACAAAATAATTTGAGAGGGAAGTGTGTAAGGTATCATGAATGACGGTCCAAGCCAATCACACTTCCACTGCGCCACTCTGATACCCAGGGGAAAATGTGCTCGCATACACTATCATATCAATGTATACGAGAAAACATCATGAATGAAAGTCAATAACTACTGCATTCACGACTCCAGCCATCCAAAAGAAAAAGAAAACATCAGCGTATAGAGCAACACAAATGTAAATCACTTACATTTAAATCTCTATAGACTGAAACTCTCACTCTAGTGTCCGCAGGAATAATATTGTAACTACTCAATAAGGTGTCACGGGTTCTAGACTATAGTTAATGATCTCACAACTTTTCCTAAACAAATCTTTAGTCTATCAAGTTCGGATTTACTTGGGTTAGCCGTAAGAGTCGGTTCCCAGCTAGCGGTGGTCCGAAGACGCTTAAGTACCGTGTCGCTTAGGGTTGTTTACACCCGGTTGACAGAAGGACTCTTTTAGCTTGTTCCCAAATTTATCGTCCCTTTTTATCGTTCCTTATAAACTTGTACTACTTGTGAAGCATGCTCTGATACCATCTGTAACACCCCGAATTTCAAATAAGAATAAATTCGAGATTCCACAGGATCTTTACTTCACTTCGTACAATTTTACAAGGAATTTAAAAACTTTTTATTCACAATACATCAGAGTTTCTTTACACTTGGTTTTTACACAGCGGGAAAAATGAAATTTACAATAAAACATTTACAACATCTTTAAAAATAAAACAGCACCAGCATATCCACTTTATAGCTTCGCGAATAGTCCATTACCTGCATGTTAATCTGTGGGCACGTCAGTTACTTACAACTGACGAAATGTTATACACGGCTATCCTCTCTATGCCGGAAATAGTATAACGATCTCATACTTTAGCAAATCACAAAAAAGATTGAATGAACATATAAAGTGTCAAAAGTGATTATTCTAAATATAAGTGTATGTCATGCCTTAATGCCTAATGCACACAATTCTACACTAGGATGACACTAATGCACACTTGTTCGGATTCTATGCATCCCATACTACATAGGTCCGAGGGCAAGCGCCTACGTACTCCACCATAAAGGGCTCGATCCCTCGCCATGAAAACTACCCGGTAGCAAAACAAAGTTCAGACTATTCCACGAATGTGAATCCCAGCCTTGGAGTCCACCGCCAGCTGTTATAACAGATTCCACATCGTACGAACCGTCCCGTATGTGACCCTCTAGCCCAGTATATATATATATACATTGGAGACGGTAAACACAAAAATCCATCCGTCCGACTACTCAAGATCCCGGAGTCCACCGCTGACCCGTCCTCATAGTCCCAGACTAAAATATAATAATCCGTCTCCCACAGGGCAACCTCAGTCCACCAACTGGGTCTATAGTCTTGGAGTCCACCAACAACTATATAGAGCACCCCACTTATGTTTCCCTAAGTTTACTACATCTTCACTTATGTGCCTAAATTTTCCTAAGTTCAAGACATGAATAATCTCCACATGTAGAATTAGTTGTTACCTCCTACCGGACTTAGTCAACAAATACGAGATGGCTCCATAACCACATCTCAAAATCACAACTCAACATTCTTTTATTTCAATATGCCGGTACCGAGGTCTCACTAACTCTAAATCATAAACTTTCATGTACAAGAAACATGGGTATTCACACCCTTTCTTAATCATGTCTTAGACTTATATAATTTCATCTTTCAATTCATTTCACAAAAATAATCAAATCCTGTCATCATCCATGATCTAGTCATTTATTCAAGATCTTCATAGAACAAAAGTAATTCCTTTCATATATACAATTTCTGTCATAACCCAAGTTCTTGCAATGTCTCATTTAGCATTATATATGAATCTCTTATCATATATATTTCATTCATAAATCAACAACAATAATTCTTCACTCACACTTTCATTTGTAATTTAAAACTCATGTAATAATTCCAATAATCTAGTACAAGAACAATTAATTTCACATGCCATATTTCTTTTATCCTTCTAAAATAGTATCATACCTTAATAATAAATCTTAAAACTTTACTTACTTTTTATCTCAATCTTTCTTTTTAAAGTCATAAAAATCTTAGAACTAACTTTAGTAAGTTCTAAATCATTTATAGGAATAATGGTATTTCTTTCCAAAATTTTAACTTGCTTTTAAAATACATTAAAACATCAAAAAAAATAAAATAAAAGGGCACCCCTGAGCATCGAACCCGTGACTATACCCAGTCGGCACCCGAGACCACCTGCTAGCCACTAACCCATGTGGACTTGGCTATCACATGTTCAAACAAAACCCCATATGTATCGACTTTCGGCACTAGACTCACATCAAAGTCTTAAAAAAAATCATATTCTTAAAATAATTAACTTAAGAACAACATTTCAAAATGTCTCTTTTACTTCTCAATCATACATAGAAAATATTTTAAGCAATTTCAATAAAGCATTCATTACATTTATACCATTTGTAGCACCGTATGACATCTTACTAAAACTTATGCCATTAATTAAAACTAGTATCATACACGTGCACACGTGCACGTGGGAAAAAGTGAAGGATAATGAAAAGGGTAAGAAAAAAAATAATTTCCAAACCGATCCACTTTCGAAAACAGGTCCACTTTCGAAAATATTTACCCAAGTTAGTCCATAAGTAAAAAGAAAATAGTTTTCAGACTGATCCACTTTCGAAAATATTTACCAAACAGGTCCAATTTCGAAAATATTTACCAAAGTAACCCGACCCGTGCAACAGAGCGGTTATATCAGAGCATTGGCAATATTTATCCTCAAAGATTGGCATGACCAACATAACTAATATTATAATTCAGTCATATACAGTAATCTTTATAAACACATCTTATTAATTCTAAAGTTTGGCAATATAATTCAGTCATATAATTTCCAATATACAACTCATCTTTTTGAGCTGGTCATAAACCCATGATTCTTATTACAACATTACAGATGGTGTGAATTACAAATATAATATTTTTAACTACAAGGGAAAAATCTCATAATTTTCAAGCAATTATATATCTTTAACATTTGTAAATTAACATGCATATTGTTCATAGTGATAACCCATTATTTCATTTTCTTATTTCCAACTAACACGATGAAAATTAATTTCTTAATCGTATCAAAATTTTCCACAATTCATGACACACAAGCATGGATTTGTTCTACATTTATCATATCAATTTTATCTATACTATTCATTTAACATATTAGCATGTACATTCTAAAAAATTTAGAAAGTAGGAGAACACCCACCTTATAGAGGCTTGACAATGAAAGAGAGTGAACACCTCTTCTAGCTCCATAGTGACCTCCTAGATCTTCCCCTTCTAGCAAGAGCCTCCAAGCACAAAAAAAAAACTCTCTTCTATCTTTCTTTTCTTTTTCTTGATTTGTTTTCTTTTTGTGTGTGAAATGAGAAGAAGAGATGTGCTATTTATAGGATATTGGGAAGGTGTATTTTGCAAAATTTCACCCCTAATAAATCACCTAATTAACTCTTACAACTCTTCATTTGCTTAACTCCTAAAAACTCCTAACTTTTCATCTCCCCACTTCTCTAATTCTCTAACTCCCAAACTCTCTCTCTTCCCACTCCTTTTTCTTTACATGCCCAACCGGCCACTTCAGCATACTCAGCATACTCAGCACACTTGTGTGCTGTGCATGTTCAAGTGGGCCCCCAATTTGCCATACCTACTAATCTGAATATATATACACAAATAAATCCATTCATACCCTATTTTACTTATACTTACCGTGGGCCCCCAATCTCCAAAAGCCACGTCATTAACCATACGTTAACACCCAGGAGAACAATAGCATCATGCTGTTTCTCTCCCCACCTTCATTCACACTTTAATTATTCATTTCACATTTTCCCATTGTATTTACAAACAACCATGCATGCATTAGACACAGCCTATATATTCTTTTTCAACATATATTTTACTACATATGTATATATATATATACTCTTTGAAAACTACGGGTATTACACACACTCTGAAATTTATTTTGAAAACAAATGTGCTTAAGTACGTTTACCGACAGCACGTGCGTCGCACGTGAAACATCGAAATACGAAAAATTGATTTTATCAACGAAAATGTTAAAAATTATAAAATACAATATGAGAAAATTATTTATTAATTTATACATTCTATGACGTAATTATTACGTGCGTAGAAAACACGTGCATCGCACGTAAAATATCAAAATGCGAAAAATTAATTTTATTGATGAAAAATTATTAAATATAATCGAAAACAATCTAAGAAAAATATATTTACTAATTTTGTGTATTTCATGATGAAATCGCAACACGTAGAAAGCACGTGCATTATACGTGCAGAAAGTCGAAAAATGCATTTTAATCAAAACAAGGGGAAAATAAATTTTCGTTTTATAAAATAGATTTAAATACATAAAAATAATTAATTTAAACCTATAGAAAAATATTATACGTAGTGGTGGAAACACGTGCATCAAAACACGTAAAAAGCACGTAAATCCCAGGGATTAAATATTATATTTTAGTTGACTAAAATTAATACGAAAAATGTATAAATAGTACGAATCCAAAATATGTAGTGAAATACATTACAAAATATACGTGCGTAACACTCAGGGGCAAAATTGTAATTCCAATTTTGCGGGGTGTTACACTTTTTATTTTTAGATTCTCCTTACTAGATGTGACATATGCCTATTTTTAAATTTTCTTTCGAACATTGAGGACAATGTTCCATCTAAGTTTGGGGGTATTGGGGTTAGTTATATTTATCATCTTTTTGATTTTTTTAGGATAAACAATTTCTTATAAAGTAAGAAGAAGGATACCTATTTACTTTAGGATTGTTGAGTTTCATAACTTCCATACAAAATTATATGAGTCATGCAATTATACATAATAAACAAATGTGATGCTTTTTCTGGTTATTATTCCCTTTAGATCTAGTCCTAAATTGAGTTTAAGTAAATAGAGTGATAAAAAAATATATATATATATATATACTTGAATAAAGTCAATCTACTCCAATGTTTTGAGTTGCTTAGTAACTAGGGATATTCATCACCAATGTTTACCTTTACGTCAAACGGCAACTTGAAATATGAGTATGCAAAGCACTTTAGAGTTGTGGCTTGCTGAGTAACCGGGTGGATTCATCACCAATGTTTTGCATTCGCGTAAAAAGGCGAGTGACAACTTTAGAGAAGCGACTTAAAAAAAAAAAAAAAAAAAAAAAAAAAAAAAAAAAAAAAAAAACTCTAGTTTGCTACTCGGTTTGTAGTAGAGAAAAGGGGATAATTACAGATTGAGTAATTACATACTATAACTATAATTAATTGCATGACAAGTGTAGTTGAGTTTGGAGTTATGAATGAACAATTGCACTGGAGAAAGTGGGTATGTTTAATTTTACTTTATCTAAAATTGTTTATACCTTTCTATGTTGATGCCCACATAATAAGAACTCTTGGTGATTAAGGCTGTTATTATTATACCCTTGTTCAATAATTCTAGTTTGCTTGAGGACAAGCAAAAATCCAAGTTTGGGGGTATTTGATGAACACATTATTATTCACATTTAGAGGCAATAATCTTAATGAAATTAGACAATTAAAAGCTCTATATGTGGTATTTAACTCTTATTTTCTCTTTTTCATAGGAAACAGCTCAAGACAGCGAAACAAAACAAATTCAGGATCTTAAGGATGAACTCAGAAGATTACAGAAGCATCAGTCGACTGGTTCTCCACAACAGGCGACTGGACAGAGAACTCAAACTTACACAAATGTCTCATCACAGTCGACTTACTTTCAAGGACAGTCGACCAGTCTGATCAATTATGAAATCTTCAGAAGTCTCGACTCAGTCGACTGGTTCGAAGACAAGTCGACTGGTCTGCGGCGGAGTAAACAGATAAGATATTCAAAGATACACCTGCATCTAATTTCGAATCTATGTGGATCCAGATTTTATACGAAGAATCAAATCTAAAGACAGGGTATTTCCAAGAGCACGTGGTTAACAGATAAGGAAGGAAAGAAGAAAAGAGAAAGATATAAATCACCAAATCAAATAAAGAAGGACTCTCCAGGAAAAAAGGGCAAAACCCTAATTCTCAGCGGTGCTCTATAAATATCAGAAGAGTGGCATTATTCGGGGGCATCTATAATCTTTTTTCTAGGGAAGCGACTTAATCACAAGAGTTTCTGCGCATTCAAATCATCAACACGGTGCATCATTCTATCAGCATCGAAGAAGGAGAGAGGAGATCCAGTATTCGAAGGCAGTCGACTGTGTGACAGCCAGTTGACCTTATTGCCGGACTCCATTAGTTTATTTCTCTTCTCTTTAGTCTTTAATGTTGATCATGTATTCGAATTTGTTGATTAATAAAAATATTATTATGTGGAACTAAAATTTCATAGTTGGGTAGATTGAAGCCGTAGGTATGTAGTACTATGTTCTTCTGAATTCTTCTATTTTACTTATTGATTGAATCTGATTGAATTGATATAGGTTTGTGATAACCAAACTTGTTCTCGAAGCCTGAGAGCAGTCGACTGAGGTGAGAGCCAGTCGACTGACAAACAGAACTTGAGATTTCAAGTTTGCATTATCATCTATCTGAATCTGTTATATGAGCATATTGAGACGACCCGTATCTCGTGCCCATAAATGTAACAAAGGGATCTTTAGGGGTTCCTGGTTCAATCAACTTAAGGGATCTAGATCTGATACCAATTTCTAGGACCTTGAGTGTTTGTTCGTTTCCATTGATCTTATGTTTTCTTTAAGCACAACTTAGTAGATACCATGCTAAACACTTAATGAAAGAAACGAATTAGAGTAGATACCATGCCTAATTCTTGGTCTAGGGAAACAGTACTTTAAGGAGTAGATACCATGCCCTTAAAGTGAACAGACATGAGTAATAAGAAGAAGTTCAGAAGGTGACTTAGCATTACTAACTATTGGTGGAGATCTAAACCCAACTATTTCATAAATATTTGTGATTCACATTTCTTAACTTAGTTTAATCTTTTCATTTCTTTTAGACTTTCAAAACAACTCTTTATGATTTTTATTACTTTCTATTGATTAGTTAGTTAAAGTCTACAATCTCTGTGGGATCGACCCTTGCTATTGCTACGCTTTTCTAACGATTCGTGCACTTGCGAGGTTTATAATTTGTGTCTAGTTTTATCTATATATTTAGGTAACTAAATTTGCACAACAACTATTACCCAGCGTACCGGACCTCATTTGAAAACCAAAAGAACATAGGGTCTCACAAGCGCAGGTTGGCACGTAGCATCCCCTGTGGCACCCCTGGGGTCTCGCAAGCGCAGAACTGCACGTAGCATCCTGTAGCACCCCTAGGTCACGGTATTTCAGGAATTAACAGACGAGACACGCAACCCGTGCTCCCAACTCGTGTGAAGGCACCGTACGTATCCATTTGACGGGAAGGTACAACCCAACAACACCGCTTAGTGTCGGCCTATAGGACAGGTCGGATCATAAGGAGTCACCCTTAATACCAACTCTTTCCCTTCGGCGAAAAAATGATAATAAGTAGAGTTTAAGTAGTAATAGCCACAAGTTACTACCCTAACGATGTCACTAAATCCAAACAGTCTCACAGAGTTTTCAATAACTTTCTTATGATTATCCCGATCCAACTTATGTCCTATCGATCCAAGACAATGGTGACGAAAATCTCTCTCTTACTGATTATTACCCCTAACTCGGATCTCGTCAACATTCTCGGTCCATGATCAACCCACATCAGTTAAGATCCGTCGTGCTCGATGTGTGATTTCTCCACAGTTTCTAAGGTGGTAAAATGTGATTCTTGATGGTTGATGGCCCCTACGGTAACTATGAGACCTTATCACCACCCCTAACTCGGATCTCGTCAACACTCTCGGCCCGCGATCAACCCATATCAGTTAAGATCCGTCGGTGCTCGAGGTGTGATTTATCCACAGTTTCCAAGGTGGTAAGATGCGATCCTTGATGTTCGATGACTCTGAGGCTAGCTTTTTTCTAGCTAACAATACTAGTGACTTTTTCAACCATTATTTACCATATATTGAAGATGAAGCATGTGCACATCATATGTTCCAATTTCAATTAGAAACGCATGCAACTAGAACTCATGGGTTCTTTTCCCAAATTTGAACTAGGACAATATGCGACTAGGTTCATGGGTTTTCTCAAAGTTGAGCTAGAATCACTTAGAATCTAATTGCATGGGTTTCTCGCCAATTCGAACTAGAACTATCATGGAGCTAGTTTCATGGTTTTCTTTTGAAAATCGAACTAGAGCAAATGTGGAACATGGGTTCATTTCAATAGTTCGATTGGATTAGCATGCAAGCTAAACTCATGGGTTCCACTACAACATACAGCTTAAACACGCATGGATTCTTTTGAATCTAAAACAACCATTCAAACTCACGCATGGGTTCTTTTAAATCTAGAACAACTACACATCTCAAACATGGGTTCTTTACTAGAACTACTTCAATAACACAAGCATGCGTTCTTTACTTAGACCAACTACAATAACTCGAGCATGGTATCTTTCTACAACTCAAGCGTGAATACAATTCAAGCATGGGTTTCCTTTTACAACAACTCAAGCATGGTATCTTTCTACAACTCAAGCATGGTATACTTACTATAATTAACTCAAGCAGGGTTTCTTACTATAATCAACCTACAACAACTCAAGCATGATATACTTACTATAATCAACTCAAGCATGAGTTTCTCACTATAATCAACCTACAACAACTCAAGCATGGTATCTTTCTATAACTCAAGCATGAATACAATTTAAGCTTGGGTTTTCTTCTACAACAACTCAAGAATGGTACACTTACTATAATCGACTCAAGCATGGTATACTTACTATAATCAACTCAAGCATGGTATATGGATTCTTTTTGAAACTAGAACAAGTACGAATGGGTTCATGGGTTTCACAAGCATGGTTCATGGGTTCACAAGTATGAATAGGTTCTCTTTTTGACATAGAACACAAAACTCAAACATGGTAGGTTTCTTTACTACAATAGTTAGTAACTCAAGCATAATATTCTTCATGGGTTCCACAAGCATGAATGGTTCAAGGGTTTCATGAGCATGAATGGGTTCTTTTTAATCTAGGATTACTACACAACTCAAGCATGGGTTCTCTAGCATGAATGGGTTCTTTTTATAAGAGGTGAAGGGTTTTCTTTTGGTGAGGAGTGCCACTTGTCATTTCTACTTGTGGTCAAAAAAAATTGGGGTTTCTTTTGCAAATAAATCTTTACAATCAAGCCCTAATCCACCCTAACCCTCCATCTCATCATGATGGATCAAAAAAAATATAATTTCCCAAAATCACATACTACATGATTTGTTCAAACGCTCGAAATCGACACAGTTCAATTTCGTGCATATATCTGATTATATAGATATTTTTCGTTGGTGAAAACGAACAAATCAGTACAAAAATAATTTCAATCTGAGAAAATAAAATAAAATAATTTTGTTATCGGATCGGAAGATTTCAGTATCATTTTGATACAAAATAGTCGTATACCGACTAGTATATGTACAAATATAATGTTTATTAACAAAGCCGGGTGACATCCACCAAAAATATTTCAATTCTGGAAATAAAAATAATAAAAAAAAATTTAATTTTCAGTGTCTGCCCGGGATTTTCCAGACATTTTTCTCAAAAATGTGTTTTCCAAGATTTTGTACAAGTGCACAAAACTGATACAAAACTGATACAAAACTGATACAATACCTGTATATACTTACCAGCATACATGCCCAGGTAACCTTTTATGAGCGAAACCAAGAAATTCCCATTTAAAAATATTTTAATTTAAAAATAATAATTTATACAATCTAATATCCGTCCGGGATATTACAGTTAGGGTTAGTGACATTGTTAGGGTAGTAACAGTTATTTAACCATTTTTATCTATAAATTACCGAAGGGTGAGAGTCGGTGTTAGGGGTGATACCCTATAATCCAACCTCTCCTATAGGCTGACACTAGGTGGTATTATTGGGATGTATTCCCTTGTCAAAGGGATACGGGCGATGTTTTTTCATGACGAGAGATGGAGCACGGGATCCATATCTTGATTGTTAATTCCTGAACTGCCATGATAAGAACGGGAGGTTTTCCTAGGAAAATAGACCGTATGATCCCTTCAGGTTCTATGCCTTCTCATGACAAGTTGAGGGCATAGAAGAAGGTTGACGAGTATCTTGTAGTTCGTGTTGGCTTTGAGCGAGGACCGGTTCGCCGGGCAATAGTGGAAAACAGGGACACCACTATTGTACTGCAGTAGCGGAACTAGACCGTACCTGAAACCTCATCAGTCATGTAGTATGTGTCAGGAACAGGATGCGTACAAAAGTAGAATTCATGACGCTGGTTCAAATCTCTATATATGAAGAAACGGCTTGATATGGGGCATATGTAGTATGGGTTGCATACTGTTCCAGAGTCTTGCTTGCATTAGAATAAGTGCATCATTGCGTTAGTTAATCTTGCATTAGAGTCCAGGTCATAACATACACTAACACATTAAATATATATACATGTTCCTCTTTTCATCAATCTGTTTGCTATAGTTGAGATTCGCTGCTAGTTATCAGCCTTAAAGCGTTAGTATATGTACTGACATCCCCACTTCAATAGGTATTGGATTGTAAAAGTACAGGTACAGGTTTCAAGAGGACTCAAGGCAAGAGAGCAAGGAATCGATTTTATTTTAAGTTTCTGCTGTAATATATGTTATATTACTATTTGCAAATTGTTGTAATTTGTTTATTGTTGGGGAAGCATCCAAGTGAAATAACAAGTGTTGTTCTTTATTCATTGTACTCTGATGTAATTTGTTGAAAAGTTGTAACACTTGGGATTGTAAAGGTATTATTATAGCACTGTTATAATGTATTGCAATTTTGTAACATTCAGACTTGTAATACATTTGTGTTGAATAAAAAGTTTTAAATTTTCCTATTTTTCTGTGTATTATGGATAATTGAGGAAAAAATTCTGTCTTATGTCACGGTTTCCCAGTGTATGGAAATCGGGGCGTTACACTTCCCTCTGATCATATCTTGCTGAGGCCCAAGATTTGTCCTCACGCTGAAGGGGACTAGGTGTGCAATAATGATAGCTCACGGCTTGTTGAAGACTGGGCGTACGGCGCCTATGGTCCCGGGCAAGTTGAGGGCTGGGTGCCCGCTGACCGTGGTCGGGGGAAACATTGAGGGCCCTCAGGACTGCTTCCTGGAATTGCTAGAACTCTGCCCTCGTGACTGGGGCCTCCTGCTCCCGGTGGTCGCAAGGGGCAGGTCGGCCGACTGGAGAGCGGCTTCTCCTCTAACGACGAGGGGGCGACTCCCTCCTCCTCCTGGGAGAGTTAGACCTTCTGTGGTCGGGCCTGCAGGGTGACCGGGCTCTATGAGACTGGATCATTGGACCCCTTTGATGTTCTCGGCGAGGTATCCCGTCATGGGTCCGCCTCTCATATAAGCAGGTCTGGAGGTCTTCCCCGTACTGCCTGTTGATGATTATGTGGCGGCGATCCTTCGGCGTAGGGGGACTGTGTGAGGCCATAGAGTCCGTCGAAGGGTTGTGTATTGATACATGGTCGCAGTGAGGAGGTTGCACTTGCCAACTTCGATGGGAAAGTCCTGCAGGAGCCTCTTGTGGCCCTTGAGGAGCCTGCTGGGGCTGTTGTTGTTGAGGAAGAGGCCGTCCAGGCTACGGTTGCTGGACGGATTGATGGAGGGATTGTCGAGGCTACTTGACTTGTTATGGGGGTTGAGGGGGAACCTCAAGTACTAGAGTAGGAGAAGGTGCAGGAGTTTCTCTGCGGTTAGAGACCGTGGTCTTCCCCTTTTTGGGAGGCATGGCTCGAATCGAGTTGGGCTAATGAGAGAGGAAGGGATCGCTGCTTCTGTTTTCCATAGGCGGGCCAATCTGTTGTTGCTGATTTCGGGTGTGGGAGCAAACAGACGAATTTGTAAGTTTTTAGAGGCAAACAGTAAGGCGAACCTATTTACTTCACCTATGTGTTGACTCGTTCCTTACCGCTGCCACGAACCTGCACAATGTTCGATACACGGGGATGGATCCCGACGACGAACCCTCCGATGCTTTTGTTAATAACCAGGAAGATTAAGAAAGAGCTTTAGGTAGCCAAAGATTCATTACCTTGTAACGGTGGGGGGAGAGGGGTATTTATAGCTGCCTTAGGGATCTGTTTCGAGATAAGAACAAATCTCTACTTCCCGGTGTGGATGGATAGAAATGGTGAAAACCACCTTTTATGGATAATTACGGATCAGGATCCCTCTTTATCCTTCTGAACTGGTGGGGTCGGTACCCGTATCGACTAGGAAAAATCTATTTATGGGTTACTGGGCATTGGGGAAGAAACCCAGTTCCCATTTCGGACCCGTTTGTGGGTGAAGTTATTGTTTTGCCCCTGTGAGCTTTAAGATCCGTGCCTGATTTGAATGGTCCTGATTTAATCCCATTTTTAGCCATATCAACTGGCCTTAAGGTAGAGGCGACCGCCTCAACCCCATATTTTTGCACATTTTTAGGGGCCCCCAAATTAATTTTCCTTGTACCCATATATATGTATTTTGCGCGTGAAGTTAAATTACAGTTTGTGCAATTTTTTAGGGGCCGCCAAATTTTATTTTTTGGGCCTTTATTTTTTTTAAAATCTTGGGCCATCTAGGATTTGATTTATTTGGATTTATTTGGGCTTTTGATTGATTTATTTCTGATTTTTGCACATTTTTAGGGGCCCCCAAATTAATTTTCCTTATACCTATATATACATATTTTGGGAGTGAAGTTAAATTACAGTTTGTGTAATTTTTTTAGGGGCCCCCAAATTTTATTTTTTCGGCCTTTATTTTTTAAAAAAGAATTGGGCCGTCTAGGATTGATTGATTTATTAGGATTTATTTGGGCTTTTGATTGATTTATTGATTTATATATTTCTCTCCATATCTCCATTCTATTTCGTCCCACCCGAATACCTGAACACCCAACACCCGGACCTGAACACGAACCCGAACACTCTTCCTCCAGGCTCCAACCTGAACCCAATCCAATTTCCCATCACCATTCTATCTCCCCAAATATAATTCCCAAACCCAAATTCTAAATCCCAAATCCATTGCCTTCTGCCTCCATCTCCGTCACTCCGACTCCAAGTCTAACTACCCATCTTTGAAACTTCGATAGCCCTGCTCCTGACTCATGACTCCCGACCTCCCAAGTGACCCATTATCCAGTCTCCATCCTCCATTACTCCTTTCTTCAATCTCCATACAAACTAAAGCAACCACTGAGCCCCGTCGACGTCGTTCTGACTCCCATCTTATAGCCGCTTGTTGTTGATGTTCCCACTTGTTGTCGTTGTTGTAGTGTTGTAGCTGCTTGTTGTTGATGTTCCCACTTGTTGTCGTTGTTGTAGTGTTGTAGCTGCTTGTTGTTGTTGTTGGCTTGTTGCTTGTTGACTATTGTACACTTTCTTGCTATTGTTGTAGCCGTTGGCCTGACCGTCGAGAATCGACCAACTGGTAGTTATTTCTTAGTCTTTTTTATTTTTCATGATTGATTGATTATTTTTGTTGTAGACTTGTAGAGTTGTAGTCTTGTAGAACAGTAGAACTGTAGAACCTAGAGTTTCTAATTGATTAATTGATTAATTGTTGCGAGTCTCAGCAAGAGTTTCGTAGTTTCGAATTAATGTTTTATTTCATGATTAGTGTTTTTATGGCTTAATTTGGTAGATTATTGCTTAATTGGATAGATTAGTATTTTCGTAAGTTGAAATTTGATAGATTAGGGTTTAATTAAGAATTTTCTTCTTCTTCTTCTAGTTGTATCATGTCTAGAAAGTATGTATCTGGAGCGTCAAAAAGAAAGAAGAAACAAGAGGAAGATAAATTCATACAATCTCAATTCCGGGCCCCTGATAAGTTTCTTACCAACAAACCTATGGAGTGATAATTGATAATGGTAAAAATCGCAGCAAATCAGGGCCCTACGATTCCAGCACAGATCTCAAAGATTCTACAGGGAGATTAGGCTTGTTCCAAGTTTGAAGTACCATTTGTACAAATAAGAATTTCCTTCTTTACGTGATTTCTTCTAATCATAACGGGCCTCTTTAACAGGTCTGGGCCTTCTCCAGGCTCATCTACAGTACATGAGCCTCTCTCAAGCCCATAAAAAGTGATAAACTAGGCCCACTAGGAGAGACACCCAGCCCATGTAGATTAGGAGTCAAATCTGTTATCCCCTAATAAGGTAGCTTATCTCTTGAGGGGAGAAACATAAATGAGATAAGGAATTCATATCGGTCTAATGGGTACATCTCAATCTTCTAAACTATTTCTCAGGCCTATAAATACCCTCTCCCTCCTCAGCCAGAAGGTAATCAACAGTTTCTCTCTAAAACTTTCTTTCTCTCTGGCTCTGACTTGAGCGTTAGAGGGTCTGTCGCCGGGGCCAACCCCTGGTGTTTCAAGCTTTTTGTAGGTCCATCAGTCGCATCAGCAACCGTCGGATCTAGATCACGGTGTTCAATCAATGATTCGGATTCAATCTTAGGAGCTCTAACCGCATTTCACAGCAAAGATCAAATGTCAGATTTTTAGTAGTTTTCATCAAATATTAATTCACTGTTTGTTTGCTCCCACACGAAAATAAGCAGCAATAGAATGGCACTGTCTGTGAAAACTACACAAATTAAACTTACCGCCATGCCACTAAGATTAAGAGGCAGAGCGGTGGCCTCAAGCCGTCGCACTAACTCTCATCATCAACCAGCTCTTCCTGTGGAAGATTCGATTACTCCACAATAGTCGCCCCGACTAGGGATGGCAAGTGGGCCGGGTCAACCGCCGACCCGCCTGAGACTCTCACGTATAACCCGGCCCGCGAAATAGTGTCACGGGTTCGGGTCGATCCTGTGAACAGTAACGGGTCGACCTGGGTCTCGAAAATAACAGATCCAACCTGCGCAACCCGGCCGCGAACCCGTTTTAAAAACCCAACCCACGGGTTGCGAACCGTTAGACCCGAACGGGTCAAACGTTCGACCCGCCATGGGTCGACCGTTGACTCGCGGGTCTAATGGATCAAAACGTGCCGTTGGGCACTGTTGTCCAGAGAGACCCCAACGGCTCTAATTGCCGTTTTTTTGGTTGGCTGTTTTTTTTTTATTTTATTTTATTTTATTTTATTTTAATAAATTTTTAGCCTATAAATACCCCCTCAAAACCCCATCAAAAAATTCACAAAAATCTCTCTTACTCTCCTTACTATTATAACTCATTTCTAAGCAATTTGTGAACAATTGAAGTATTGAACAAGCAATTCTTGAAGGCATATACACGATCAAATTCCGATCGTATCGAAATCAAAATTCAACAACGTCCTCAACTCTTCAACTCTCGTCCAACTCCAAGTGATGAAGTCTTCAACTCTCCTTCAAGCTCCCCTCAACTCTTCAATTCCGGAATGGCTTATTTCTACTTTTACTTCTACTCTTATTTTCATGGATTTTTTTATATACGCGTATCCACGGTGAACAATATCAAAATTTCATACCTCTCTTCTTATTTAATTTTTGTTGTAGTTATAATTTTTGTTGGTTTTTTGAGCTTCTCTATCTCAACCCTCTTGTTTTGTAGATTTTTTTTTGTAACTCATTGCTCCAACATTGTGTAGTTTTTTTTACATACATTACTACATTATGTCTAGATCACGCGGTAGCGGTCGTAGCCAAAGTGGGCAAGATTCCACTGGCACTTCCCGTAGGCTACCAATTGTCCCAATTAGTGAGTCCGCCGAAGAGTACCATGATCCTCCCACCCAATAATGGGGTACACACGACGAGGTTGTAGGAGACATACAATTAGAAGAAGAAGAACAACAACAACAACCAACCGAAACAACACAACCCCGTAGTGGTAGAAAAAGTAGAGGGGAAAGTAGTGATTGGCATAAATTTTACGAATTTATTCCGGACGAAAAAAATCCGGGTATAGGTTTGAAAGTTTGTAAAACATGTTCTAAGGCATACAAATTCAAGAGGGGTGATGGCACCGGTACAATTAGTAGACACATCCAACATAACCATAAAGACCTTCTTGTTGACCTACCCGGCCAACAAAAAATCAATCCTAGGACCAGTCTAGTTGATAGCCACTCTTATGATCCCGATCTTGTTCGTCGGGAAATGGCCCGATTAGTAATAAAGGAAGAGTTACCATTTTCCTATCCCGAGAGTAGGGACTTGGAAAATTTTAATCGAACGGCCTTAAACCCTCATTTTAGAAGAATCCCGAGAAATACTTGCAAATCGGATTGTTTTAAAGTGTACAATGAAATGAAGGACGCATTGATTGCAATTTTAAGGAGTTTAACTTGTAGAGTTAGTTTAACTTTGGATTGTTGGACGGGTGTCAACAATATTCCAATGATGGGAATAACCTGTCATTGGATAGACAATGACTAGATTCTTCAAAAAAGAATCATATCACTTGCCGCGTTGCCCTATCCCCATAGTGGCGCTGAAATAGCAAACCGTATTTTAGAAATTCGTGATGTTTTTCATATTCACAATAAAATTATGTGTATTAGTTTTGATAATGCATCTAACAAAGCAATTACAACTTTAAAATCCGCATTAAATCCTCCATCTGACAATATTTTTCTATTAGATGCGCATGTCATATTTTAAATTTATGTGTTCATTAGAAATTGTGTATATTTTATTGCATTAAGTCCCAGCATATTTCAAGAATGGAAAAATTGGTGTAGGATTTCAAATGTACCTTTTAGAAGATTTCCAAAGGATGTTAAACACCGATGGAACTCTACTTTTGATTTATTACATGTTTTTACCGAATATAAAGCAGTTGTAAATGATTTTTGTATCACAGAAAATATGCCAAATTTTGAAATGACTCCCACCGATTGGTTTAATGTCGAATCTTTGTTGAAATTTTTAGATCTTTTTAAAACCACAACATTAAAATTTTTAAAATCATATGAATCTACTTCTAGTAGCATTTTTATTTCAATAGTTACTATGATGCAAACATTTAACAAAATGTTAAATGATACTTTTGTTGGTGATATTGTTAAACCTGCATACAAAATTTTTTTGAAGTATTTTTATTCTCCTCCTATGTTGATTTGTGTTGCTAGGTTATGGATCCTCGTATCAAATTAGAATGTACGAAGAGTTTGTTTGAAATGTTTTTTGCATTACTTGGGGAAAATGTAGAAATAGAAATAGAAATTGATTGCGCTTCTTTCTTAGTTAAATTTGAATCTACATTAAATAACTTATATAATTATTATGATAGATCTTTTGCTTCTACTTATACATCTTCTGTAGTTAGTTCTTCTTCTGGCAGTTCCAAAGGTAAGGTAAGAGTAAATTTGATGATAGAACATTTAATTTACTTGCACAAATTCAATCCAAAAAATCTAGGACTAATCAACCAAATGAATTAAATTGGTATAACCAACAAGATTCTGAGTCTTCTTCTTCTTCACTAGATATTTTACAATGGTGGAAAGACCATGAACACACTTATAATATTCTTAAATATATGGCTAAAGATTTACTAACTCCTCCCGTCTCTACAGTTGCTTCTGAAAGTGCATTTTCTTCAAGTGGCAGGGTTCTAACTGATTACAGGAATCGCTTGAAGCCTGACTCGTTAGAGATGCTCATTTGCACAAAAAACTGGCTAAAGGCTGAAGATAGGACACAAGGAAAAGCACTACATCCACAAGTGGGAGCAACTCGCCGGAAGAACAAAAACAACAACAACAATAGCAACCAAAATGAAGAATTCAATATGGCAATACCAACAACTGAATAATAACAAGTCAACAACAACAAATTGAAGGCCACCAACTTGAAGACAATTGTAAATAGTTAAAAAAATTGTATTAGATCTTTGCTTGTTATTTCAAATTATAAATATTGAAGTAAATTGAAATTGTATATAAGAAATATGTTTATAAAACAAATTTGTGAATTCTTTATTTCCTATTAGAAATTGTGAAACTTGTATAACTTGAAATCATATGAATAATATTTCAAAATTTTTTGGCAATTTCACTCTTACAATCTTATTATTATTATTAAGATTTTTACTACTTATTATTTTTATTATTTTTTTTTAATGTTAAAAAAAAAAACGATCTCAACGGGCCAACCCGCGACCCGACCCGAACCGACTCGGGTTGGACCTGAAAGGGTTCACGGGTTGGGCGGGTCGCCATTTCTACTTTTCGACCCGGCCTGGTTAAGCAACCTACCAGGCCTGAACCCGCCCAAGTTAACATCGAACCCGAGCGGGTCCGGCCCGGCCCGGCCCGTTCGACCCGAATGCCAACCCTAGTCCCGACAGTTTAGTCAACGGAGAGGCACTGGGGGGATCTCGACAAAGCCTTCATGAACAACATCCTCTGTACTGCCAAGTCTCAGTCCATAATGCTTCAACCAATTCAATATCCTCGCGAGGCCCCGAGGGATCTAGAGATCTCCGCCAAATCATCAGTGTTAGGAGACAAGAAACTGATCTACAAATTGCTTGGACGAGAGGCGTGCCTGAACTGAGGCCACCCGCTCAGAACATCAGGCAAACCGAAGAAGCAACTCTCCTAGACAGAGATCATGGCAATCATCCTCTCATAGGGGGTGCACCACAATAAGAAGCCCGACTCGTGAGAGTTGAAATCTTCTTGAGCGGAATAAAGGAAAAGATGCCCCAGTCATTAGGGCCGAACTGGATAAGTTCAAGATCGACATCCTCCGGGCTATCCAAGGTAGTCAAGATCTGGGCCAACCTCCAAAGAAGGATCCGCCGACTCGACTGGATCTAGGGAGAAGGACGACCAAGTCCTTTGCCGTATCTGAGAAGTAGAAGATCGTCTAAAGTAGATGAAGAATGAGGGAAAATGCTCCAGCAGGGCCTACCGCCCCAGTCAACCCCCTTTCAGAAAAATCATCCTTGATGCACCCATCCCGAAGGACTTCAAAGCTCCTTAATTCAAAACATACGAAGGAGAATCAGACCCGATTAACCGTATCGAGAGTTTCAAGACCCTCATGATTGTCTACAACGACACCGATGTGCTCATGTGCTAAACATTCCCTGTAACACTAAAAGGATCAGCAAGGGTATGGTATTCCTACCTCACTCCAGAGTCAATATTCTCTTTCGACCATTTCGAGGAGCTCTTCATTGCGCACTTTGTTACTAGCCGCAAGACTGAAAAAACAAGTGCTTTCCTATTGAGATTGAAGCAAAGAGACGGAGAACTGCTGAAAGACTTTGTCAAGCACTTCATTGCCAAAGCAAGGTCCATCTCCTTCTAAAATTCGTTAATGGCAGCCGCCGCCTTCCCCCACAACGTCACTAACAAAGACCTGAAAGCCTCCCTCTCCAAAAAGCCACCCAAAAATTTTACTGAGCACCTAGAAAGGACTGACAAGCACATCAGGGTCGAGGAAGCTCTTTATCCTCAAGGCAAGAACGATTCATCTTCTGGGAACAAACGGAAGAATACAAGAGAGGAAGAACCCAGGAAGTTTCATAAAAACGACGCAGGTCAATGCCATCCACCTCCAACACCACGCGTCATCAAGTTCACACCTCTTAATGCAAGCGTATCAGCCATACTTATGGAAGTTGAGAAGGATGAAATAATCTGCCCTCCCCCCAAGATGTCAACTTATAGCAAGCGAAGAGGAAAAAAAAGTGGTGGGTATTTCACAGAGATTATGGACACACTAATGACAACTGTCAAGCCCTTAAACGAAGAAATGGAAGCCCTGATTCGCAGAGACTATCTCTCCAAATTCATTCAGAAAGATAACAAAGCTGAAAACCCACTGCCCCAGGAGGCTAATAAGCGTCAAAAGAGGTCAACCGAATCACAAGACTTTGAACACATGGCTGTTATCTACTCCATTCACGGTGGCCCAATGGGGGGAGATTCCAACTCCTCCCACAAAAACCTTTCGTCAGGGAAGTCAACTCCATTGAAAACATCCCTCCTACCAAAAGCACCGGGGTCCCGATATCTTTCTCCAACAATGACTTAGAAGATGTCCGAACACCTCATTGTGACGCATTGGTCATAAACCTTTGCATGGTGAATCATGAGGTACGCCGCATCTTGGTGGACAACGGTAACTCAGTGAACATCATTTTCATGAACACTTTTATTGTCCTCAAGCTCTGCCGAGACCGGCTCAAGCGAGCCGGTTATACACTCCGCGGATTCTTTGGTGGACCCGTTCAAATAAAAGGAATTTTCACACTTGATGTGACAGCGGAAAAAGCTTCCGCAACTTGAACGGAAACATTGGACTTTATGGTAGTCGACGTCAGAGCCACTTACAATGCAATATTTCGCCGTCCAGGCCTAGCGGCCTTCCATGCAGTTGCTTCTGCCTACCACATGAAAATGAAGTTCCCAACAACAGCAAGCATAGGCCAAGTTTTAGGGAGCCAACAGGATGTATAAGCATGCTACACTGCTACAATAGGGGGCTCAGTTCTCCCCCTCGATGCCATAAAGCTACAGCCAGAAAGCGATCACAATAATTCTATGACTGTAAACAAGATTGTAGCCATTGTCATAGAAAATTCTACCGAGAACTTCCAAACATGCCAAAGTATCCCTCACCAGGTCCAAACTTGCTCTCTCCTAACATAATAATAAATCTGAATCCCCCGCCCGAAGTCATTCTGCTCATTCCACAGAAAGAAATAGTCCTGCTTAAACACATTAGCAAATAAGAAGATCTCTCATTCCCTATGCAAAATAATGGGAGGCTCATTTCAAAGACAAACAAGTCCAGGAAAGGTCTACCAAGTTGTTCGACTGATGGCTCATCAACTAGAAGACCTGGGGGGCAAGGAGATATCAGCAGGGACTTGGAAAGTAGAAAACTTTATGAAGTACAACGAGGGTGTCTAAAATGTCCTCTCTTAGTAGTAGTATCAAATGTTCTCATTTTATAATAAAGGTTAGCCATTAGAGTAGCAATTTAGTTTTATTTTCAATAAAAACACTTTCACTACCGGTCACTGCATACAATGTCACGCCCCGCTTTCCCAAATTACGGAATACGAGCACGTGACATTGGCACAGCAAATGACTAGCGTCATCCATAAGCTGTTATTGATTCAACTCAACAATATAAATAAGAAAACGATAAAACCACGCAATGCATATAAGAATAACCACATAAATCACAAAACAAATCGAATCATGAAATAATAATGAGATAACCAAATCTGGAAAAGTAATAATAATCCTTGGACAAAGCCTACAATACAATAAAGTAAGAAAATAGCAACATCCAATGATTTAAGTCTCCAAAACATAAATGATAAACAAATAAGTGACAATGCTATCAATTCCTTTGCCATTGTTGTTCTCCCAATCCAGCTGGCAATTTACTTTGATTACTTGTACGTTGTTCATCTAAAAAGAAGGAATAATATGTCCTTAGAGTATGTCATGGATAGCAAATAGGAAAAACAGTGAACAAAGGAAAGAAGGATAATTAATAACAATAACAATAAGGATAACAATAAAGGTAGACAATAATGATAATAATGTTCCATAATGATGACAATATGCGATAATGATGTGATGACAATCCTAAGTCTATTATTCATTTTAATCCTAACTAATGCACATACTACTGCATCCCATACTACAGGTTTGATGCATGCAACCATTTTCGTTTAGATCTAAGTGTTGTGCTCTGTAGATCATGTGCTCAGCAACGATAATCCTTATTCACTAATCACGATTCACCTTTTTGATACACGATACGATAATTTGGCCATGATGCACTATACGATAAAACACTAATCGATGACACAATTTAGGGAAACACAGTCTCTCCTCCGAGTACAGTCACTACATTGTCCACTACTTAAATCACCCTTAAATCCTGGCTTGTTAATTAATTCTTCATTAAATCGACATGCAATAACGGTTGGCAATATTACGATACCCAAAGGGAGCACTATGGACTATAATGTGAATGGGGAATGATGAGATGATTTATAGGGAACACTAGGATGATGACACTATGACATTAAGATCATGCAATGCAATTCATACAATTCAAATGCATCAAATATAATAATATAGGTTCGATTATATTATCAAAATATGGAAACTCAATTCTAGATAGCAGTAGGTTACTGAACAAAATTAGATTTTCCGCTGCTACAGAATAGCAAATGTTGATCCGTCAGAAGTTTTAGAAAATAGACTCATGCTCGGTTCCAACGCATATTTAAAGTCAAAACACTGATAACAGTAGCTAGGTTAATTACAAGGTTCTTTACAGATTACTGATTTTGGCTAGTTATTGATGTCAATTATTTACAGTTATAAAATCAGTAAATATTCATTTTTAAAATAATTATCATGACCCTAAGCATGTAACTATCAACCTGGAAATAATCGTAGCAATATTTGATCATTAGATCATCTTATTTAATCAGTTTAGCATGGTATAATCATGAATCAGGAATTCTGGAAATACAAACACAACAGTAGTAAAATAATCATAACTCATGCTATATAAATCAGAATTCAATAATTTTTGGTGTTCTGAAAACTAGACACATAGGGATACATTTCATATTCACATACTTTCATGGTTCAGTGTCGACAAATGGGTCGAACATAACATGCAAATTTCAGGCAGACAGTAAAATTTCTGGATTAGCATATTTCATGGTATAAAACTGATCTAGGGTTATAGTTACCAATTAAATCAGTTGATTATCTTAGATTAACATGATAATCATGAAATCACAGTGAAGAAACACAACCATACATCAATCTCATGCTAAACAACAACATCAAATCAATACTTAAATCACGAGCAACCTATGATACAACTCTAATAGTTTATCGATGAGATGATATGCATGAATAATTCTTAATACCAATAGATCTACATGAAATGCATGAAATACTCGATCTTTAGAAACAAATATCGGTACAAAGTCAAGAATAAGGGGATTAGCTCATGCAAATCCTCTATATTGCCCACGAAAAGCAAGGCAGATAATAATATATAATGAAGCAATGAGATGTACTTGCGAGAATTTCAATGAATGAACACAGACACAATGAACGATTCAAGAAACAGACTGTGACTTGCCTTAAGAAGATGTTAGATCCAACTATAGGGATTAACAGGATTGGGATCCTAGCAGTAACAATACGTACAACCCACGTACAATACACAAACCCTTGATATACGTGCAATCTACATGCAAGCGATCAACAAAAACCAATAGCAAGAGCACAATAGCAACAATAGTAAGAGTGGCAATAGAAACAGCAGACGAGACATAGCCACTAACAGCAAGAGCATAACAGCAACAAAAGCAATGGCACACAGCAAGGTTGTTGTCGATGGCGGGCAACTGGCCGCGTACGGCTGACGGGAGGCGTCGACTGGCAGCGAGGTGCGACGATGGAAGGGACAGCAGTTGCGGTCGGGGCGAGGCTGCTCGATGGAAAGGAAGAGCAGGGCTTCAATGGGGCTGGGCATCGAAGTGGAGGGCGGCGCAGGGGGGTTGAAGGCGACGGGATGGGTTAAGGCGGGAGATGGGGACGAACAGGGAATGGTGATCGGGAAGAGAGAAAGTCAGGGAAGAGAGTGACGGCTATGTTTGGGTGATTAGGGTTGCATTTTTAGGGTTTGCATTAGGGTAGTATATATAGAATACAATTAGGATGTTGGGTTATTGGGCTAGGATCCAATATTAATGGGTTTGGGTCGAGAGATAATGCAATTAGGTTTTGGGTATAAAAAGAGATGGTTTGAAGACGATATGGTTCAAATAAAATAATCACAATCCAACAAAAAAAATAAGATCGACAAGAAGAAATAGTCCAACAAGAAGAAAAGATAGCTCATGAACAAAAATTTAGAGTCAAATTTATTCAAGACGATAGATGAGAACTAGGATACAATATTCAAATTACAAAATAAGATTACAATGAAGGAAACAAAGAAAAAAACGAAAACGGGAGTTACAATCCTACTCACCTTACAATAAAATTTTGTCCTCTAAATTTACTCAGGTGGCGATAGGATAACCCTAAAGAAAAGACTACACAAAAAGATGGGGAAACTTCTTTCGAATCTCGTCCTCAAGATCCCAAGTCGACTCACCCGGCGTGTGAGGATTCCGAGCAACACAAACTAATATGATGACCTTGTTCTTCAAACCTTCTATTGTCAGTCCAAGATCGAAACCGGACGAACCTCACAGGGCAAATCGGGCTGAACAGACAACTCGGAGTAGTCGATAACATGACTGTCATCCCTGATGTAGCTCCTGGGTTGGGAGACATGAAAAACATCATGCACTCCGGATAGAGCCGGCAGCAACGCGAGTCTATAGGCCACATTGCCTACTCGCTTCACCACATCAAGCGGGCCAATGAACCTAGGGCTTGCTTGCCCCCACCTCCAAAACAGATAACACCCTTCTGCGGTGATACCTTGAGGAATACATGATCACCCACTTCGAATTCCAATGGCCTCTTATGAACATCTGCTTATTTCCTCTGTCTGTCTTAAGCTGCCTGTAGACGCTTCCTGATCTGAGCCATAGCATCAACGATCCTCGTGATCAATGCTATCCCCAAAATCTTCCTCTCACCATGTCATCCGCTAAAACCTGGCTCTGATACCACTAAAAATCCTGTCACAACTCTCTTCATACCATGCCACCATAAATGCAACTTCATATCCTGATACATCTTCGTACCACCGGGATGAATAGAATATAGCGAGCAATGAACTTCTTCGAGTAGCTTCTGCCAGACTTCTCCCTTCGAAACACAAAGTTGGGTCCCAAAGCAGAGAGATCCATCCTCATGAGTAACCAAATCAGTCCTCAAACCAACTTCAACTTCAGCTCAAAACCTCTGCAGTTTCTCATCACCTGATTGTGCTTCCTTAATCTAATCCACCAATGACGACTGTAACTGAAGCACCAAACAACTTTTCTCAGCACCAGGCAAAACCACTTCCAAATCCAACGTCCTCGTAGCTTCCAAAAGCTCTTCCTGCTCAGTTAGAGCCATAGCAACTGGTCTTCTGCTCAAAGCATCTGGTATCAGATTGATCTTGCCAGATGATACTACAATTTAATACCATAATATGCCATCAGTTCCAACCATCTCCTTTACCTCATATTCAGCTCATTCTGAGTGAATACGTACTTGAGAATTTTGTGGTCAGTGAAAATCTCCACTCGGTATCCAAGTAAGTAATGTCTCCAAAGCTTCAAGGCAGAAATCACAGCTGTAAGCTCCAAGTCATGTGTAGGATAATTCTTCTCATGTGGCCTGAACTGCCTAGATGCATATGCGAGAACCTTGCCTCGTTGCATCAAGACAGCACCCAAATCTCTGCCTGAGGCATCACAGTGAACTACCAAACCTCTTCATCCATCTGGTATAGTTAACACCGGTGCTGATGTCAACCAATTCTTCAACTCAGCATAGGCTTCATCACAAGGCTTATCCCACACAAACTTCTGATCTTTCCCGGTCAACTTGATTGTTAGTTCATCTTATTTAATTAGTTTAGCATGGTATAATCATGAATCAGGAACTCTGGAAATACAAACACAGTAGTAGTAAAATAATCATAACTCATGCAATATAAGTTGGAATTTTAATAATTTTTGGTGTTCTGGAAACTAGACACATAGGGATACATTTCATATTAACAAACTTTCGTGGTTCAGTGCCAACAGATGGGTCGAAAATAGCATGAAAATTCAGGCAGATAGAAAAATTTCTGGATTAGCATATTTCATGGTATAAAAGTGATCTAGGGTTATAGTTATCAATTAAATCAGTCGATTATCTTAGATTAACATGGTAAGCATGAAATCACAGCAAAAAAACACAACCATACATCAATCTAATGCCAAACAACACATCAAATCAATAGTTAAATCACTAGCAACCTATGATACAACTCTATAATAGTTTATCGATGAGATGATATGCATGAATAATTCTTAATACCAATAGATCTACATGAAATCCATGCAAGACTCGATCTTTAGATACAAATATCGGCACGAAGTCAATAATAAGAGGATTAGCTCGTGTAAATCCTCTATATTCCCAACGAAAAGCAAGGCAAATAATAATATATAATGAAGCGATGAGATCTACTTGCAATAATTTCAATGAATATTCTTGAACATATACACAATGAACAATTCAAGAAATAGACGGTGACTTGCCTTAGGACGACGTTAGATCCGACTATAGGGAATAACAAGATTGGGATCTCGGCAGCAACAATACGTGCAACCCACGTACAATACACAAACCTTCGAAATACGTGCAATCTACGTGTAAGTGATCAACAAAAACCAACAGCAAGAGCACAACAGCAACAATAGTAAGAGAAGCAATAGCAACAGCAAGGGAGACACAACCACCAACAGCAAGAGCAAAACAGCAACAAAAGCAATGGCACACAGCAACCACAACAAGGTTATTGTCGATGGTGGGCAACTGGCGGTTGACGACTGAAGGCTAATGGAAGGCGTCGACTAGCAGCAAGGTGCGACGGCGGAAGGGATAGCGGCTGACGGCAGGGGCGAGGCTGTTAGGGGAAAGGAAGAGCAGGGCGTCAATGGGGCTGGGCGTCGAGGCGGAGGGCGGCGCAAGTGGGTTGAAGGCGACTAGATGGGTTAAGGAGAGAGATGGGGATGAATAGGGGATGGTGATCGGGGAGAGAGAAAGTCAGGGAAGAGAGTGACGACTGTGTTTGGGTTATTAGGGTTGCGTTTTTAGGGTTTGCATTAGGGTAGTATATATAGAATACAATTAGGATGTTGGGTTATTGGGCTAGGATCCAATATTAATGGGTTTGGGTTTAGAAATAATGCAATTGGATTTTTGGTATAAAAAAATATGGGTTTGAAGACAATATGGATCAAATAAAATAATCACAATCCAACAAAAAAAAATAAGATCGACAAGAAGAAATAGTCCAACAAAAAGAAAAGGTAGCTCATGAACAAAAAATTAAAGTCAAATTTATTCAAGACGATAGATGAAAATTAAGATACAATATTCGAATAACGAAATAAGATTATAATGAAGGAAAGAAAGAAAAAAAATGAAAACGGGTGTTACATGCAATAACGGCTTGTCACTAAAGTAGCCGCTTA
Organism: Hemerocallis citrina; assembly: GCA_017893485.1. Lineage (NCBI taxonomy): Eukaryota > Viridiplantae > Streptophyta > Magnoliopsida > Asparagales > Asphodelaceae > Hemerocallis > Hemerocallis citrina. The sequence goes on along the minus strand of JACEHZ010000642.1, from coordinate 751,955 downwards.
GTTTTATTTTCCAATATAACTTTGCAATAATGTTTGCAAAATTCTTGTACAACTCTACAGATGCATGCAATGAGTTGAGTGCTAAACTTATACACAAACACAAAAATGGCACCAAAAACTCGTTAAACGCTACCTATAAGACGGACTCGGAGTCCATACCCACGGCTGAAAGTTACTCTAGAAATTCACAATAAAACAAGTTCAGAGTTCGATTCACCATTCGATCTGCTCCTACAATCTGTTAGTGCATCGACAACAGGTTCAAAGTCCATACCCATGGCTCGATGTTACTTTAGCAACTTGTGACAAAGCAAGTCCAGAGTTTAACTCGCCATTCGATCTGCTCCATCAACCTGTTAATACCCAAACTAACAAGTTTAGAATCCATACCTATGGCTCAGAGTTACTTTAGAAACCTACAATCAAGCACATTCGAAGTACAACTCGCCATTCGACCTGTTCCTGAAACTAGTTAAAATTCCTTGAAGACATATTAAAGGTCCAAATTTGTGGATTGCAATTACTCCAATATCACATACAAAAACAACACTTAGAGTTCAACTCCCCACTCGATGTACCTCTCACAACTTGTTGGAGGACCCATACAGCAAGTTTGGAAAACAACTCTCCCTCAGAGTTGCTCCTACAACTAGCTGAATACGATAAATTCTAAACTCTGTTGCACATCGTCGACAATTCATTAGATATACACAACAGATTTGAGGCCCTGTTATTTAGCTACAAAGAACCCAGTCGACGACTCATCAATCTCATCAACAAGATGCACAATAAGGGTCAAGCATATAAAGAGATTTCATAAAAAGTTACAGAACTATCGCAAACCCATATGTTCAGATATAGTACCGCTAGAAATATTTACAAATAAAAAACGACAAGTCCAGAGAACAACTCACCCCAAGAGCAGCTCATACGAATATCCAACCCCCAAGACGACGAATTACAGGACAAGACACCGACGTGTAGAAGACTTCTTATTTCACAAAGCACAGGTCTTTTCACAAATGTAGAATTACGATGAGTCTACATGCTTAAGAATCGGTACGAAAGTCTTGCAAACACTGTTCAACAAACTATCCTGCAAGTTGTTCTTCCTGCTACACACTAGAGGGATGCCCTGCCCAAGAGACACAAACCTCTTCACCGGCCTCCTGCCAATTAACAGCTCCATAGGGTCGCCTCAACTCTTGACGATAAAATTCAAGACAAGCCTCCCTTAGGTGGGCAAGCTCCAAGTCTTCTCTACCATCTTCACCTGTGCAAGCTTCAATTATGTCCCACATAAAGTGTCGTGCAAACGAACGAGTCCCAATTCCTTCAACCGCCACGTATCACGAAAGAGAGCAATCGCAATGTCCCAAGGACCTCATTGGATGTACACAACTACTTGTCAGCAAAAAGAAGAATGGAATCACCTCAACGCTGAACAAACACAAGTGACTTCACTTCAATATTAGAAGATTCAGAACACCCACCACTCATTCGTTCCGCAAAATGAGTCTGACATTTTGCACTGTGCTCGAGCCCCATCAACAACTCGTTAACTCCAAATAGTGAGTTGACGCCTTGCTCTCCGCTCGAGCTCCATCAACAACTTGTTAGCTCCAAACAATGAGTTCAATGCTCTGTTCCTCGCTCCAGCTCCATCAACAACTTGTTAGCTCCAAACAATGAGTTTGATGCCTCACTCTCAGCTTGTTAGCTCCAAACAACGAGTTCAATGCCTTGCTCTCCACCTGAGCTCCATCAACAAATCATTAGCTCCAAACAACAAGTTCAATGCTTGTTCCTCGTTCCAAACAAACAAGTTCAATGCCCTGCTCAATGTGCGAACTCCGTCAAGAACTCGTTAGCTCCAAACAACGAGTTTGATGCCTCTCTCTTTGCTCGAGCTCCATTAACAACTTGTTGGCTCCAAACAGTGATTTCGACGCCTTGCTCTTCGCTCGAGCTCCATCAACAACTCGTTAGCTCCAAACAACGAGTTTAATGCTCTATTCCTTGCTCCAGCTCCATTAACAACTCGTTAGCTCCAAACAATGAGTTTGACGCCTCACTCTCCGCTCGAGATCCATCAATAATTCTTTGGCTCCAAACAGCGAGTTCGATACCTTGCTCTCCGCTCGAGATCCATTAACAATTTGTTAGCTCCAAACAACGAGTTCAATGCTCTGTTCTTCGCTCCACCTCCATCAACAACTCGTTGGCTCCAAACAAACAAGTTCAATGCCCCGCTCACCGTGTGAGCTCTTTCAGCAACTTGTTGACTCCAAATAATGAGTTTGATGCCTCACTCTCCGCTCAAGCTCCATCGGCAACCTGTTGACTCCAAACACCTAGTTCGATGTCCCGCTCCTTGCTCGAGTCCTTCTAATGACCCCTCATCTTCATGCAATAGGCTCGGCATCCAACACTGACCTAGAATTGTCTCTACAAAATTTGTTGGGCGCAAATAGAAAGTTTGACGTCCAACTCCGCCTTTGAGTTGTCTCTACAAACTTGCTGGGCGAGAACAACAAGTTCTACATCCAACTCAGTTTCATAGTTGCCTCTTCAAACTTGCTAGGTGCAAACGGCAAGTTCAACATCCGAATCTATCTCACAGTTCTCTACAAGCTTGCTAGGCACAATCGGCAAGCTCTACATCAATTTGATTAAGGAGTTGCCCCTCAAAATTTGCTTGGATCAAACGGCGAGCACTACTTCGACTCCATTTCAGAGTTGCCTCACAAAACTTGCTGGGCGCAAACAGCGAGTCCAAATGCCAATTCCACTACAAGTTCTCTCCAAACTTGCTGGGATCTAACAGCAAGCACTACATCAACTCAATTAAAGAGTTGTCTCTAGAAACATGTCGGGCACAAACGGCAAGCTCAAACGTCCAACTCTGTCATAGAGTTCTCTCTAAACTCGCCAGGATCAAACGACAGGTTCAATATCTAACTCCATTGTTGAGTTCTCTACAAGCTTGTTGGACACAATCGGCAAGATCTATATCGACTCCATCAAAGAGTTATCTCTCAAAACTTACTGGGTGCAAACGACAAGTTCAATGTTCAACTCCATCTCAGAGTTGACTCTACAAAAAAAAATTTGTCGCAAACAACAAGTTCAAACATCCAACTCCTTCACAGAGTTCTCTCTAAACTTGCTGGGATCAAACGACAAGTTCAACTTCAACTCCCTCCGGGAGTTGCCTCTTCACGAACTTTTGCTGGGAGGAAACGACAAGCTCAAAATCAACTCTGTCAAAGATTTCTTTACTAACTTGTCGAGATCAAATGACAAGCTCTACATCAACTCGATCAGAAAGTTGTCTTTACAAACTTGCTTGATGCAAGTAGCATGTTTGAACGTTCAACTCCGTCTCAGAGTTGTCTCTCACAATTTTCTAGGCGCAAACGGTAATTTCAATGTTCAACTCCGTCTCAGAGTTGTCTCTCACAATTTTCTAGGTGCAAACGGTAATTTCAATGTTCAACTATGTCTCAGTATTGTCTCCAAACTCGTCGGGATCAAACGGCAGGTTCAACACCAACTCCGTCTTAAGGTTGTATCCACAAACTTGTTGGAATCAAACAGCAAGCTCTATGTCCAACTTCATTACAGAGTTATCAACAAACTTACTGGGATCAAACAGCAAGTCTGCTTCAACTATTCTAGGAAAGCTACAGAATGCTCGTCCAACGATGAAACGCTCGATCGACAAAGCCAAAAAAAACACAATGATTGGTCGACAAAAGAGCAATTCAACGAGGTAGTCTCCCTAACAAACACTTGGCAGACGAGAACTCGAAAAATCTCCAGACCAAGCTCGACAAAACAAGCTGATAAGTACAACAAGCAAAATACACAACTCAAAAGAGTAAGAGATAAACAAGTAGGCGGATACAAAATCCAAACCTGTTATCACTTCAAACCCAAAACCAAAATTTTATAGCTTCTCCTTCAAAAAGTCTTTCTTCTTCCAAACTAAACTCCAACTACTATTAACCAACTCCATTGGTTCAAAGCTCAGTTGAGCTCACCTAACTTCGATTACGGCGAGAAGCTCAACTCTGCAGCACGACCACACCGCAGTAGCTCGACGAAGATGATGAACATAACCCAATTGCAGCTCGACGAAGAGCTTTGAGCTGGACCAGTCGTAGCTCGATGACAGGGGATTACAGTTCGACGGTGACACTGAGGGATAGCTCGACCAATTTCGAGGTCGATAAGAATGGAGGAGCTCGACCAAACTGCAGCTCGACCAGCATCAGTAGCTCGACCAAAACTCGAGGCGAGGTCAACGATCATCAAGAGCTCGACCAAGACTCGAGGTCCATGAGCATCAGCAGCTCGACCAAAACTTGAGGTGAGGTTGATGAGCATGAACAGCTCCACCAAAACACGCAGCTCGACAATGGGAGCTAGATAAGGGAGCTCAACTGCCGAAGCTCGACCAAAGAAGAGCTTGACTGAAATAAGATCGACCAGGAGCAGCTTAAAAAAAAATGAGAGCTCAAAAACCCAAAGAAAAGTGAGGAGCTCGACGAACTTGTCGGTCGAGCATGGGGGGGAGGGGTCTCACAGACGTTCACGACCGTTGGATCTTCCTAATAGCCACCACGCCCGTGATCAATGGCTTAGATAAAGCCGTGTCTGCCTTTTCTTTCCACTTCCGCTCATAGCCGCTCGATCGCTCCGAAATATGTGCTAGAGCACATTCAACGCACCAGGAAGAGCCACATTGTCCCTCTCCCCAGATCTCGCATCCTAGCCACACAGTTCACTCAGCGGGCAAACTGTCCTCTAATCAACGTTACAGATCATGCTAAGAAGCGTGCGAAGGCTTGATTATTCAAGAAAAATCCCATAAATTTATTTTAAATTCGGAAAATTAATTAAAATATCAGAAAATAATGATTTAAAGTTGTAAATTTCAATAAAATTTCCCAAAAAATAATTTAAAATTGAGTTTACTAATTATGAAATTCGAAAAAGTGATTTTTAAAATTAGGAAAATTATCCAAAAAATATCGAAAAATCCAAAAAAATATGGAAAATTCTGGGAAAATATTTGCCTCCTTCAAAAGCCACTGGTCAGTTCCATGTAACTCCAAGCACCCTGAAAGCTAAGATTGTATTCCAGAATTAAAAAATAAGGCGTATTACTCCCCGAAAGCCAAGAAAATTATCTTCCGAGAGTGGGGGGGCTTATGATAATGGTAAAAATCACAGAAAATTAGGGCCAATGATTCCAGCACAGATCTCAAAGTTTCTATAAGCAGATTAATAATTACGGGCCTCTTTAACTGGTCTGAGCCTTCTCTAGGCCCATTTACAAGACATGAGCCTATCTTAAGCCCACTAGGAGAGACATCCAGCCTATGAAGGCTAGGAGTCAAATCTTTATCCCCTAACAAGGTAGTTTATCTCTTGAGGCGGAGAAACATAAAGGAAATAAGGAATTTATATCGATCTAATGGATACATCTCAATCTCGTAAACTATTTCTCATGCCTATAAATACCATCCCCCCTCCTCAGTCAGAAGGTAATCAACCGTTTCTCTCTAAAACTCTTTTTCTCTTGCTGTTTCTGACTTGAGCGTTGAAGGGTCTGTCGCCGGGGCCAACCCCCAATGTTTCAGGCTATTTGCAGGTCCATCAACCTCGTCAGCAACCGTCTGATCCAGATCACGGTGTTCAATCAACGATCCAGATTCAATCTCAATAGCTCTAATCGTATTTCATGACAAAGATCAAATGTCAGATTTTAGTATTTTCCATCAAATATTAACTCACTATCTATTTGCTCCCAAACCAAAATAAGCAGCAACAATAACGCTAATGAAAAAGAAGAAGTTCAAGAACACGAAGATTTAAATGTGGGGTGATCAAAATGCAGAACCAAATCAAAATGAGGAATACAGATCTACAAATATATATATATATATATATATATATATATATATATATATATATCTGTTTTACCTATATATATATCTAGAAATAAAAAGTTTTACCTAAAAAAAATTACTAATTTTTTTTTCTTTCACATTCTACATGGGGGCCCCATTTTGGGAGTTTGCGTTGGGCCCCCGTGAACTCATGGCCAGCCCTGTAGAGAATACAATATAAAACACTCTCATAAAAGGCCCATTTTACAAGAGAGCTAATCTTCTAACAAAGAAGATAGAGAAAAATAACTTCAGAACCTCTAAAATCATCTATAGTCGTTCAAACTTAAAATTCTGGTATTTGGCATTTAGAAATAGGAATTTTGGGTTAGATTTGTAGTCGTTTTAACCCAAAATTTGGGTTTTGATTTTAAAAAATAGACGGACAGTAGATGAAGTGTCGTCCCACCAAATTTTTTTTAAAGAAAATCTCGGACAATGAATGATTTCCTATCTGATGAAATTTTTTTATAAAAAAAACAAGGGATGGGGAATCATTTTTTTCATAAAAATTGTTGGATGGAAAATCATTTCTTGTCCGATCAATATGGAAAATGATTTCCTATCCGATCAACTTTTTTTTTAAAAATAATCAGACGGGGTCGATAGATTTTTAATAAAAAAAGGGGAGATGAAAGATCATCTTCCATCCGATACTTTTTTGGGATGAAAAGTTCAACAAACGAAAGATGATCTTTCATTAGAGATATTTTGCAAATGCCTATATCTTCTCCCAAATATTGCCGACTACTGTTCCCCTCAAACCCAAATTTGGTTATTTAGCCAACGATTGCAGCACTCCTTTTTTTTTTTTTTTGAAATTTTGCAAATATTGGGTTTTTTGTAACACCCTACAAAATTGGAAATAACAATTTTATCCTCTTATATTACGCACGTGTATTTTGTAACATACTTCACTACGTATTTTGTTCTCCGACTATTTATGCATTTCCTGTTTTTTCAAAAATTATTTTATCCTATTTTGAGTCAACTCAAATATAAATTCCAATCTTTGTATTTTTACATGTTTTATACGTGTTATCGATGCACGTATGGATTACGTATTTTTCCACCGCTACTTATTATATTTTCTATGTATTTCAATTATTTATTTAATAACGTTTTCAAATTTGTTTTATAAAGGAAAATTTATTTTTCTCCTATCTTGATTGAAATACTTTTGTGCGTGCGGTGCACGTGTTTTTAATGTACGTATTGAGTACATTATCGAGTGTGTATATTAAATATATTTTTCTTATATTGTATTTTGATTATCTTTAACATTTTTCCGTTGAGAGAATGGATTTCATATTTTGATATTTTTACATGTGACGTACGTGTTTTCGGTACACGTATTTAAGTATATTCTTTTCAAAATAAAATTTTAAAGTGTGTGTGCATTTATTTTATTTGTGCATGAAAAACTATAATTTTTAATTAAACTAAATTTTATATGCATCTTAAACATTATATACATATGTTAAATTAAATATGTATGTGTGTATGAATGACGTGTGTGCAAGTGCAATGCACGTGCACGTGTTTTGGACATGAACAAAAGGGTGGCCGGCTGATTTCAGGTTGGAGGGAAAATGAGGTTTTAAATTTTTTGAGTAGTGTTAGTGGAGTTGTGGGGAGTAATTAATATAACTACTCATTAAAACCTATACAAATACCCCCCCTAATACACACTTACTCATCTCCTTCTTCAATTCTTTCCTTGTCAAAAATTCGAAACCCCCATCTTCACTTTTCTCTGCCGAAAAACAAAACCAACCATCCAGAGCCATCTCCCTGTGCTGTCTCCATTCATTCACCACACACACACACACACACACACACACACACACACATATATATATACAATTATACCCTTCTCATTCCTCCTTCCTTCCTCTCCCTGTCAACATCCGAAACACCCACCAGCAACTCCTTTGCCTTCTCCACTAAATTCCACCATACAATGTGTATATATAAACATATATACATACATAGTTATATATATATATAAATACATATATATGTATATGAAGATGGGAGATGCTCTTGCTGTTGCATGCCGAAGGTGAAGGAGGTGCTTTCTCTGTTTGGCCGAAATGGAGATTGGGGTGTTTTCTTTGTGCACGGAATTCGAGGAGGCAAATCGGAGTTTTTCTTAGAGTTTAATTCTAGGAGTTCAATTGAGTACATCAATATTTCTTGGGTGGGTGTTTCGAAAAATTCATTCTAATTTAGGAGTATGTTGCATGCTAGATAATACATAATTTAAGTGTTCAAGTTTTAATGGTATGGTAAAAGTAGATTGCATGATCTCATTTTAATTGTGTCATGATATGTTGAATTGATATTGTGATTTACATAAGTGGCTAGAACTCGTGTTGAATCATAAATATTTATTGTTGAAATAAGATTTGATGCATGTTAGAATAATGGTCAAAATAATGCAATATGTATGAAAAAGGAATTTTTGATGCTAATGTGGTAAAGAAATGTGAAATTAATCTCACTAGTATGTATTTATGAGTATAAGAAACTTTTATAAAGAAGTTTTGAGGAGAGACAACATTTTAATTGAAAATTTGTATTATGAGTTCTTTGATGCATTTTTAGAAGAAAGATTTTATTATATTGCAAAAAATGAGAAATTTATGAATTTAAAAACATGGACGTTACTGTTTTTCAAATAAATAAATTCTGGAAAAGATCTAGATTTTTAAAAGTACAAATTGATTGGGAAAAATCGAGTTTATTAAAGGAAGAATTAATTACAGTGCGGTATATACAAAAAGTACTTAACCAATTTCATATCGGTTAGTCACTCAAGACCAATTGGTCTTCGGGTGCGATTTGGGTCCGTTACTGTAGCTGAGCGGAGCATTTGGTCTAGGTTCGAGTCTTGATAGAGACTCTGTTTTAGTGAATTTTGATTTCAAATCAAATCACCGACAGTATATATATATATATATATATATATATATATATATATATATATAATTCAAGTTTTCTTTATTTCAGTTAGTCACTTTGGAACAACTGGTCTTTGGGTGCAAGTTAGGTCGGTCACTGTTCATTGGCGCGGGGTTTGGCCTGGGTTCGAATCTGACTTTGCCACTTGTTTTTCTTTTTGAATTTTTTTTTGGTATTTTTGAGTTTTTAAGTGAAATAAAAATTGGGAAAAAAAATTCTATTATTCTTCTGAAATTGTATAGACTTTATAAAAATTATTTCTACAATATTTGAATATATTTTGTGAAAATTGAAAGGGGATTTTACATTAAAGAACTTGATTTTATCGATTAAAAATGTCTCTCGTAAATTAAAGAGAGATGAAGTTTTGGAATGCAATTAAACTTCTCCTCGATGAGATTTTATGATTATTAACATTTGATTAAGATTATTTGATTTTGCACACAAATTTATAAGTGATGAAATTGATAAAAGATGTTGAATTAAATTATTTCATGTTATGAGATCTTTAAAGAAATGTTTTTCCTTGAGAAAGAGTTTATGAATAAAAAAATTAAAATATTATTTTGAGATTGAATTGTTGATCTCTAGAAAGAGATAGTTGTTAAAATCTAGATGCTATGCGAGACCCTAGTAACCGGCAATTATCAATGAATTTGAGAGATAACTAGTGTGGGTTGAGCATCTCTTAAGAAGTAGCCAGTTGGACTGACTGTCTCTTTTGTTTGGTTTAAGTCCGGTAGGGTAAGCTAGCTCTAGGTTGTGATGATTTTCTTCTAAAACAAACTAAAAATCTAAGGATTAGACACATAGTGGAGATGTGGTAATAGTAAGAGAAAAACACAAGCATGAGGGTCTCGGATGTACGGTATAAGAGAATTCATAGGTTGTCTGCTTGATGCATCGTGTCATGGCATGGATACATCTCCGGAATTATCGGGACCGTGGCGACGCTTGTGGGGTGTTTGGTGACTATGTAGCACCATTGTCCCATAACGGATGTGAATTGTCCATAGCCTGTCTACATGATGTGTCATGTCATGACCTGTGATTCCCTCCAGGCTGTCTTAACATGGGCTCGTAACTCATAGAGCATCTAAGATACTTGTCGTAATTACCGTAGTAGTTAAACTCATAGCGAGGGAATCAACCTTACAAGATGAAGAACGATTAAGGGCTTGCCCTCAAACCTATGTGGTATGGAATGCATAGAATCCGAACAAGTGTGCATTAGTGTCATTAAAAATAAATAACTGCATTAAGGATTAAGTGCACAACACAACACAACATCAACAGGATAGTCCCTTTTTAGCTTTGTTTGTGATCAAGTTTATGTTTGTTAAAGTATTTAAGAATCATTATACTTTCGGCATAGCGAGGATGGCTTTGTATAATATTTCGTCGGTTGTAAGCAACTGACGTGCCCACAGTTTCATATGCAGGACTTGGAGTTTACAAGAAGATATAAACATGAATTTATTGCTGATGATTACTTAAATGCTATAGTTGTTATAATTGTACATTTATCATTGTTGTATTTTATTTATGTGTTGATGTAAAAGACTTTGTTATAGTAAAAGTTTTAAATTCCTTGTAAAATTGTACGAAGTGAAGTGTAAAGATCTTGTGGAACTTCGAATTCAGTCTTATTTGGAATTCGAGGTGTTACATTTTTAGCTACATATACTCTAACTCCTCACAAAAGCTCTGCCTTGCATTGAACACCTCTTTTATCATCTAGTTTAGCATCCTTCTTGCTTCCATGGACAACTCCAAAACTTCTTATATGCTCAAAATCAAAGCTATTCCATCAAACCCATATGCCTAACAATTCATAACTTGCGTAACACCAACCAAACACATATATGCCTAAAATTAATCGGAATTCATGTTCATCCTTAACAGGTATGCTAACATGCTGAATAACTAGCTTATTTAATGACTTCATTAATTAATTTACAGCTAATATCATGAAACTTTTCAATGTTTGGGCTCGAAAATATAAAAAAACCTTCGACGTTTTCATGCTCAAAACCGGACTCCTCTTGAATCTTTAATGACTCCACTCAATCACCCCATTCATGACTTCCTTTCTCCCTCCTCCTCAGACCTTTGCCCATTCCCGACATTACCTCAAACCCTAACCCTAACCCATTTGCAGCCTCAACTCCGGTCGACATCTCTTTCATATATTTTAGCACGGGTTCGGCCCTAATTTCCAATTTTACCTCTTTCTTCTTCCATTTTTCTCAAAAATCCCCCCTCAATCTTTCAGGTCAAGAACCCCCGAAACAAGGAGGCAGCATAGGTGGTCGAATGTCAAGTGAGGGGCAGGTTCGCTTGCACGTGTTCAGTATGTTCAGTTTTGATGCCTATCTCTTTTTTATTTTAATTTTTATATTAAGTTGTTGTGGGTTTTATAGGGGTGGCATTAGGGTCGTGCTACCCCTACCCCGGGCCTGGCTAGGCCTGGCCCGCTCAGTCCTCGACCCGGCCCGTCCCACCCAAAAATGGACTGAACCGGGGCCAACCCGTCAAAAATTGACGGTCCGGTCTGATTAAAAAACCCAAAAAACCAGAAATGAACCCGGCTCGGCTAGACTCGGGACCAGGTTGAACCGGGCTGGCCCGCGGGCGGCCGTTGGAATTTTATGATTCTTTTTTTGCAGAAATTTTATAAAATATTATGTTTGTGTAATTACTAAAATACCCCCAATGGATCTATACCAGCTAGTTTTGGGGGGTATTTTGGGAAATTCAAAAAAAATCTATAATCTATATATACAATCTCATTTCATTCAATACTCTTCACAAATTCACTCAACTCTCTCTACTGTCGCTCTACTCTCTCAACAATTCAACAACCTTCAACTACTTTCTTGGTTTGATCAACATCAACAACATCCAACAACAATCAACAACATCAACAACAACACTACAAGATCTCAACTCTCTCTACCTTCATTCTTCAATCTACATTCTACGTTCATACGGTATTTTTGTTGTAATACCCTGATTTCTCAAATATATGAAAATTAAATTATTTTTTTTTGCACGTAGTGTGCACGTGTAATATTTTGACTACTATTTTTAACATGATGAATAAGAATATTGTTTTCTATAAAGCATTTTTTTTTACTAAAGCCCAAATGTTAGTTTACTTATTTTTCTTTTAAATATTTATCTTGGCCCAATTATTTTAAGCCCATGAATCCAATCTTTTATTTTCTACAACTTGTAATGTGTAGCATCTCTTTTTTTTTAGACTTGTCATTTGTGTACAAATTTTGTAGGGTGGTTTGTGGGTGCACGTGCACTCTATGTACACGTGCATAAAGCACAAATCTTGGCCGGATTGGGTAGAGTAGTGGGTGTAGGTTGTGGGTGGTTATTTAGGGTGTGGGTGGTTTTTTTCAACTCCCTAGTACATCCTAGCCTTTGATCCCATAACCATCTACCGAATCCTGGCCCTCCATCTCACTCCTTTTGGTGTATAAATACCCCCCCTCTCATCCATTGTTCTTTACACTAAGATTATTTTATAAGATTATTATTGTGAGAGAGTTGTGTGTGGAGACCGGGCATCATTCTCTGGAGATTTACGGCAAGGAGCAAGGAGCAAGGAGTGCTGCATTGCATTAAGGAATTTCTCTGGACATCGATTACTGCGTCAATAAGGTGGGTGTTTCTCAGGACTTCTAAAGTAGAAAATATGCCATATTTGTGATGATTATTACTATGCTCATGAGAAGTAAATTCAAACGTACTAGAATTGTTTGAGTATGTTTATGATGATAATTGTGGAAGACTATTAGTGAAATATTAGCACTGCAAACAATGACGTTTGGGTCGGTACAGTCGACTGCCGTTTGGATAAGTCGACTGGTACGAGACATCTGTTACATATTTTGTTAGAAGTTTCATGACATAAATGTGTAATTAAAATGAAATAGTAAGGCTAAACTCATATTCTTCATGGTATACATGACTGAGGAGCCATGAGCATGTGGAAAAAGAACTAGTGATGATTAATAACACTAAGAATGATCTGAGCAGTCGACTAGTGTTATGAACAGTCGACCGATGCTTTGTTTAAACTATGAATAATCCAGTAGTTTCATGAAATGAAGTATTTTTCCATTGTGTTATTCTAGTGCAATGGATTGAGATTAATATTTTCACCTCTGCAAGGAAGTTATGAATAAGTATAAATGTATGTTTAAACACTTCCTTGAAGAAAAGACAATGTTAGTTACTTGAAATTCCATACTGCGATATTACTGAACAATTAAGAGATTTCGTGTTTATGAGACATGAACGTATGTATACTGTAAATTGACATCATGATGCAAGTGCATGTAAGAACTGTAAGAAAGATAATCCCTTAATTTGAAATATGAATCTGTCCAGTCGACTTAATGCGAGTAGCAAGTCGACTGAGCTGAACATGGATATGTACTGTTGAGACCAGGACAGACGACTGATTTGTTGACAGTCGACTGTCACGTGGATAATAATTTGAACATGAAAAGTTGCGGGACAGCCGACTAGCCATGTGCAGCAGTCGACTCTCCCGAGTGTTTATGAAGAACTTGTATTGACTGAACAAGTCGACTGGTCTTTTTCCAAGTCGACTGTACAGAGTAGATTTTGATATGACAGAGATTTTCATTTTGATTACTGCTAAGAGTTGTGAACTTTATGATTGATGTTGATGAACTCTTTCTATTGCTGTATGAATTTATATGAATCATAGTTTGAATTGAGAAATTCACATGAAATGAGTCATACTTTGAATGAAGAATTACATGAATATGAAAATTAAGAACATGATATGCTGAGGCAATGAAAAATGATTTCATGAGTTAGAATTGCTCAAAGTGGAAGTTGTGAATTGGAAATTGAACAAAGGAGTAGCTAAGTCTCCCCCGGCAATGCAAATGAAATGAAAAATGAGAATTTAAAGACCAAGGTTGGTCATGTATTGAAATGAATGAATAAGTCCGGTTCAGTGGAGAGGCTAACTCCAGAACTTTAATTTTTATTCATGATTCTATTAAAATAAGGACTAGTAAATAGTGGAGATGTGATGAAAGTAAGAGAAAAACATTGAGTATGAGGGCTATTGGGTAGCGGCGAGAGCGTATCCCAGGAATTCCCATGATGAGTCTGGGTGAGGATACTACTCTAGAGTACCATCCCAGTGGCGACGCTCGTGGGATGTTTGAAGACTACGGGTGGTATCATGTCTATGGTGAGAGCTGAATTACCACAGGATGTCTGCATGATGAGTCATGTCAGCGATGGGATTCCCTCCAGAGTGCCTAGATATGAGTTCGTAGGTCGGAAAATATCTAGGATACTTACCGTAATTACAGTAGTAGATTAAGTCATGGCGAGGGATTGAACCCTACAAAAATGAAGAACGATTAAGAGGCTTGCCCTCGGACCTATGTAGTATGGGATGCATAGAATCCGAACAAGTGTGCATTAGTGTCATATAAATTAAATAATTGCATTAAGGATTAAGTGCACAATCACAACACGACATCATTAAGATTTCCCTCTTTTCTTTTGTTTCTGAATGTGAACAAGTTTGTGATTTGTTAAGAAATGAGAATCGTTATACTGTTTCTGGCATAGAGAGGATGGCCATGTATAATTATCGTCGGTTGAATAAACTGACGTACCCACAGTTTTGTATGCAGGATAAATTACGTGTTAAAGAGAAATGGATGCATAAAGATTTTACCATGTTGTTGTACATTTATGTAAATGTTGTAAATTTTTTACTTCCGCTGTGCAAATGAAAAGTGTAATATATGATGTAAACTCTGATGTAAAGTGAAAAGTTTAAATTCCTTGTAAAGTTGTACTGAAGAAAGTGAAAAGATCCTGTAGAACATCTCGAATTCAGTGTATTTGGGATTCAGGGCGTTACATTTGTATTTCTATAATTTTAGAATTAGCATAATTTTTTTTGTTCTAATTTATTTCTCATAATTAGATTGGGTTTTGTTGTACTTCTTCTTCTTCTTCTTCTTCTTTTTAGATTTTTTTTTCAATTTGGTAATACACTAGTTATTCCAATTAGTTGTTGTTGTTTTGTTGAAATATTTCTTCTTTTTTTTAGATTTTGTTTATTAACATACAAAGGTTTATAATAGATTTTTATTTAATTGCATTTGTTTTGTAGAATCATTTTCTATAACTTACACCAGTTTATCTATCTTAAACTTTTTTGTAGAATTAATTTTTAAAACATACTGTCACGCCCCGCTTCCCATTATATGGAAACACGGATACATAACTGAGGCCCAGCGAATGATATAAGTGTACCAACTCATATCATCTATAAGCTGTATAATACCAGCAAGCTCAACAATACGATAATAATCACATGAACAAGAATGTAATACAATAACCAATATCTGAGATACAAGAACTTATAATAAGTCCGAGAATAAACAATCTAGTACGTAGTTCATCAAATTCCTTCAGTACCTCATTGATGTACCTGTATAACAATAACTTAAAAGAAAGATAAATGGTACCCGTTAGAGCAAATTACAGGCTGCAAATAGTACAAGAAAAATAGGAACAGGAACAAGGCATAACAGAGAAAGGAATAAGAACTGCGAATTCAATTACGGAACAACATGATAACGAGAAACAATATACATAATAAGAAGGAAACAAGAACTGAACAAGTCTTAAAATATAACCAATTGGAAACAATGAATCATGTAACGGAAAATATGCCGTATAACAAGAATCTTGTAACTTATAAACATGTAACATGTAACTTGTAAACATGAATCATGTAATCTTGTAACAGGTAACATGTAACTTGTAAACATGAATAATGACTGAGCAAGTAACATGTAAACAGGAATCATGGAACTGGTAAACAGAAATCATATAACTTGCAAACAGAAATATGCATGTGCTCAGTGTTAACCTTAAGTCTATCAATTTAATTATTCGTATCTAATGTACGCAATCCTGCATTCCATACCACAGGTTCGGATGCATACAAATATGTGAATGTTTAGACTGTAGCGGTGAATTATACAGGGTTATGCACTCGGGAAATCATGTAAATAGGAATCATGTAGTCAAGTGGTGGATTCTAGAGGTGACCCCCATAGATTCTAGAGGTGGCCCCCGTCATCCCACGACATGGCACTTAGTTCTACGTGACACTTACTTCCATGTAACTTGTAAATATATAACATATAATGGAAATGTGTATCAGGTAATGGAACCTACAGGGTGGTCCCCATAGATTCTAGAGGTGGCCCCCGTCGTCCCATAATGTGGCACGTAGTTCTACGTGGAACCTAGTTCCATTTAACATGTAACAAAAATTATTCTGGAAAAATGGGCCCCCTTCCGAGTACAATCTCCTATATCGTCCACTACTAGGCCTTACCTTTATTTCCCCTGCTTGTTATTCTTTTACAATAATTAAACATGAATATGCAACGACAGGAATGATACCAGGACAGGAACAAGGATGTGATAAGGATTATGCAATGCAGGTAATATATTTCAGTTCATAAATGCAAGGAACACACATAATTGTACTTAAAATCATGAAAATATGAATACTGGACAGCAAGACGCTGCTGTACAAAAACTAACTTTTCCGCTTCTACAGGAAAGCGAATTCAGTACCATCAGGAGTTCTAGAAACTAAACTCCCTGCCGGTTCCGACGTATATTCACACAACATTAAGCTAGGTCTAGCAATTGATTCTTTACTGGGATAGGATTCTATTAGCAGTGTGGGGTCAATTTTTATATATATAAATCAGCAATAAAATCATTTATACTTTATAAAGTGAATCCTAATCATGTCTCGTAACAATCATGTTAATAATGTTTTCCTCTTAATGAGTTTGAGAATAGACATGGCATGCTGATTTGAATACCCGTTAAATTCTAATTTGCATTATACATCAACTTGGATCCATCGTCATTACTATTAATGTTATAATTCATACAAAAGAAGTCTCATTTACTGTTGTCCTGATTTGGCACGACAAATTAAACTCTGTTAATGTCATAATAATGATTAAGTTTGTGAATATGAAATGTAGGGCCCTGTTTCTAGTTTCCAGGACATCTGACGAATCTGAAATCCGATCTGTGATGTGCGAGATATCTCATTGTTAATGTTGCTAGCTTTAGATTTCCAGATTTCTGATTTACGACGTATTGACATGCTTATTAATTCTAAAGGTCAGATTAATAGTGTAATTATTCCATGATAAATTTCAGTATACTGCTTAACATGATTAAGAACCTGATTATAAAATTTATACAATTTTTAAATGAGTTCTTTACTAATTTACGAATATAAGAATTATACCCTAAGTTTCTGCCTGAACATAAAATCTGTAAAGAATAAAAATTTTAACCTAATTTCTGTAACTTTTATATATCATGTGTATATGCGCTGGAACTGGCAGAGAGTCTAGTTTCTAGAACTTCTGACAGATCCAGATTTGTTTTTCTATAGCAGCATGAATTCTAGTTTTGGTGCAACAACGTCCTGCTGTCCACAACTGGAGTTCTTGTTGTTTCAATATTTATAATTTTACTTGGTACCCGAACATGTTTTTCGCCCAATCTAAATCTGGTTTTTGTCCCTATCATGTTTACTTGTCCCTGATTTTTCACATTTGTCTTTTTGGTAAAAAGAATAAATAATCAAACCGGGGTTAAGAGAAAGATCAAGTGTACTCGGATGGGGTTCTGTGTTTCCCACTTGTTTGCATGAATACATGATTACATGATTCATGAGCATGTTTACCTGTTTTACCTGACTACACACTTCCCTATAAGAAGGTGTACTTGGAAGGGGGCCCGTGTTTCCCACCTGTTTACCTGTTTTACCGGACTACATACTTTCCTATTGGAAGGTGTACTTGGAAGGGGGCCCGTGTTTCCCACCTATTTGCATGAATACATGATTACATGATTGATCTTGTTTACCTATTTACATGATGCCTGAGTACACAGCCCTAATCCACCACGAAATATAAACGCAACTTGTTTGTATTCAGTAACCATGTGGTATGGGATGCATGAGTGGTGCATTAAATAGGATTAAATAAAAGACTTAAGAATAATATGTATCACCTGCACATTCCTGTCACTTGTTTCACATGTTTATCTGAATCTATTACATGTTACATTTTTACCTATTACCTGATCATGTTAGCTAATCCTGTTTACCTGCTTACCTGTTTATTTGATCCCATTTACCTGTTGCATTCCTTTCATGCTATGTTCTGTGCTCTTGATTCTTGTTTCCTGTTCTGTATTCTTATTTATCTTTCATGTAAAATTTTTGCTTGTACTATTTGCAGCCCGTAGCTTGCACTAATGGCAGATTATTTTCATGTTTCTCTGTTTCTCTCGAATGAATAATTATACAGGTTTTGGAGACCAGATACCTACAGGAGTAAGCGATCAAGTGTTCTAAATCTTTTGACTGTGATCATTTGTGCTTTAGTTTATTTCTGTATCGAGTTTATCAGTTTCTTTGTTGCTACTTGATACTTTATAATTGGGCATGTTTAACCCTGAGTTTTATTGTTTTTCCATATCTTGTTTCATTGAGAATTATATATTTGATTTCAAGTAATTCTTTTGATTATGAGATTTGATTCATGCATGCGTGGTTGTATCTTTCTGTTACTGTTGAGTTGATTTTTACAGCTTATGAATGATGAAAATTATTCGCTGGGCTTGTTACTTACTCGTATCCTGTATTCTTTTGGGAAGCGGAGCGTGACAATCTCTTTACTTTACGCATTTTATTTAAGTTTTTAATTTCCACACAATCACTTAATTTACCTCCCCTGGGTTGATTTACAATGTTTTTAGTCAGATATTGGGAAAAAGCAAAAAAAACCTAACATGTTTTAAAAAATATAAAAAATCCCTAATATTTGTTTTTAGTCAAAAGACCCCCACCGTTTAAAATAGGGCAATTTTACCATTTCAACTTTTATTATTAGTTGCTGACTCAAAACAAACTTTATGGAGTTTTTTAATTCTCTAAAAAACATTAGGTTTTTTTTAATACCCTAAAAGGGGAAAGCGTAAAATTTTCATATTTTAAATGGTGGGGGTTCTTTTGACTCGAAACAAAAGTTAGGGGTTTTTTAAAATTTTTGAGCAAAAAACAAAGTACCCCCCAACATTTGGTCTTAATACAATTTTCCCATATATCGTTTGAAAAAGTATATTTAATTCATTTCTCCGTTAACTTAACCTCATCCGTTAAGTTAGAATTATTGAATTACCTTTCTACCCTTACCCTTTCATAATTATTTTTCCTTCATTCATAGACAAGAGGGGAAGATGCTTTGGCTCCAGAAGTTCTCAACTCCTTGCTAGCTCTTACAATGGTCATGAGAAGATTATATTTGTAGTTCTGCTAATAATCAAACTTAAAGAGTTGAAATGTGATTTTGTAGTAATTTGTTATATGGCATATACTAGGTATAGATGGTAACAAATTATGACAAAATTGATGAAGAAATACAATGGGTAATTCACTGATGATTTTTTTGACTGGGAACCGAAAAAATTATGCCCACTCATCCCATATCTTCACATATTTTACTCTACCTACGATGTATTTCACTTGTTGCCTCCAATACCCTGTCACGAATCTCTAAGACATTCAATCTTAGCCCTAACAGAAAGAGAATAATTTCATAAACTATACATCTTTACATCCGACAGAAACGGATGAATCCACTTGCAATTTCTTGAAAGCTTCTTTCCATAAATTTTAGTACTCGGTAATTGAGTATGAGATTTTTTTTTAAAATGCCAACAACAATGCTTAAGCTCTCTGCATGATGATGGTAAAAATCGGAGCAGATCAGAGCTGTACGATCCATGCACAGATCTCAAAGCATCTACAGACAGATTAGCCCTCAAAAGCCTATTTTGTAGGCCTGGGCCAACTCCGAGACATGGGCTTCCCTCAAGCCCATAAAAAGTGACAGGCTAGACCCACTAAGAGAGACACCCAGCCCATGTTGGCTGGGAGTCAAATATTTTATCCCCTAAAAGGGATATCTTATCTCTTCAAGGGGGGAGACAACAAAGATCCAACGGTCACGATTCGATCTCTACAATGTCTCTCAGGCCTATAAATACCCCTCCCCCTCTTCAGTCACCAGGTAATCAACAATTCACCAGTTTTCACTCTCATACTTTCTCTCTTTCTGGTTCTGACTTGTGCGTCGGAAGGTCTGTCGCCGGGGGCCACCCCTCGATGTTTCAGACATTTTGCAGGTCCATCGGTCGCATCACCAACCGTCGAATTCAGATCATAGGAGGTCAATCAACGATCCAGATTAAATCTCAGGAGCTCTAACCTCTTTTAACCGCCAAGGCAAAGGTTTGACTTTTAGTAGTTTCCATCAATTATTAACTCACTATCTGTTTGCTCCCACATCGAGATTGGCGCCATATGTGGGAAACTACACAACTAAGACTTATCACCAAGCCACAGAAACTAAGAGGTAAAGAGGCGGCCTCTAGCCATCGCACTACCACTTTCCGTCAACCAGCTTCTACTATGGATGATCAGATTCTTCCTCAACAGTCACCCTGTCAGCCTAATTACGCTCCTTCCAATGGAGAGGCAACGGAGGGCTCCTGAAAAAACCGTCCTGAACAACATCCTCAGTACGATCGTATCTCAGTCCACAATGCTTCAACTGGATCCCAAAAGAAGGACGACCAAGTCCTTTGCCGTATCCAAGAAGTAGAAGATCGCCTAGAACAGATGGAGAATGAGAGAAACTGCTCCAACAGGGCCTACCGCCCAAATAAACGTCCCTTCAGCAAAACCATCCTCGATGCACCCGTTCCAAGGAACTTCAAAGCTCCTCAATTCGAATCCTACAATGGGGAATCAGACCCGATGGACCACATCGAGAGCTTTAAAACACTTATGATGATCTATAATGCTACCGATGCACTCATGTGTTGGACATTTCTCGCTACACTGAAATGATCAGCTAGGGAATGGTATTTACGTCTGAAACCCGTATCCACATTTTCTTTCGATCAGCTCGAGGAACTCTTCATTGCACACTTCGTTACTAGCTAGAGAACTGAAAAAACCAGTGTCTCCCTGCTAGAACTGAAGCAAGAAGATGGAGAACTTCCCAAGGACTTTGTCAAACATTTAACAACTGAAGCAAGGTTAATTTCTGCCTTGAACACTTCAGTCGCAACTGCAGCTCTTTCGCCACAATGTCACTAACAAAGACTTGAAAGCCTCCCTCGTCAAAAAGCCACCCAAGAGTTTCACTACGCTCCTCAAAAGGAGTGGCAAGTATATCAGGGTCGAGGAAGCTCTCTATCCTCATGGCAAGAACGATTCATCTTCCGGGAACAAATGGAAGAACATAAGCGAGGAAGAACATAGGATGTTTCAGAAAAATGGTGCAAGTTCACGCCGTCCAACTCTAGTGTCACGCTTTGAAAAATTCACTCCTCTTAATGCAAGCATTTTAGCCATTCTCATGGAAGTGGAGAAGGACGGAATAATCTGCTTTCCCCCCCACGATGTCAACATCTAGCAGAGGAAGAGACAAAAATAAGTGGTACACATTTCACAGAGATCATGGACACACTACTGACAACTGTCAAACCCTTAAAGAAGAACCGGAAGCCCTGATTCGCAGGGGCTATCTCTCCAACTTCGTTCAAAAAGACAACGAAAACAAAAATCCTCCTTCCCAAAGGGCTAATAAGGGTCAGCAGAGGTCATGCGAGTCGCAAGACTCTGAACATATGACTGTCCTCCACTTTATTCATGAAGACCCGATGGGGAGAGATTCCAACTCCTCCCGCAAAGCTTTTGTTAGAAAAGTCAACTCCATAGATAACATTCTGCCTGCCAAACACACCAGGATCCCTATATTATTCTCCGACAAGGACTTAGAAGGCGTCCAAACATCTCATTGCGACACATTGCTCATAAACCTTTGCATGCTAAATCATGAGATACGCCGCATCCTGGTGGACAATGGTAGCTCAGTAAACATCCTCTTCATGGCCACATTTTAGGTTTTCAAGCTCTCTCAAGACCGACTCAGCCGGTCAGTTATACACTTCATGGCTCCTCTGGTGCACCTGTCCAAGTCGAGGGAATTGTCGCACTTGACGTAACAACAAGGAAAGCCCCCGCTATTTAAACAGAAGCATTGGACTTTATGGTCATCGATGTCAAAGCTGCATACAATGCTATATTCGGCCGTCCTGGCCTAGCAGCATTCCATACAATTGCCTCTGCATTTTACATGAAAAAAAGTTCCCAACAACAGCTGGCGTAGGCCAAGCTATAAGAAGCCAAAAGGCAGCATGAGCATGCTACACCACTACAATGGGGGGCTCTGTTCTCCCCCTCGATGCCATAAAGCTACCACCAGAAAGCTGTCACGATAATTCAAAAACTGTAAACGAGCTTGAAGTCACTGCCATAACCAACTTTACCAAGAACTTCCAAACCTGCCACATCATCTTTCACCAGGTCCAAACAAGTTCTCATCATGGCACAGTAATAAACCTGAATCCCTCATCCGAAGCCACTCCACTTATTTAACGGAGACAAGTAGCCATTCCTTAACACATTGGTGCCGCAGAAGATTCCTCTTTCACTATTTAAAATAATGGGGGGCTCCCTCCAGAACAGGCAAGTCCAGGCAAGGTCTACAAAGTAGTCCGCCTGACGGCTCATCAACTTGAAGATCCGGGGGGCAAGGGGATATCAACAGGGACTTCGAAAGTAGAATACCTTGTGAAGTACAACAAGTTGGGTGCCAAACTTGTACACAAAAATAGTACCAAAATCGTTAAAAGCTTCTTACGAGATGGGTTCAGAGCCCATATCCATAGTGCGAAGTTAGCAATTTACAATGAAACAAGTTCAGAGTGCTTCGCCATTCGATCTGCACCTGCAACCTGTTAATTCATCAAACTAAATAACGAGCTACACGCCCAACTTACATTTAAAGCGGTGCTAGGCACCGTTTCAAGCTTTCCTCAATGTAAGTTCGGAATCCAGAACTCGGGAGTATGCAGCATGCAATCATGCACGCTTAGAACACAACTCACCGATCGATCTGTTCCTGCAACTAGTTGAACTTCCTTGGAGGCTCTGAAACAACGAGTTGAGTGTCACACTTATACACTTAAGCAGCACCAAACACTCGTTGCAAGTCTCCCCGTAAAACGGATTTGGAGTCCATACCCATGGCTCGACAGAGATTCTAACAATTTACAATAATGCAAATTCACAGTGCACTTCGCTATTCGATCTGCTCCTGCAATTCGTTAACAGCTCGATGAACGGTTCGGAGTCCATGTTCATGGTTTAAAAGAGACTGTCAATTTGCAAATAAGCAAGTTCAGAGTGCACTTTGCCATTCGAGTTGCTCCTGCAACCTGTTAATATTTAAACTAACAAGTTCGGAATCCATGTTCATGGTTCAGAGTTACTCTCGCAACATGTAATTACACATATTCAGAGTTCAACTCGACATTCGATCTGTTCCTGCTAGAAGTTAAATTTCCTCAACAATAGATTAAGAGGTCCCAAATCATAGATCAGAGTTACTCTAGCAACACTTGTAAAAAGCAACACTTGGAGTTCAACTCTCCATTTGATGTGACTCTCACAATCTGTCAGAGGCCCCATACAGCAAGTTTGGAAAATGACTCTTCTTCAGAGTTGTCCCTACAACTAGCTGGGTTCAAGACGGAGCAATGCTAAACTCCGTTATACACCATCGACAGCTCTCTAAGCTATATGCAACAGACCTAAGGCCCTATTATTTAGCGACAGAGAACCCGTCGATGACACATCAACCATGACAGCAAGGGTCAAGCATGTGAAATGATTCCCGCAAATCACAGAACTATCACAAACTCATATGATCAAATCTAGTAGCACTACAGACGTCTGCAAATACAAAACGGCTAGTCCAAAGTCTAACTCTTCCAAGAGTAGCTCATACGACTAGCCAACCCCCAAGACGATGTATCACAGGACAAGATGTAACAGCCCATAAATTTTCAAAGGGTATAATTATATATATAATATATATATGGAGTATGGTGGCTGTTTGAAAAATATGTGTTATGGCATGATGGTAATTATATGATAAAATGAATAAATGAATGGAGGGGGGGCCCACACGTGAAGGAGTCTTTGAAGCTAAAGCTTGCTGCTTTGGAATTGTTGGCGTCACCATGGGGTGACGTGGCTTCATGGGGGCCCACCTACTTCTTCTCACTGAATAGGAGAGGAGAAAAGAGGTAAGTGTATGGGAAATAATCCCATATCAGTAAGAAACTATAATAAAATATATAAATATAATAGCCTATGATCAAGAGTCACCAATTCGGTTAACCACCTTTTGAGAGGCAGCCTGTGGTGGGCAGTTGTACTACATAGTATTTAATTTGTCTTATAAATTGTATAAATTGTCTGAGCTAGGAGTAGGGGCATTACAAATGGTATTAGAGCCGACTTTCAACACCGGGGTGTCAGGCATGTCTATTTAGTTGGGCAAAGGATTTCGGGACTATAGACCCAGTTGAGCGGTGGATTCTAGGACTATGGTGTTCCCTCAATTAAATCTGGGACTGTTATTGATTGGGAAGTGGATTCTGGAATCATAATAGTCGGGCGGATAGGAGGGCAGCTCAATTAAAATCCGGAATTATGATTGATCGGGCGGCCAGGATCAATAATAATCGGGCAGATAGAAGAGCAGATGCTCCACAACGGCTAGAAAGGAGATCCTGCACTAGATTGTGCATGCCCGTGCTCAGTGAGGATGCTGATTTCTGAAGGGAGGTGTGTGTAACACCCCGTAAACTTTCAAAGGGTATAATTATATATATATATATATATATATATATATATATATATATATATATATATATATATATATGGAGTATGGTGGCTATTTGAAAAATATGTGCTATGGCATGATGGTAATTATATGGTAAAATGAATAAATGAATGGAGGAGGGCCCACACGTGAAGGAGTCTTTGAAGCTAAAGCTTGCTACTTTGGAATTGTTGGCATCACCATGGGGTGATGTGGCTTCATGGGGGCCCACCTACTTCTTCTCACCGAATATGAGAGGAGAAAAGAGGTAAGTATATGGGAAATAATCCCATATCGGTAAGAAACTATAATAAAATAATATATAAATATAATAGTCTATGATCAATAGTCACCAATTCGGTTAATCACATTTTGAGAGGCATCCTGTGGTGAGCAGTTGTACTACATAGTATCTGATATGGATAAAAATGGGGTTAAATCGGAACCATTCAAAGTGGGCACGAATCTTAAAGTCCCAGGGGCAAGACAGTAATTTCACCTACAGACAATTCCGAATTGGGAACCGGGTCTCTCCTCTTGGACCCATTAACCCATGAACGGATCTGTTCAGTTGAGAGGAAATCCTGGCTCAACAGGCATACGTGGGGGAGCCCGTTAGGGGCCAGCTCAACAGGATTAGAGGAAATCCTGGCTCGTCCTGATCTTGAGGAGGTGGTTATAACCACCCCTATCCAGCCTCACCGAGAAGTAGGGATTCACTCTTATCTTGAAAGAGATTTCCATGGCGACTATAAATATCCCCTACCTCCTACTGTCAAAGGTGATCACTCTTTGTGCACTTGAGCTCTTTCCCTTTACTTTTTCTGGTATTGACAAGAGCATCGAAGGGTTTGTCGCCGGGATCCATCCCGGTGTTTCGAACGTTTGTGCACGTCCACGGGAGCACCAAGGAGTCAACTTGTCAACGAGGAGGAAATGAGATCCAGCCTGTTTGAGTCCATGCAAACCTACAAATTCTGTCTATTGCCCCCACACCAAATCCAGCGGCAATAGATTGGTGCCATCTGTGGGAACTACTCAGCAAGCAACCCCACCTTCCTCCTTCAGCCAAAGCTACTCCTAGCCATGCCTCCCAAGAGGAAGCCTGCAAACTCCAACCGAAGAACAACCTCTTCTCATCCTCCTCCTCCTCCTCCTCCTCCTCCTCTTTCGGAGGATCTACCTCCACCCATCCAGCAGACCCTGCAGCTCGAGCAGTAGGCTCCTCAGTCAATTCTGCAGCCTGGAGGGCCCCAGGCATACGAGGGGGAGCCCTCTAGGCGAAGCCACCACAAGCAATCTATACACCAGGTCCGGGTGTCCTTCTACAATGCCTCCACAGATTCTATGGCCTCCCATAGTCCCCCTATGCCAAAGGATTTGCGGGACGTGCTCAATAATCGGTAGACCGAGCCAGGGCCCAATCTTTGGACCCATCTAGATGAGAGGCGGACCCTCAAGGTGGACCCTCGACAGGAGCACCTGAGGGATCGGTCACCACGCCGGTCAGACCGTAGGGGGTCCAATTCTCCCCGGAGGCGGAGGGATTCACCCCCGCATCGCCCAAGATGAAGCCGCTCCCTGGCTGACCATCCTGCAGCTCAATCTCATTGCGAGTAGGAGGCCCCGTCACAACAGCGAAGTTTCAGCAATTTTAGGAGGTGGTTCTTCGGGCGCACCATGCTGCCCCCAACAATGGCCCTCGGGCACCCAGCCTTCGACCAGCTCCTCGTCATCCTCACCGTTCCCGGAGTCCCAGGCCGGCTCCGAGCCATCAGCGCCATTCCCGAAGTCCCAGGCCAGCTCCGAGCCATCGCCGCCCTTCTCCCGATCACCACCGCCGCTCCCAAAGTCCGCATCCTACTTCGAGTCACCCCTGTCGTTCTGTTAGTCCACCACCTACTCAGAGCCAGAGCTGTCGTAGCCCCAGCCCTCCTCGACATGAGGACGAGTCTCGGGGCTCAGCCAGGCAAGACCAAAGGGAGGACTCGGTCTACCGTCATCTCCACGAGATGGAGAGGCACCACGGCCAACTCGACCGAGGCGAAGAGTGGTGGGCGAGGGACCTCCGTCCAAGCAGGCCCCCATTCTCCTGTGCCATCATGGAGGCCCCAGTCCCTGATAACTTCAAGCCTCCACACTTCGAAACATAAACCAGCGAGACAGACCCTGCAGATTACATTGAGAGTTTCAAAACTCTAATGATGATCCATCATGCATCCGACGCCCTCCTCAGCAAGACTTTCCCGGCCACACTCAATGGGCCGACTCGGGAATGGTATTCCTGACTTGCACTGGCATCTATCTTCTCCTTCGATCAATTCGATGGTCTCTTTCTCACGCACTTCGTGAGTAGTCGCCGCACAGAGAAGACAAGCGCCTCCCTATTGTTTCTCAGCCAAAAGAAGGGCAAATGATTAAGGGACTATGTTAAGCATTTCACTGCTGAGGCCAGATCCTTCGCCTTCTTGGAACCCTCGGTGGCCACGGTCGCCTTCTAGTCCAACATCCTCAATGCCGATCTCAGGGCGTCCCTCGCCAAGAAGCCCCCTCGGGACTTTTCAGAGCTCCTACTCCGGAGTGAAAAGTACATCCAAGCAGAAGAAGCTCTCCACCGCCCTACCTTTGAGGCATCGACTTCCGGGAATAAGCGAAAGGATGCAGAAGAAGAAGGAGCTAATAAGCTCCAGAAGGATAATGGAGGTGAGCGGCGTCCTTTCCCCTGCTTTGAGAAATTCACTCCGCTTAACGGAAGTGTATCGGCCATCCTAATGGAGATCGGGAACGAAGGTCTCCTGCCGTCTCCGCCGAAGATGAACACCCCCGGGAAGAAAAAAAAACCGGGACAAGTGGTACCGTTTCTACCGGGACCACGGGCACGACATCGATGATTGTTGGGCCTTGAAGGATGAAATCGAGGCCCTCATACAGAGAGGGCAGCTCACTCGGTTTGTGAGAAGGGGCCGAGCCGACTTGCCTCCACCCCCTAGGGGGCTAACAGGTGAACTGAGCAGCGCACGGAGGCTTCGGAGGTCAAAGTAGAGGGCATCTTGCACTTGATACACGGAGGCCCAATGGGGGGAGATTCCAACTCCTCCCAGAAAGCCTTTGTCATGGAGGTCAACTCCGTGCAGAGCCATCCTCCCCCAAAAGGCCTGGGAGTCCCTGTGATGTTCTCCGATAGGGACTTAGAAGGCATCCGCACGCCTCACTGCGACGCCCTCGTCATCAATCTCTGAATGGTCAACTTCGACGTTCGTCGGGTCTTGGTGGAAAATGGCAGTTCCGTCAACATCCTTTTCTTAGAGGCCTTCAAAGGCCTCCAACTACCGAGGGACCAGCTCAAGCCCGCAAGCTACACTCTTCACGGATTCACTGGGGTCCCGGTTACGATCGAGGGAGTTATAACCCTCAACTTAACGGCTAGAAAGGCCCAGGTAACTCGCATGGCGCCGATGGACTTCATGGTGGTGGACGTCAAGGCCGCCTATAATGTTATCCTGGATCGACCAGGTTTGGCCGCGCTCTAAGCTATTCTGTCGGCCTACCACATGAAGATGAAGTTCCCCACGACCTCAGGAGTGGGAGAAGTGAGAGGAAGCCAAGAAGCGGCTCGGAAGTGCTACATGACCTTGAGGGGGGGTCCGGTCCTCTCCCTGGAAGTCCTCGAGCTTCCCCAGGAGGATATTTAGACTATCTCCGAGCCAGTGGACGAGTTGGAGGAAGTGGCCTTCTCCGAAGAAGATGCCACTAAGACGTTTCGCATCAGCAAGGCTCTCTCCCCCTCCATTAAGCAAGACATCTCCCGATGTACCGCGGCCTCTTCGCTTGGACCACGACAGACATGTCAGGGATCTCGGATGAGCTCTTAATACACCATCTGAGCGTCGCCCCTGGGGTTATGCCTGTCCAACAGAAGATGCGGAAGTTTACTCCCGAGCGACAGCAGGCGATCAAAGAGGAGGTAGAGAAGCTCCTCAACGCCCGATTCATCCAGGAGGTGAATTATCCCGAGTGGCTATCCAATATGGTGATGGTCAAGAAAGCCAATGGAAGCTGGAGGATATGCATCGACTTTACCGATCTCAACAAGGCATGCCCAAAGGACCCTTTTCCTTTTCCAAGCATCGCCGCCCTGATCGATGCAACCTCCGGGAACGAGCTCCTTAGCTTCATGGATGCTTTTTCGGGGTACAATCAGATTCGGATGTTCCTTCCCAACATCCCGAAGACATCCTTCGTGACGGACTAGGGCCTGTACTGCTACATGGTAATGCCGTTCGGTTTGAAAAATGCAGGAGCTACTTATCAGCGCCTTGTGAATAAGGTCTTCCAAGACCAGATTGGCGAAAAATGGAAGCCTACGCAGACGACATGTTGGTCAAGAGCACCCGAGGGCAGGAGCACGTCCTCGACCTTCAAGAAGCCTTTGAGGTGCTCCGGAGGCACAATATGAAGTTGAATCTGAACAAGTGTGCGTTCGGGGTTTCGTACGATAGGTTCTTAGGTTTTATGGTCAGCCAGAGGGGCATAGAGGCCAACCTCGAGAAGATCTAGGCCATTCTCAAAATGGCCCCTCCCTCCAACGTCAAAGAGGTACAGAGGCTCACGGGATGCCTCGTAGCAATTAGGCGGTTCCTCTCCATGTCCGGGGAAAAGTGCCTCCCCTTCTTCAAGGCCCTCAGGAGTGCTAAAGGTTTCGAATGGGGGGAGCAGCAGCAGAAGTCTTTTGACCAGCTCAAGGCAACCTAGCTAACCCCCTGCTCTTGAGCAAGCCAACGACCGGATAGGTGCTCTACCTATATCTCGCAGCTTCGGAGCAAACCCTCAGCGCATTCCTTGTAAGAGAAGAGGACAAAACGCAGAGGCCCATTTATTATGTGAGTAAGGTCCTCTGGGATGCTGAACTCCGTTACCCGAAGCTGGAGAAGATGGCCCTTGCCCTGGTCATGGCGGCTCGGAAGCTCCGCCCACACTTCCAATCCCATTCGGTCGTCGTCCTAACCAACCAGCCCCTCAAGCAAGTTCTCCACAAGCCCAAGACCTCCGAGCGCCTGATGAAGTGGTCCATCGAGCTGAGCCAACACGACATCAGCTACCAGCCCAGAACAGCAATCAAGGCTCAAGCTCTGGCCGAGTTCATTGTGGAGAAAACCATCCCCAACCCTTGCGAGTCATCTACCGACCCCTTCGTCTAGACCATTTATCTGGACGGGTCTTCTTGCACCGACGGACATGGGGTTGGTGTTATCTTGGCCGGCCCAGATGCTTTCATCCTCCAATACTGCCTCCGCTTAAACTTCCCGGCCTCAAACAACGAAGCAGAGTATGAGGCCCTCATAGCGGGGCTCTGCATGGCTTGCAAAGCCAGGGGGCCAGACTGGTCAGAGTCTTCAGTGATTCCCAACTGGTCGTCAACCAAGTGTCGGGGGACTACGAGGCAAGGGATGGCTATATGGCCAGGTACTTGGCAAAAGTGAGGGAGCTTCTAGCCCTATTCAAAGATGTTCAACTCCAACGGGTGCCCCGAGAGGAAAGCGCGCAAGCTGATGCCCTCTCTAAGCTCGCCTCCTCGTCCCTCCAGGGTCTAGAACAGACCATCCTAATAGAGGTCCTTCTCAGACCAAGCATTGATAAAGACTGCCCGGAGCCGATGGAAGCCTACCCCCCTAACACATGGGAAAAACTGGATGAAGCCCCTCCTCGAGTACCTCCGAGATGGAGTCCTTCCCGAAGACCCGAAGGATGCAAGGAGGACCAAGACACAAGCCGAGCGGTACACACTCCTGGATGGGGTCATATACAAATGCTCCTACACCCAGATAGACGGGCGACCCTATCTGAGATGTCTCTCCCCGGAGGAAGCACTCTACGCCCTTAAGGAGGCCCATGATGGTCTATGTCGAGGGAAACTCTTGAACTACGGCTACTTCTGGCCTACACTACTAAGTGACTCCGAGGAGTACGTCCGCCAGTGCGACTCCTGCTAGAAATTTGCCCCAATCTGTCGCCTACCCCAAGCACAACTCACTTTCTTGGTGAGTCCAATCCCCTTCGCAATGTGGGGAATGGATTTGCTCGGACCCTTCTCTCCAGCAACAGGCCAGCTGAAGTTCTTAGCGAAAGCAATAGACTACTTCTCAAAATGAATCGAGGCTGAACCTCTTTCTACAATCACCGAGCACAAGGTCCTGAAGTTCGTTTGGAAGAACATCGTCTGTCGGTTTGGGGTACCTCGCATCCTCGTAACCGACAACGAGACTCAATTCATGGAAGCGACCTTTCGCAACTTTTTCGCCGACCCCGGCATTCAACAGTGGTTTTCTTCAGTAGCCCACAGTCCAATGGCCAAGCAGGGAATGTAAACCGACAATTCCTCTCTGGCTTGAAGAAGAGGCTTGACAAGTCCATTATTATGGGTCGAACAACTCCCCAATGTGCTTTGGAGCTATCGCACCACCAAAAAAACTCTAACGGGAGAGTCCCCTTTCAACCTCACATACGGATCCGAAGCTCTCATCCCTTTGGAGGTGGGCTTGCCTTCACCTCGACTCATAGCTTACAGTGAAGCGCAAAATGCGAACCAGCTTTGCAACTGCCTAGACCTCATTGACGAGGTCCGCGAGAGAGCCGCGATTCGGCAAGAGACCTACCGCCGTAGGATCACTCAGGCTTACAATAAGAGGGTACGACCGGCCAACCTAAAAGTGGGAGACCTAGTGCTCAGAAAGTTTTCGATCTCCGATCCAAGCAAGAGAGGCAAGTTGGCACCTAATTGGGAAGGACCATATCGGGTCTCCAAAGTTATTCACCCAGTCCCATATCAACTCGAAGACCCGGAGGGCAGGAGAATACCGAGGACATGAAACGCGGAGCACTTGATGAAGTACCAAGAGGGTGTCTAGACACTATTCCAAGCAACTTCCCCAAGAGCACTCCAGAAGACATGTCCAGAGTCCTTACTTGTACTTTCTCTTTATCAAAGTGTAAAGGCGGCTCGCACTTAGAAGCGACCACCAAATTGTTCTCAATAAAAAGAAATCTTTTCCCACAAGTATTCTATCTTTTGAGTTGTCTATCTCTACTTAGCAAATCTTTTATTTCGGAGCAGTCTAACTCTACTTAGCAAGTTTTCTATTTTGGGGCAGTCTAACTCTACTTACAAAAAAAATTTCTCATTAAAACAACGTGCTCGGAGTCCAACACTTGGTTCGACTCCGCTTAAACTATTTGCTTCTAAGCGAGTACGAAGCGAATCACCATTCAAAATTGCTCCTACAGCTGTTGATACTTTCTAAACGACATGCTCGGGGTCCAACACTTGGTTCGACTCCGCTTCAACTACTTACTTCTAAGCAAGTATGAAGCGGATCACCATTCGGAATTGCTCCTACAGCTGTTGATATTTTTAGAAATGACTGGTCCTACGGCTGTTGATATTTTTAGAACGACGCGCTTAGAGTCCAATACTTGGTTCGACTCCGCTTCAACTACTTGCTTCTAAGCAAGTAAAGAGCGGACAACCATTCAAAATTGCTCCTACAGTCGTGGGTACTCTCTAAACGACAAGTTCGGAGTCCAACACTTGGTCCAACGCAACCTTTGCTACTCGCGAACGAGTAAGTACCGAGCATCCCACCATTCAGAATTACTCCTAAAACTGTTGACAACTACAAATGCAAACAAAACACACAAGTGCGAAAAACAAGTATTATTTCATTAAAGTTTGATGAACAAGTCTAATTACAAGACCAACTACTCATCTTTACGACGAGATACAAAACTTGTGAAACCAAAAGTACAAGACTACAGAGAGCTACTTCAACGCCTCCTAGGGGCAGGGATACTTCGGTTGAGAGACACTCGGGGGCGACGAATGCTGTACTGCCGATGCCTCCCCTCGGCGCTCATCTCTAGGCCGGCGAGCTGAGAGGCATCGTCCGCACCCGTTCTAACGGTGGCCCCAACAGACGCTCCGCTCGACGAAGCGGCGACCCCACTTTGTGCATCGCCCGGGCTCCGATGTGTAAGGGGAGAGCGGTGCGCGAGCTCGTAAAAAGTTATCCCTCTGTCACACTCCTCCCGAGTGCAGGAAGTTGATCTGATTACTCCGCTCGGGTTGCGGTTGAAGACGAGCGACCTTTGTCTCGAGCTCGACAATTCGCTCTTTTAGCGAGTCGTCCTTCACAGTTATCTTCAGGCGAGGCAGTCACACCAAGCCTAAACCTTGAGAGTGTGTACCGCTTGGCTTAATGCTATCAAGTTGTCACCTTGGGAGAATTGTCCGCCGATGATGAGCAATCTCCATGCTCTTGTCGACAATCACCTTCTTCAGCTCGTTTCTCTTCGCTGTCACCTTAGTCAGAGAATGACGAAGTCGCCTAACTCTCAAGCCGAGGTTGACGGCCATTGACGAGCCCTCATCATCGCCTTCACGGGTCGTCTCCCTGAGCCTCTCTTCTAGCCGCTTGATCTCGAGGTCTCGACGGCCTAAGACCAATCTCAGGTGATTCCGCTCGCGTTCCGCTTTGCGAAGCTCTCACTCTACTACGCGAAGCCTCTCTCAGCTCCTAGAAAGGCACAACTTTGTCACCCTTAGACCAACCTCAGGACGAGCCTCCCTGGCCACACGAGGCACTTCGGCGAGTGGCGTTACTTCGACAATCTGAAAAGGCCAAGTCAAACTACAGTGAACACTTAGCCAAAATTACAAGCAAATCGTTGTGAACACTTAGCCAAAATTACAAGCAAATCGTTGTGAACACTTAGCCAAAATTTCAAGCAAATCATTGTGAACACTTAGCCAAAATTTCAAGAAAATTGTTGTGGACACTTAGCCAAAATTTCAAAAGTTTTTCAGTTCATTGAAGTTCGTAAAGATACATGCGGTGGCCAGTCCGCGATTAGGCAATACATTGCTGGTCTAAAAAAGAAAAAAAAACTAAAATTCAAGGCTCGGCCTCTATGCCGTGGCAGCTCGTCGTTGCAGGATCAGACTTCTTCGGAGTGGCAACGATCGCTAAGGGCGTAACCTCGGAGCCAGGCTCGTTGTCGAAGACCTCGACTTCGGCGTCTGCATTGTCATCCCCTTCCTCGTCCTCGTCGGACTCTTCATTGAAGCCGAGGACATGGTCAGGGAAAAGGCGCCACCCGGAGCAGTCGACCTCGAGGAAGCGTTCGGTCACTTTCTCGATGGCGTGAGCGTAGGCCTTAGCCATATTGGCCGCAAGGAACCCTTGAGCCTTCTCCATGGTCGCGGCCTCGGCTTCTTTCGTGGCAGCGACCTTGGCAACTTCGACAGCTTCTTCCTGCTGCTTCGCCGCCGACTCCTTCTACCGAAGCAGATCCGCCTCAAGCTTCTTCACGAGGCCATCGAGGTACTCCATCCTCGTCGTCTTCCCGTCCGCCTTGGCCTTCAGCTTGTCGAGTTTGTTGGCGATCCGAGATTTCTCCGCCCGAGCTCTATCCACCCTCCTTCTTTAGCTCCTTCTCGAGTTCGGTTATCTTCTCCATAAGATGACCGAAGTGACAGGTTATCTGCGGAAGGGAAATAAGTTAGCATGAAAACTAAAAAGAATACAAGTATGCAACTAGAAAAACTGCACTACTTACCGACATTGCTGCTCGAGCGATCTTGAGGGTGTCATCCCCAACTCCGCCGGCATCCATGGCGGTGCGATCCTTCGGCATCGCTAGATGCTTGATGGCCTCCATGCTCGAGAACGAGTCGCCGAGAAACCCATGGAGCTTCCAGACCTGCCAGTCCGGGACAAAAATCTTTTAGTGTTCCTCGGTCAGGAACACTTCGGCCTCGCCCGTCAGCGGAGCTGCCTCCATCCCCAAAGAGTCCACCATTGGGAACTCTTCTGCCTCGGTTGAGACCGAAGCAGCTGCTGCCGTCGTCACCTTTAGGGCCATAGTGGCCGACGCCGATGCCTCTTAATGGCACTGGCGATTGTCTTTGTCCTCGGGGAAGTCACCTTTGAGATGACCCTCTTCCGCTTCCTCGCAGCCTTGCTGTCGAGTGCCGCCCTCTGAGCCATCACAGCTTTGTAGTCCATGGTTTCTGCGACCGAAGAAAATGTGATTAAATGCAAGTAAAAATCAAACAAGAAAAGAAAAACAAAAGGGGAAAACCGCATACTAGGGTCTATGCGGCTGAACCCCCCCCCCCCCGTAGAGCTCTGTCACGCCCCAAATTTTTTTTGACTCCAAAATCAATTCTTTTAATTTCTATATCACTTTAAACATAAACTAAGAAAGTTATATTTCAAAGAAAATTTTGGCAGAGTTTCTCCTGAAATTTCTACTCCGAAACACAAAAAAGCTTACGGAATTCTGCTATAAATTCCGTAGCTCACATCACAGGCAATAATATCAAGAGCTCCCCAGGCCAAAATGAGCAGAAACACACAAGCAATATAATATCATGCTCTGGGGGCCAAACTCATAACAGAATATCAAATATCAAATAAAAACCATAAATTTCTTTGAAAACGAGGTAAAAATTTTAGAAAAACCTTTGTAAAACCTACCACAGGGCCCGGTACACCACAACGAGATGGGTACGGGTCACAAACACCACATACTACTCCACATTACACTCATCATCATCATATACATGCTTATACATCTAATATACAATTTAAATCATAAATTCCACTATTCCCATAACTGAACTTATACATAAATTTTAAAGTAAATGACTTCACTCTACGAAATCTACGCCTCACCTCTGCACTGCTGAGGACCTGTAACAGTAGGGGATCTAGGATAGTCCGGGAACTCCCTACCCCCCCAAACACTAAGGGGTTAGCCATTTCTGGTGTAAGTATAATTCACTAGTCTATTGTATAAACCAAACTATATACAGAAAATAAATTAAACTTACAAATATCAAGGTAAGAAGATTCAACCTGAATCTGAACATTAAAGCATCAAGAATACGACTTTGTATCAAGTACTCGACAAATCTGCATCCGTCTACATATATCCATAACTTCACACCCTTCGCTAAATGCATCATATTAATATATGACTGCATATATATATATATATATATATATATATATATATATATATATATATATACAACTCCTTCAGTTCATACTCAATTACAAAGCAACACATTAATTCGCATTCCATTACTTTTCATTTTGAAATCCCCAACACAAATACTCCTCTTTTCATAATTACCACCACCTCATCATTTCTTTATTTTCACAAATAGTCACATAAGGTCACCGCCACTTTTCTTCATACTTATTTAGCCACGCACTTGAATTGCCATGCCTTTGCATCTACGAACTCACAACTCGTATTCTTTCATACTCATTTTCATTCATAAACACTTTCTTTCTCATTTTCATATTACATAACACCGCATTCATTTATGTCTTATAACACATATCATCACATCTCGCAATACATCCCATTTACTCTCATCATACATTACAACGATCTTCTTTACACTCTCAATACATCATCATACCCATCATCAAACTCTTCATGGTTACCACTTACTTTCATTTTTCCTTATAACACATATTTCAATTTACTTCACTTTTTATTTCCTACCCGCAATACGGGCATCATATTCACAACCCACCCATTCGTCCTGAAAGTTGTGTCGAGGCAGGTAGTTCCCACCATTTCCACGAAAATAGTGGGCGAGTAGTTCCTCGACACATTTCCAAGGTACACCAACTTATATCACAGCATACTTTCTTTAACAGCCATTTTCATAACCAATCTTATAATACATGTATTTATCTTATTGTATTATATTAAGTATCACATCATAACACATGCATATCCTCTCATAATATCACATTAATTCACGTCTTATAATCACAAAACATAACATCTCAGTACACATGGCAATTTACTTGCATTTTATCAAATCATTATCATATCACTTATAACACAAAATGCCATTAACTTCACTTTCATTCTCATCGCAATATACTCCATATTCCAAACATAGTTTGGGCAATCACATATCACACCCCAAAGCCGATAGCTTAGGTAATAATCACCGCACCCCAAACACATAGTCTGGGTAATATCACATCACATCTCAAGCCGATAGCTTGGTTATATTTACTTCAATTACTATTCATCTCATTTCTTTACTTTCTCACTCTCCTCTATGTATGTTCATTAATATAGCTTTTTAAGTATATCCATATACCAATATATACCCATATATGTATATATATATACCTCCCGTAGTATGTGCATATCTCGCGTAATATAAATAGTCTCCGTAAGACATCATATCATCATATACACATTCTTTCAATACACATATACACATTTATATTTTCTCCTTTTCAGTGTCCACACAACTGACCTCCTCGTATAATACAGAGATCTCTGTGCCTCCCCTCCCGTACATTTCAATCCCGCTAACCCACCATATCACCCAGATCCAGGTGTCCTATGCATCTATCATTTGTGGGCTGGATTGAAAGTACGGTTGCGCGCTTGTCCAACTAAGACTAAAGCCAAAAAGGCTAGTCAAAAATAAAATATAACACGCGGATCAATGCTCACACAGAGTCTTACACGTCCGAGGCTACGTCTTCCTCCTGGCCCTATACCAGCGAGGGAAACTCCTGATCCCCAAATATAATTAGGGGCAATATATAACTCCTGATCCCCAAATATAAAATTTGGGGCAATATATAACTCCTGTTCCCGGGTGTATCCCAGGCCTGTAAGGTCTAGCCCAAACTCCTGGGAGATTGTGTGGCACTGCAATATTTAATTCTCTTTTATATACATATATATATCATTTATTATATAACTCCTTCACAATATAACTCCTTAAGAATATAACTCCTTTATAAAATACTCCTTTATAAAATAACTCCTCTATAATATAACTCATCTATAATATAACTCCTTTGCAATATAACTCCTTTATAAAATAACTCCTTTATAATATAACTCCTCTATAATATAACTCATTTACAATATAACTTATTTATAAAATAACTTCTTCATAATATAACTCCACATATTCATGTATAATATATCTCCTTTTATAATATTTCTCCATATATATATATATATATATATATATATATATATATATCCTTTCTAATATAACTCCATATATGAATATATCTCCTTTATAACATAGCTCCTTTATGCTATAATTTCGCCGTTATAACATAACATGAAAGCATATAACTCCATTAAATTCATAAGCATACAAAAGCCATTAGTCTCATCAATTATCGTATCAAATTCTCATTTACCACCCACACGTCACACACACATCATATCAATTTCGCATCACATTATCACATAAAATTTCCAATTTATCACCCACATAACACACCTACACCATATCATTATTTCATCATGTTATCACGTCACATTGACATATCATATTTCACATATCATATATACCTACATACACTATGCTTCCCATCTTATCACATTAGTCATGAGATCACACATCACACATACACATACATTCACATAGATATATCTGATCATTACAACCCCGAAGAATATAGATATTTATCTACAAACATCAACACACTCCCATACATATATATACTAATTCCTTACACCTCATAATTTACTCCGTATCATACATACAAATTTTTCTATATTCAATATACTTTACATTTCACCCACAGCAAACCATATTTTAAAATTATCATAGCACATTATGCACATGAAATAAAAAGATCATACTCACAGAATATCCCGCGAAGACTCGAAGCGCCACCATGCCATCTCGCATACAAAGTCGCTATTATATCCTATTATCAAGTTTCAAAGCAATTAAGGCTCAAAACATCCAAATCAACCACAGAAAATAATAACACTACTTCTAATATCACTCAGGCATTTTATTGAACGCCTGGGATGCACATGTGCGTTGCACGTAATATTTAAATTCCTACGGGATGTTTATCCCCAAACAATTACTAAAATCACCCCCAACTTATTCTAATAGTTCTACTAAAATTCTACTACTATGAAGGAGATAATTCTAACATATATAATTCTCTTTTACAAACCCAAAACCCTAATTTATTAGCAACTTGTAAACTCTCCAATAATCTGCTAATTTCTCACCTCTACTATTCCCAACATCTTCTAATCTCCCTACCATAATAGTTCTACTCAATAGAAATTGAAATCACTCAATCCTATACAAATAAAATAAAATTGGGTATACCTTCCCAAAATCCTTTCGAAAAACGGACACCACCATGACGTAGAGAACCCTTCACTTAGTCTATCCCTCGATTTAATTTGAAAACCACGGAGAAATGGTGGGGATTTGAGCGGGGGAAGTGATCGGCGAAATGGGTTCTTTGGTTTCGGTTGGGAAAGGAAACGGGAGAAAGAAAGAAAAATGGAGAAGGAAGGAGAAGGTTGGGGGGGGGGGAGGGGGGGTTATAAAAAGTAAATAAATAAATAGATAAATAAATAGATAAATAAATAATGTAAAGGGAATATTACATACAAGCCCTAAGTTCCAATATATTTCAAATAAGCCCCCAACTCTTACACTTTAAAAATACTAACAATGTAAAATACATAAAACTGTCTCTTAATAATCCTCCAACAGTAGAAAATAAAGTAAACAATATTTCTTCACATAAAACTCAACTCATAACCCCCAATATATCAATAATACTGATCCAACTCAAATATCAACACCAATATCATTATTTAAAATAAAATATACCTCAAAAGATATTAAACAGGTATTTTCGGTATTTTAAAATTCGAGGTGTTACAAGCGCCTCCTCTGTCAGGTCCTTCCAATCGAACTTCAGCCGGTCGAGGAGAACCTGAACCATTTCTTCTTCGTTGGGATAAAGCACCGGCAGATCCTTCACCCACTTCGTCACTTCTTCGACCCAATCCGAAGGGATGCACCATGGCTCACAACTCCGGATGATGAAAACTTATCTCGCCAATGCTTTATCGAGTGGGACAGCTGATGAGCCGAGCACCATGCCTCGGAGCTAGGTAGAACCTGAACTCCAACTTCTGCTGCTGGTGAAGCCGGTATAGTGTCCGAAGCACCTTTAGATCCGGCTCGATCGCTGCCGCCTGGCAA
Organism: Hemerocallis citrina; assembly: GCA_017893485.1. Classification (NCBI taxonomy): domain Eukaryota; kingdom Viridiplantae; phylum Streptophyta; class Magnoliopsida; order Asparagales; family Asphodelaceae; genus Hemerocallis; species Hemerocallis citrina. Next base: position 711,981 of record JACEHZ010000642.1, on the reverse strand, counting down.
TGGAGGATGAACTCGTTGATCACCCTCCACCCATTCGGCATGAGCTGAATAGGGCTGATCCCGAACCACCGCAAAACTTGGAAGGTGTCGACTGGCCAGAAACACATCCCCCGGCATCGGTGAATTGGCTCTCACTCCAGGACCGGGTAGCATCAGCTTGAACTCCTCGGGGATCTGAAAATACCCCTCGAATCGCCGCTAGGTCTGCCTCGTTGAGGATGAAGATGGTGTCATTGACTTCCGAGGTCTTCCTCACAGCGTTCTCCTCGAACTCCGCTCCCTTCCGTACACTATCCGTTCGGCGTGTTCCTCCAGAAGTTCCTGAACCCTATGGTGTCCAGTTAAAACTCCCCGCAATCTCCATTGCTGCGTTCTCTTCGATGCCCTTGCCCTTGTCGATAAGAGGAACTCGGCTCGGAGACAGATCATCGGCAGTGGGGGGGAGGGCACTGAACTTGGTGGAAGGCTAGACATTTGCTAAAAAATAAAGTGCTGAGTTACCTTGAAGTGACTGCTACGGTCAGAAAGATCACCGGAGAACGGCCAGTTGTCGCCTGATGCTCCCGTTAGTAAAAACTCGTCGCCTGAGTAAAAAGTTGAGATATGAACAAGTGAAAGGGGGGCTGAAGATTTATAGAAGCCGCACGCAAATCGAGACTAATGGGCCTCAAGAACTCAAGAGACAGGCAAATTTACCACAAATCGACAAGAAACTCAACAGGCACTTGATTGATCAACGGTCAAACGGTCAACGTGCCACGTGTCTCTGGCTAGTCGTTGGCGAATTGTCAAAAGGCCATACGTATTCCTTGGACTTTGGCACACCTCGCCGAGCGTTCTTGCCACCGACGCTCAAACGTGAGAAAAACATCTCACTCAGACTTCGGCATGCCTCGCGGAGCGTTCTTGCCACCGACGCTCAAACGTGAGAAAAACATCTCACTCAGACTTCGGCACGCCTCGCCGAGCATTCTTGCCACCGATGCTCAAACGTGAGAAAAATATCTCACTCAGACTTCGGCACACCTCACTGAGCATTCTTGCCACCGACGCTCAAACATGAGAAAAACATCTCACTCAGACTTCGGCACACCCCGCCGAGCGTTCTTACCACCAATGCTTAAACGTGAGAAAAATATCTCACTCAGACTTCGGCACGTCTCGCCGAGCGTTCTTACCACCGATGCTCAAACGTGAGAAAAACATCTCACTCAGACTTCGGCACGCCTCACCGAGCATTCTTGCCACCGATGCTCAAACGTGAGAAAAATATCTCACTCGGACTTCGGCACACCTCGCCGAGCGTTCTTGCCACCGACGCTCAAACGTGAGAAAAATATTTCACTTGGACTTCGGCATGACTCGCCGAGCGTTCTTGCCACCGACGCTCAAACGTGAAAAAAATATCTCACTTGGACTTCGGCATGCCTCGCCGAGCGTTCTTGCCACCGATGCTCAAACGTGAGAAAAATGGCTCATTCGGACTTCAGCAAGCCTTGCTGAACCCCTTTTGACATATGTCACCATCTCGAAGCACCGCTGGACCTAGGCAATGGATTCCGAACCCACCTCGACTACGGCCTCCTTCCTGATACATGTCAGCTCACCGAGACATTTGGCGAGGGTCGGCAACCATTGCCGAGAGTTCTTGCCACCAATCCTCAAACAATGGAAAATAAGCCTTCACACAACTAGAGCCATTGGATCACCCCGAAATTCGCGCGACAACCTGATCAACGTCTCAGATTGATCCACGTCAGCAGGTGTTGATCCACCATTCGATCATCTAGATATTTGCGTCCAAGGCTGATGGATGGCCAAGATTTTACCACGTCATAATTGCGTAATTAAAATTATATTTTATTTATTAATTCTAATTATTTATTTAAAAAATTGCGAAAAAATGATATAAAATACGGGAAAAATAATTAAAAATTCTAGAAAATAATTATAAATTCAGGAGAACATTTTTTAGCCCCTGGATAAATAATTATTGGTTAGAATGATTAATTAGTGCTCCCGGAGAGCAAATCATCGCTTTGCAAAATTGAATAAATAGATCGAAAAAAAATATAAAATTTGAAAAAAATCACCAAAAATCCAAAGGGCCTGAGAGCAAACTTTGGCACGTTACCAGCTAAGAAAAGCACCATCACCCCTCATACGAGATTCGAATACCCTTTGAGAACTCCGATAAAGCCTTATACGGCATTAAAACAACAAAACTACTCCCCAAAGGCCATAACACAGTCTTTGGGAGTATGGGGCTCGTGATATGGCTAAAAATGGGTTTAAATCAGAACCATTCAAAGTGGGCACGAATCTTAAAGTCCCAGGGGCAAGACGGTAATTTTACCTACAAACGGGTCCGAATTGAGAACCGGGTTCCTCCTCTTGGACCCCCTAACCTATGAATGGATCTGTTCAGTTGAGAACTGGTATCAACCCGTTAGGGGCCAGCTCAACAGGATTGGAGGAAATCCTAGCTCGCCCTAATCTTGAGGAGGTGGTTATAACCACCCCTATCCAGCCTCACCGAGAAGTAGTGATTCACTCTTATCCTGAAAGAGATCCCCATGGTGACTATAAATACCCCCCTACCTCCTACTATCACAGGTGATCACTCTTTGTGCATTTGAGCTCTTTCCCTTTACCTTTTCTGGTATTGACAAGAGCGTTGGAGGGTTCGTCGCCGGGATCCATCCCGATGTTTCGAACATTTGTGCAGGTCCACAGGAGCACCAAGGAGTCAACTTGTTAATGAGGAAGAAGTGAGATCCAGCCTGTTTGAGTCCCTGCGAACCTACAAATTCTGTGTATTGCCCCCACACCGAATCCAGCGGCAACAGTATCTAATTTGTCTTATAAATTGTATAAATTGTCTGAGCTTGGGCAGGGGCGTTACACAAGACACCGGCATGTAGAAGACTTCTCATTCCAAAAACTATAAGTCTCATTACAACAGCAAAGTTACAATGACTCCACAATTCACGTGTATGAATTGCTATCGAAAGTCCTGCAAACACTGTACAGCAAACTTTCATGAAAGTTGTTCTTCTAGCTATACACACTAGAGAGATGCTCTACCTTAGAGAAACCAAATTCCTCACCGGCCTCCTACCAGCTAACAGCTCCATACGGCCGCCTCAACTCTTGATGATAATATTCAAGACAAGTCTTCCTTAGACGACCAAACTCCATATGTATTCGACCACCTTCACTTGAGCAACCACCTTCACTTGAGCAAGCTCCAACTCCGTCTTGCTTGAAGCGTCGTGCAAACAGGAGAGTTCCAACTCCATCAAGCACAGCATACCAAGAAGGAGAGCAAGCTCAGTGTCCCAAAGAACCTCGTCCGATGCACGCAACTACTTTTCAGTGAAGAGAAGAATGGAATCATCTCAACACTGAATAAACACAAGTGACTTCAGTTCCACACTAAGAAGATTCAGAAGATACAACTCATCTGCTCTAACAATGAGTTTGGTGCTCTGCGCGCCACTTGAGTTCCTCCTGCCAACCGCTTGTCAACATTGAGCAACAGGTCCAATGCTCCGTTTACAGTTCAAGCTTCACCAAATAGCTCGTTGACTCCAAACGGCGAGTTCTATGCTCTGATTGCCACTTCAGCTCCATCAAAAACTTGTTTGTCCCAAACAACGAGTTCAGCGCTCTGCTCACTGCTTGAGCTCCATCAATAATTCGTTTGTCCTAAACAACGAGTTCAGTGCTCTGCTCGACGCTTGAGCTCCATCCATAACTTGTTTGTTCCAAACAACGAGTTCAGCGCTCTGCTCGACGCTTGAGCTCCATCAACAACTCGTTGGTCCCAAACAACGAGTTCAGCACTCTGCTCGCTGCTTGAACTCCATCAACAACTCGTTGGTCCCAAACAACGAGTTCAGCACTCTGCTCGCTGCTTGAGCTCCATCAACAACTCGTTTGTTCCAAACAATGAGTTCAGCGCTCTGCTCGCTACTTGAGCTCCAACGACAACTCGTTGATCCCGAACAACAGGTTCAGTACTCTGCTCATCGCTTGAGCTCCATCAACAACTCGTTTGTCCCAAACAATGTGTTCAGTGCTCTACTCGTCGCTTGAGCTCCATCAACAACTCGTTTGTCCCAAACAACAAGTTCACCGCCCTATTCGCCGCTTGAGCTCCATCAACAACTTGTTTCTCCCAAACAACGAGTTCAACATTCTGCTCACCGCTTTAGCTCCATCAACAACTCGTTAAGCGCTCCGCTCGCCGCTTAAGCTCCATCAACAACTCGTTGGTCCCAAACAATGAGTTCAGCGCTCTGTTCACCTTTTGAGCTCCATCAACAACTCATTTGTCCCAAACAGCGAGTTCAGTGCTCTGCTCGCCACTTAAGCTCCATCAACAACTCATTTGTCCCGAACAACGAGTTCAGCACTCTGCTCGCCGCCTGAGCTCCATCAACAACTTGTTGGTCCGAAACAACGTGTTCAACACTCTGCTCGCTGTTTGAGCTCTATCAACAACTCGTTTGTCCCGAACAACGAGTTCAGCGCTCTGCTCGCCGCTTGAGATCCATCAACAACCCGTTTGTCCCAAACAACGAGTTTAGCGCTCTGCTCGCCGCTTAAGCTCCATCAACAATGAGTTGGTCCCAAACAACGAGTTCAGCGCTCTGCTCGCCACTTGAGCTCCATCAACAACTTGTTTGTCCCAAACAACGTGTTCAGCGCTCTGCTCACCGCTTGAGCTCCATCAGTAACTCGTTTGTCCCAAATAATGAGTTCAGCGCTCTGCTCTTTGCTTGAGCTCCATCAACAACTCGTGGATCCCAAACAAACAGTTCAATGCTCCGCACTCTGCCTGGGCTCCATCAACAACTTGTTGGCCCCACGCAACGAATCCAATGCCTTGTTCTTCACTCAAGCTCTACCAAATCGCTTGTTGTCTCCAAACAACGAGTTCGACGCCTTGCTCTATGCTTGAGCACAGTCTATAACTCGTTGGCTCCAAACAATGAGTTCAATGTTCCACTCTACGCTTATTGGCTCCCCACAATGAGTCCAATGCCTTGGTCTTCGCCCATGCACCACTAACAACTTGCCGGGGCCAAACAAAAAGTTCATGCTCAAGTGCTTCTCATAGCTCTTCCTACAAACTCACTGGGATCAAATGGCAGTTTCTGCATCAGCTCTATCTCAGAGTTGTCTCTAAACTCGCCGGAGTCAAATGGTAGTTTATGGACCAACTCAATCAAGGAGTTGTCTCTACACGCTTATTGGGCGTAAACAGCAGGTGCAACATCCAACTCCGTCAGAGCCATCTCTAAGCTTGTTGGGAACAAACAACAAGTTCAACACACTGCTCCACCATGAGTTGCCTCTACAAACTTGCCAGGATCAAATGGCAGTTTCTACATCAGCTCTATCTCATATTTGTCTCTAAACCCACCAGAGTCAAACGGCAGTTTCTGGACCAACTCAATCAAAGATTTATCTCTACACGCTTGTTGAGCTCAAACAACAGGTACAATGTCCAACCCTGTCACAGATTCTTCTACATGCTTGCTGGGTGCGAACAGCAAGTTCAGCACTCAATTCTGCCATCGAGTTCTCTCCAAACTTGCTGGAACAAACAGCAGGATCTACGTCAAATCAATCAAAGAGTTGTCCCAAACGGCAAGCTTGAGCGTTCAACTCTATCTCTGAGTCGTCTCTCAACGCTTGATGGGAACAAATAGCAAGCTCTACGTCAACTCGGTCAAAGAGTTGTCCCTCTAAACTTGTCGAGCACAAACGACAAGCTTGAACTTTCAACTCTATCTCCTAGTTATCTCCAAACTCGCCGGGATTAAACGGCAAGCTATACATCCGCTCTATCTCAGAGTTGTCTCGAAACTTGCCAGGGTCAAATAGTAGTTTCTACGTCAACCCTATCGTAGAGTTGTCCCTACACGCTTGCTGGCCGCAAACAGCAAGTTCAGCACTAAATTCTGCCACTAAGTTTTCTCCAAACTTGCTGGGAACAAACACAAGCTCTACGTCAACTCAGTCACAGAGTTGTCTTTACAAACTTGCCGGGATTAGACGGCATGCTCAACATTCAACCCTGTCGCAGACTTCTCCATACTCTTGCTGGGCGCAAATGGCAAACTCAAACGTTCAACTCTGTCCCAAATATGCCACAACAACTTGTTGGGATCAAACAGCAAGTCTACAACAGCTTTCCCATTACAGTTATATGTGTACAAGATCCACCAATCAATGGAGATGGAGAAAGAAACTGGGTATACACATATAAGTAATTATACATATATATAAGTTGTTGCATATACACAACATAAATATATGTATAAAATTTTATATGCAAACCCAAGCCCGAAAAAGCTCCAAAAATCTCCAAAAAATTCTAAGAGTTGCAAAATGAAAATTTTCCAAAACCAAATGAGCTCACTGTTTCACAAGGGGGATTAATCACTTAGGGGTATCGGATCGGGATGGATCCACGACCCAAAACCCGAAAGAGAAACAGAGAGAAATAGCAAAGGGGTGCTAACGGGTCGGATCCAAACCCATTTCCACCAAAGCCCGCTTCCAACTCTGTCTTCTTCCTCCCCCCGAAAACCATTTTTCCTGCCAAAATGCAGAGTTCGAAATGCATCCTCAAAAAACCCAAGAACGGAGTGACTACCTCTTCCTCCTTACTCCGACACCGAGCACCATGACTCCTTTCTCCAACAACGACTTCGAGCTCTCACCTCCTCATGTGCATCACCGACTTCAAGCTCTCACCTCGTCAAAACCCAAAACAGAGTTCGACCAAAAACAAAGCTCGAACCCAAAAAAATTCTAACTCCCATAGCCTCTAAAAACACCGAGTTGTCACCTCAACCTTTCCTCCGCCCAAGTTCCTGGTCAACAAGGAGGTCTCACTGTTCAACCTCTCCGAAATACCAAGGCTATAGCTCAGCAAATCGGTGGTAGCTCGGCGAGAACTTGAGCACCATAGCTCGGCGAGAACTCGAGCTCCATAGCTCGGCAAAATGGAGCCTCGGCATCTCCGCAGCTCAGCGAAAGCGGCCATAGCTCGACGAGAGAGCTCAAACCCCATAGCTCAGCGAGAGCTTAGAGCCCATAGTTTGGCGAGACGAGCTATCTTCACAGCTCGGCGGAATTTTGACATCTTCGTAGCTCGGCGAAACATGGCGGGGGTCCATATCTCGGCAAGAGCTCGAGCTCCATAGCTCAGCGAAGTGCTCCATGTCCATAGTTCGGCAAGTACTCGAGCTCCGTAGCTCGGCGAAACCACGACAACCCGGAGCTTGACGAGACATCGACTTCGTAGCTCGGCGAGAATTTTCCCCATAGCTCAGCAAGCGCCTTAACAACTCCATAGCTTGGCGAAAGCTTCGAACGAGGTCCCCGTAGCTCGGTGAAGCGCCAAAGCTCAGCAATGGCAGGATATAACCATAGCTCAGTCGAGTCATCCATGGCTCCGCGAGATCGACTTCAAGGCGATGAGTCGACGAAGAAGTGCCTCGACATCATGGTGGCTCGACGAGCGTGAAAATTGATAGCTCCGCCAACCCATGAATGCCCCAATCGATAGCAGATGCATAGCTCAGCGAATCGGTTCGCCAAGCTAAGGGGTGGAAGAAGACATCTAGCGCACGTTAGATGTCCACGGATTCCGTGCTAGCCCATAATCAGCGCTCAGGGATTTTTCGCCCTAGATCAAGCTTTTCGGTCATCAGATCAACCTTAGTGCGCAAGTCGGCTCTGATCGACGAGCTCGATTGCTTCAAAATGCGAGCCAAGTATGATAAATTCAAAAAATTATTTTAAAATCGTTTAAAATTTGAAAAAACAATTAAAAAATTCAAAAATAATTATTTTAATTTGGAAAAGTAATTAAAAAATCCGAAACAATAATTGAAATTGAATTTATTAATTATAAAATTCGAAAGAGTGATTTTTTTTAGGAAAAGGTGGAATAAGGCCACCTTGTTTCATTAATGCAAAATTAACGATACAAACTCAAAGTACTGAGCCGAAATAACCTACAGACAGGAAATAGAACATACATGAAGCGACATGACCCGTACATACAACAAATCCCTCCAACAACCCTGGAGGGTGGGCCGACAAACAAGCTCGGACCAGCAAAATTGAATGTACGTCAGTTTAGCATCGTACACAGCCTCCACGGCACATGCACACCTACCTGAAGCTAGTCTAGCAGGATTTTATCATCCGTCGCGCCCTGCCTTCTCCTCACTGGGGGGACCCCCTCTTTGGGCCCAAGCCCCGCGGTCGTAGTTTGACAACCGCCAAGCACACCCTACACCTCTAATCATCTATCAATCTTGCAATTATCACACCCTCACCTAAAAACCGCAGTCAAGGAGAGAGCCGTGGAGAGAATACCTTCACCTCTCTCACGCCCTTGCTCTCTCCAGTGATTTCTCACAAATACAGTACAACACCGACAAAGAGTAGTGAGGAGCAACATCTCCACTCACCCACTCTCTCAATCTCTCTCTCAAACAGAAAACCAAAATAAGACCCAGCTGATTGAAATATCACCTTCTCCTCTCGCCACATGGGCGATGGCATTGGGCGTCAGCTTTCATTCTGAGGGCTTAGTGGTGGTGGTGACCCGTCGACTGTGGTCATAGGTGAAACAATTTGAGTGCAGCCCCCATCTCTCTCCGCGACAGTTGAGACAAGCACCCCGAAAGTAGAGACAAGTGTGTGCACACCACGGAGGGACCCCATCTTCGGGCCCAAGCTCCACAATCATGCAAAACATCATAACCCGCTCATCATAGCGACTCGCAGATAGAGAAGCACACCCGGCTTCTTCACATGCACTACCAACCCTCGCAAAAACCAAATCATAGCCGCAGAACGCCGCGATTGGCCCCGAGAGTGTGGACATGGTGGCAAGCATGAAGAACATCTGGGCAAACATCTAGCAAGGCCAACCAACCCCAATCTAACCCAAACCCCAACCCCAATCAAACCACCCCCAAACCCAAAAGCACAGATCCCGTCGCCAGCGTTCGAGATCTTAGATCTGGAAGGAGGAAGGGGATGCCGAAGGTACAAGGGGGAAGGGGACAGAGGTGAGTGGGCTGTCTGGGGGGCGCGATGGTGGCCGTCGTCGATCTGGGATGACGTGCGGCTTCGACGAACAGCCGCAGCCCCACTCGCAGCTTCGACGAACCAGAACAGTGCACGACTTCAAAGATCTGGGACGGCGCGCGGCTACGACCAACAGCCGCCGCCCAACTCGTGCGGCTTCGACGAACTTCCACCCAACAATAATCGCAACTGGAGACTGGAGAGCTTCGCCTCGTGGTGCGCGCTCGCCACCGCCCTTAGGCTTGTAGATCTAGGGTTTTTGTTGCTTAAATGTTATGTTATGTTGAAGTAGTGGGTCGTTAAGAAAATGGAAATCCGAAAGAGTGTTTTTGAGATTGTAGAAAATTCCATAAAATTCGGAGAAATCCAAAAAAACTATGGAAAAATTCCCAGAAAATTCAGAAAAAATCCGAAAAAATATGGAAAAATTCACTGCCGTTAGAAGCCACAAATCAGTTCCAGGTATATCCGAACACTCCAACTGTTGAGATTATTCGCCAGATTCTAAAAATAACACGTACTACTTCCCGAAAGCCATGAAAATCGCCTTCCGGGAGTAGGGGGCTTATGATGATGGTAAAAATTGTAGTAAATCAGAGTCATACGATCCCTGTACGGATCTCAAAGCATCTATAGGCAGATTAGCCATCATAGGCCTGGGCCCACTTTGAGACATGGACTTCCCTCAAGCCCATAAAAAGTGACAGACTCGGCCTACCAAGAGAGACACCCAGCCCATGTTAGCTAGGAGTCAAATCTCTTATCCCCTAACAGAGATATCTTATCTCTTCAGGAAGGAAAACATGAAAGATCCAACGGTCACAATTCGATCTCTAGAATGTCTCCCAGGCCTATAAATACCCTTCCCCCCTCTTCAGTCACCAGGTAATCAACTGTCATGCCCCGCTTCCCAAAAATACGGAATACGAGGCCGAGCGAATGATTTTCATCATCCATAAGCTGTTCAGGAATCTTTACAATATCTCTCAAAATAATCAGAGTCGGAAGCAAAAGTATCAACCAACATACACATATGAACCAAAATACCAACAAGAATACTTGAAATAAAATATATTAATCTTAAATAGTCATGATCTGAATAAGTCAGTATCCTGGGTCATATTACCCAAATACAAGAATACAAGTAACAGATACAATGTTCAAAATGCGCAACAAGAAATTAATGAAGATAGCAAAAGCTCCAGCCAACTAGAACTTTAGGTCACATACTCCATCGGGCAGCTGATCACCAAAATCTGCAATTTGACAATTTGCAGGAGAAGGAAAAAGAAAACAAGTAACCGTCAATTGCAAGTTACGGGCCACTTATAATGTAGGATACAAGTACATGGAGAAACTAAACAAATTTAAATAATAGCAGAAACAGACCTAGCATGGTAACCTAACACATGTCAAGTGTCAAAGTCAAAAGGCATACAGACAGATATACAGATAGTGTCAAATAATAGTATCAAGTGATAATGTCAGACAGATAACAGGTAATCAGATAATCAGATAATAGATAGCCAGATGCATATAACAGATTTAGATTCAGGTTTCAGATACAGATATAGATTTTTATAAGTCTTGTATTAATTACTAACTAGGTAGCACCTCATGTGCCATCTTTTTATCACTGGTTGCTACATTCAGAACAATTGCGTTTGTAGATTTCGTAGGGGATCATATAGGGCCATGTACTCAGGGTTCAGACAGATACCAGATAAGAGACGATCATGTAACATGATCTCATATAGAAAACAAATAATAGACGATCATGTAACGTGATCTCATACAGATAACAGATAACAGACGATCATGTAACATGATCACATACAGATAACAGATAACAGACGATCATGTAACATGATCTCATACAGATAACAGATAATCAAATGGGAAACATGGGCCCCCTTCTAAGTACACATTTCTATGCTTTCCCACTACTAGATCTTTCCCTTAAACCCCGGCTTGGTTACTTTTATTATGGTCATCAAATAGGCATGAATGTATACGAAATAATGTCAAACTAATATGGTATAATCAGTATTAGGTTTAGGGAAACAAATAAATATGCATAGATGATATACAGTCACATAAAAGAGCAAAACAGTGTATGTTCATGTTTAGGACAGCATGATAGTACAGTACTAAAACAGTAAATTCCGTTGCTACAAAAATGCAAATATGGATCCGTCAAAGAATCTGGAAAATAGACTTCCACAAAAATCTAGCGAATATAAATAAGTTATATCATATTTCACAAAATCATAACTCAAAACTGAATTGAATCCAGAAAAACACGTTCAGCCAGAAATCAGTAAAAGGAATTCAAAATCAAGAAAACAGCATCAAAAGTCATCAAATAAATCCACGAAAAATCTGGGGTATTCCCCTATATGTCTAGAATCAAAAAAATAAAGTTTCATAATATTCCAGAAAATTTTGTTCAGTCATCAAAAATAAGAAAACATCAAGAAATAGTAGTTTGGCAAATCTGGAATTCCCAACACTGCCGTACGAAAACTGAATTACCTCGCAACCAGTGAAACGAAATCCAAATCCGCCAAAGAGAGATGAAAATAGACAAAATAAAATAACTTTCATATTTCAAAAATATTTTTCATACAGTAAAGGGAATCATAGTGAAAATAAGACTCTTTACACAACAGCGAGTAAAATACAGCCAGTATAGTTTTCATAAACGAGCATGAAACAACACATAAAACTCATCAATAAAATTCACCAAAATTCTGGGTAATCCCTAACTTGATAAAGAAACACTAACCAAAGTTTTGGATCAAAATAATATATGTAGCATAGTTTTTTAAAATGATTTTTCATCAAAATTACCGAAAAAACAGAATCTGGAAAAGGTCGACACCTCTGTAGTAAAATTGTCATAACTCAGTCATAGAAAACAAAATCAAACAAGGTCACAGGGATTTGAAAGTAGACGAAATTATCTAAAACTCACGTTTTATACCGAAATTAAGTAGCTAACTTCAAAATTGTCCAAAACAGCAAACAAAATAGAAAAGCGACAAAATACAGATTTTTCACTTAAAAACAAAATCAACATAGATTCAAGTAAATTGATCCAAACACATCCAAACATGAAATCGAGTCTACCAAGTGTCCAAACATCATGATTTAGGGTTATTAACATATCCACACTAAATATATCACATGGGTCTCAACCAAAATACAAATTCTCACAAAAGTCTCACATACATGATCAAAATCAAGAACGGGTAAATCCTAAGTTAATTCATGTTCAAATTGTGTCGTGAGTCATCTATGGTCAAATTTTCACAATCGAGACAAAATTTATCAAGGAAAACACAAACAAGAGTCGTCTCTATACCCAACTACACTATAGATAAACTTTTTGACTTGTATCAAACAAATGAATTGGAGTAAAACTTACTTGTCTGGAAGACGACGATGAAAACGATGCAAGGAACAAGAATAACGGGAACGGATTCCCGGGCAACGAACAATGGACGAATTCACGAACCGAACCAACGAACCAAATAACGAACAAACACCCGAACAACGAACACCACCTTTATCACAACGAACCACAGCAAAACCTCGAACCAACACATGCACGAGGGAAGTGCGTGCATACTGCACAACACAACAGCGGCAAAACGGGGATAGCAACGTCAAGGGAGGTCGCTGCCGGCACTACGGCTGTTGCTGGCCGCTGTCTGCCTGATGTCGGTGTTGAAGGGTTGTCTGCTATGGGGAAACGCCAGCAGGGGTGCTGTGCGGAAAATCGAACGGCGCACGGGTTGGTGGCAACGGCAGTAGGTTGTTGCCGCTGTTACTAGTTGCTGGTTGTTGGTCCCCTAGCTGAGCGACTGGCTGTCACTGCCGCAGGGAGAAGGTGCTGTTGCGTCACTGCAGGCTGTCATGATGCTGGGAGGAGGTGGGGGCACAGGCTGTCGCACAGAGGCGCGCATCGGGAGAGGTTAGGGCAAGGTCGGGAAAGCAAGGAGATCGGGAGGGTGGTGGTAGTTGCGCACTGGGGGGGAGGTGGGGGGATTTGAAGTCGAAGTGAGCATGAGGGAGACGAAGCGGCAGGGCATGGGTGAAAAACATGGGTTTAATATGGCGGCTGGGCACAGGGTTTCGAAATATACAGGGATGAATATATAGGGTGGGGAAATAGGGTTTAGGTTGAACAGGTGGGTTCGGGTTTGGTTAAGTTAGAACGGGTCGGATTGATGGGGATGTGGGTAGTGTAAACGGGTAGGAGCTGTATATAGGAAATGGATAATGGGTTTTAAATAGGGTAATGGGTATTAAATGGGTTTCGGTATTTATAATAAAAATCCAATAAGAAGTAGGGTATTAAATCCAATAATATAATGGGTTTCGGGTTTTGGGAAAATAAAAATAACCAATAAAATATACAATTGGGATTTTATAGAAATACTAATAATAATAATAATAATAATAACAATAACAATAATAATCATAAACATAATAATAATAATACTAATAATAACCGAAAAAAATTAAAATTATTGATAGATTTTAATAGAAAATCCAATAGTACATTTTTAACAAAAATAGTTCGAAAGCGGAAAAAAATAATTTATAAAAATTTGAAATATCAAAAATACACAGAAAATACATTTTTGGAAAAACAGGGTTACAAATCCTACCCACCTTACAGTAAAATTTCGTCCTCGAAATTTGCTTAGGCGGTACATAGGATGAGGCAAAAGCAAACTGGGGGAGGGTAACAAAACAGAGGGCCAAAGGGAAAGGAACAAAGCAGGGGCAAAACCAGAAATGGATGGAAGGGGATAACAATGGGATCAAATGGAACACAGAAAGAGAATAAACAGTCTAAAAAAGGAAAGAATCAACACCAGATAACAAAGCAATAAGGAAGTCGGCAGAACTGAAATCAAAGAGAGAAAAGATAGGGAAGAATTGAATCAAACAATAAGTCAACGGATGAGAAAAATTGCAAGAGATAGCGGAAACCAAATCAATGCAAGGAAGGAGAAGCAACAATATGATCCTGGGACCTGTGGGTTATGGCCCACCACGCTTCCGCTGCGCCACTCTAATGGTGACGTTCCAAGCTGCAGACAAGTCGTTGTAGACCACGCGACACCAAGCGACGATCCGAGTAGGAAAAGAATGAGACACCAGAATAAAATTGGGCTTTATAGGAGGGCTTTAATTTAAATAATTAGGTCAAAACTAATGGGTGTTAACAAAAGTAATATTAATAATACAAAAATCAACACATATTAATAATAAAATAAGAATAACAAAAATAATAAAAAAAATAATAACAATACTAATCATCATAACCATACTGGTAAAAATAATAAAAATAATAATAAAAATATTAACAATACTGATAAGGATAATAATGTAAGACAGAATATAATTTTGGATTCATTATTTTTGTGAAAATAATTTAAAATTAACAACAAAAATAAAATAGTAAAAAAATACAATAATAATAGTAGTAATAGTAATAGTAATAACAATAATAATAATAATACTAATAATAATAAGGAAAACAATAATAATAATAGTAGAAATTCTTTGATGTGGGTTGGCCCCATTTATATCTATCTGTAGACTTGCCTTCTCGACATCAAGTTGCAGGTTTGCCTCCACGACATCAAGTTGCAGATTACAATCTGGATATTCGGTTGCACATTTTGCCTCCCCGATATCCAGTTGCAATTTCCCTCCATTGACGTCTAATTGCATGTTTGCCATCTCGACATCCAGTTGCAACAAAACGATGAACGAGATGATGCAATCTTCCACGCATACTTGGATATTAATTGCTCAATTTAAGTACGAAGTTACGTTTTGAAATTTGTGATATCAAAATACACAATTAAACGAAATTACCAAATTTTCGTTTTAGAAAATAATTTTATAGAAGATCCAAAATATAACAAATAATAATCGAAATACACAAAAAATTCGAAAAAAATTAATTATAAAGAAAATATAGGCAGGAGAAGAATAAATTTTATACTCAATAAAGAGTCAACAAAGAAGGACGACTACAATAGACGAACGAAAATAAGAAATCAACGAATTGAATATGAAGGAAGGGGAACAAGGGAGCACAAGCTGAATTTGAAGAGAATATGGCAGGGAAGGAATAACTAGCATGATACTCAAACTGAGTCAACAAATGAAGATGAATGCCAGGGACGGAAAGCCATGAACGACCCATGAGCTGAGATAAGAAGGAATAAAAAAGAATGGAATAAGACTAGTATCCAGATCAATGTTGATTATGATTCATTTATGCATGCATGGTTGGTGAAATGTTGAGTAGATCCCAGTACGAGCCAAGCTTGTCTAATATATTAGCCAACTAATCCATTAGCCAAACCTGGGCTCTAATACCAGTAAAAAATCCTGTCACGCCTCGCTTCCCAAAAATACGGAATATGAGCACGTAACATTGGCCTAGCGAATGATTTTCATCATCCATAAGCTGTTCAGGAATCTTTACAATATCTCACAAAATAATCAGAGTCGGAAACAAAAGTATCAACCAGCATGCACATATGAACCAAAATACCAACAAGAATACTTGAAATAAAATATATAAATCTCAAATAGTCATGATCAGAATAAGTCAATATCCTGAGTCACATTACCCAAATACAAGAATACAAGTAACAGATACAATGTTCAAAATGAGCAACAGGAAATAAATGAAGATAGAAAAAGCTCCAACCAACTAGAACTTTAGATCACATACTCCATCGGGCAGCTGATCACCAAAATCTGCAGTTTGACAATTTGCAGGAGAAGGAAAGAGAAAATAAGTACCCGTCAATTGCAAGTTACGGGCCACTTATAATATAGGATACAAGTACATGGGAAAACTAAACAAATCTAAATAATAGCAGAAATAGACCTAGCATAGTATCCTAACATGTGTCAAGTGTCAAAGTCAAAAGGCATACAGACATATATACAGATAGTGTCAAATAATAGTGTCAAGTGATAAAATCAGACAGATAACAGGTAATCAGATAATCAGATAATAGATAGCCAGATGCATATAACAGATTCAGATTCAGGTTTCAGATATAGATACAGATTTTTATAAGTCATGTATTAATTACTAACTAGGTAGCACTTCATGTGCCATCTTTTTATCACATGTTTGCTATATTCAAAACAGTTGCGTTTGTAGATTTCGTAGGGGATCATATAGGGCCGTGTACTCAGGGTTCAGATAGATACCATATAAGAGACGATCATGTAACGTGATCTCAAACATATAACAGATAACAGACGATCATATAACGTGATCTCATACAGATAACAGATAACAGACGATCATGTAACATGATCTCATATAGATAACAGATAATCAGATGGGAAACACGGGCTCCCTTCTAAGTACACATTTCTATGCTTTCTCACTACTAGATCTTTCCCTTAAACCCCGGCTTGGTTACTTTTATTATGGTATCAAACAGGAATGAATGTATACGAAATAATGTCAAACTAACATGGTATAATCAGTATTATGTTTAGGGAAAAAAATAAATATGCATAGATGATATACAGTCATATAAACGAGCAAAACAATGTATGTTCATATTCAGGACAGCATGACAGTACAGTACTAAAATAGTGAATCCCGTTGCTAAAGAAATGCAAATATGGATCCGTTGAAGAATCTGGAAAATAGACTTCCACACTAATCCAGAGAATATAAATAAGTCATATTTTATTTCACAAAATCATAACTCAAAACTGATTTGAATCCAGAAAAACACGTTCAGACAGAAATCAGTAAAACGAATTCAAAGTCAAGAAAACAGCATCAAAACTCATCAAATAAATCCACAAAAAATCTGGGGTATTCTCCTATATGTATATAATCAAAAAATAAAGTTTCATAATATTTCAAAAAAATTTGTTCAGTCATCAAAAATAAGAAAACATCAAGAAACAGTAGTTTGGCAAATCTGGAATTTCCAACACTGCCGTATGAAAACTGAATTATCTCGCAACCAGTGAAACGAAATCTAAATCCGCCAAAGGGAGATGAAAATAGATAAAATAAAATAACTTTCATATTTCACAAATATTTTTCATACAATAAAGAAAATCATAGTGAAAATAAGGCTCTTTATAGAATAGCGTGTAAAATACAGCCAGTCTAGTTTTCATAAATGAGCATGAAACAATACATAAAACTCATCAATAAAATTCACCAAAATTCTGGGTAATCCCTAACTTGATAAAGAAACACTGACCAAAGTTTTGGATCAAAATAATATACGTAGCATAGTTCTTTAAAATGATTTATCATCAAAATTACCAAAAAAAAGAATCTGGAAAAGGTCGACACATCTGTAGTAAAACAGTCATAGCTCAGTCATACGAAAACAAAATCAAACAAGGTTAGAGGGGTTTGAAAGTAGATTAAATTATCTAAAACTCACTTTTTATACCGAAATTAAGATACTGACTTCAAAATAGTCCAAAACAGCAAACAAAATAGAAAAGCGACAAAATACAGATTTTTCACTTAAAAACAAAATCAACATAGAATCAAGAAAATTGATCCAAATACATCCAAACATGAAATCGAGTCTACCAAGTGTCCAAACATCATGATTTAGGGTTATTAACATATCCACACCAAATATATCACATGGATCTCAACCAAAACACGAATTCTCACAAAAGTGTCACATACATGATCAAAATCAAGAACGGGTAAAATCCTAAGTTAATTCATGTCCAAATTGTGTCGTGAGTCATCTATGGTCAAATTTTCACAATAGAGACAAAACCCATCAAGGAAAACACAAACAAGAGTCGTCTCTAGACCCAACTACACTATAGGTGAACTTTTTGACTTGTATCAAACAAATGAATCAGAGTATAAGTTACTTGCCTGTAAGAAGACGATGAAAACGATGCAAGGAACAAGAATAACGGGAACGGATTCCTGGATAACGAACAACGGGCGAACTCACGAACCGAACCAACGAACCAAATAACGAACAAACACTCGAACTACGAACACCACCTCTATCACAACGAACCAGGGCAAAACCTCGAACCAATACATGCACGAGAGAAGTGCATGCATACCGCAAAACACACAACAGCAACAAAGCGGGGACAGCGACGTCAAGGGAGGTCGTTGCCGTTGCTGCGGCTGTTGCTGGCCGCTGTCTGCCCGCTGTCGGCGTCGAAGGGCTGTCTGCTAGGGGGAAACATCGGTAAGGGTACTGCGGGGAAAATCGAACGGCACACGGGCTGGTGGCAATGGCAGTGGGTTGTTGCCGCTGTTGCAGGTTGCTGGTCGTTGGTCTCCTGGCTGAGCGACTGGTTGTCACTGCCACAGGGAGAAGGTCACGACGCTAGGAGGAGGCGGGGGCACACCAGGGGAGGATGTCGCACAGGGGCGCGCACCGGGAGAGGTTGATCAGGAGCAAGGTCGGGAAAGCAAAGAGATTGGGAGGGTGGTGGCAGTTGAGCGCTGGGGGGGGGGGGGGTTGAAGTCAAAGAGAGCAGAAGGGAGACGAAGCGGCAGGGCATGGTTGAAAAATATGGGTTTAATAAGGCGGCTGGGCACAGGGTTTCGAAATATACAGGGATGAATATATAGGGTAGGGAAATAGGGTTTAGGTTGAACAGGTGGGTTCGGGTTTGGTTAAGTTAGAACGGGTCGGATTAATGGGGATGTGGGTAATGTAAACGGGTAGGAGCTGTATATAGGAAATGGATAATGGGTTTTAAATAGGGTAATGGGTATTAAATGGGTTTGGGTATTTATAATAAAAATCCAATAAGAAGTAGGGTATTAAATCCAATAAAATAATGGGTTTCGGGTTTTGGGAAATTAAAAATAACCAATAAAATGTAAAATTGGGATTTTATAGAAATACTAATAATAATAATAATAACAATAACAATAATAATTACCAAAAACAATTAAAATTATTGATAAATTTTAATAGAAGATCCAATAGTACATTTTTAACAAAAATAGTTCGAAAGCGGAAAAAAATAATTTACAAAAATTTAAAATATCAAAAATACACAGAAAATGCATTTTGGGGAAACGGGGGTTACATCAACAATTCACCAGTTTTCACTCTCATACTTTCTCTCTTTCTGGTTCTGACTTGAGCGTTGGAGGGTCTGTCGCCGGGGGCCACCCCCCGGTGTTTCAGACATTTTGCAGGTCCATCGGTAGCATCACCAACCATCGAATTCAGATCACAGGAGGTCAATCAACGATCCAGATTCAATCTCAGGAGCTCTAACCTCTTTTAACAGCCAAGGCAAAGGTTTGACTTTTAGTAGTTTCCATCAATTATTAACTCATTATCTGTTTGCTCCCACATCGAAATATGCAGCAACACTGCATAAGATGAGTGTCTCGATCCTTACTCTAATACAATTACAGCAAAATACATGTCGATCAGGTTTGGCATATTTACAGCCTAAAGATCAACCTCTTCATAAGAGTATTACCCAAATGACGATAAAAAACATGTCACAGTACATGTCTTAGGCCCCATGAATAAAGTCTATGCAGGTACAAACAACTCTCTAGTTTTAGAGATGTTGATGGGTGTGTACTTTTCAAAGTGCAAACATCCATTAGTATATTCTGTTAAGCTTTATGCCTACACAAAGCTCTTCAAGTCTGACGAGACTTGTTGAGAAATTCCTTCTTCAAACCTTCCTCCAGCTGCACGAATAAGGATAAAAATTCATCTGCAGAGAAATGAGCAAACTTAATGCAGACATTATTTCATAACAATATGCAAAAAAATATATACAACATTCGCATCTTGATAAATACAAATTACAACACCGAACAAGACAACATGTTTTTTCTCCGCGGGGAGAATATTATCTTGTGATTTTTTGTTCTCTAATTACAGTCATATCGTCAAGCACGCTGAACATTCTATTTACAAAAATATATGACAGCTCTCTTTCTCCATAGCTGAAATAGAATTTTCTATGCAATTATGTATCCAGTATTTTGAAACTTTTTGTGACAGAATATTTTGAGATCGACTTTGAATCATTCCTAATAAATGTTAGAATGTTGAGAATCATTTAGGGTGAACTACTAGCATAGTTAGGATTCAAAAGTTTAGCAATTTTACAATAATTATCTGGCAAGTAATTAAGATCCATATCAGCTAGCCATAGATGATAAACTCCTGTAAATTGAAGTCAATGTCCTGGCAAGTTTTGTTATAAGCGAAAAATTACAAGAATTTATTTAATTCCCTTCTTTTATATAATTTTCTTTTTCATTATGAACTGCAATAAATTTGATAAGCACATAAAATATTTTTGTATTTTGACATAAGATATGTAGTTAACACTAAGAGTTAAATAAATTGAATTATTGATGCAGTAATAAAAGAAAAAACTTATAAAATATTTAGGACAACAGAGAGTTATGCAATTTTAAACTGATGAACAAAGATGCGTATAAAAAAATAGAATAATATTGTGAGAAAGGAAAGAGTAGATTAAAACCTGCACATGGATTTTCTGTATCCAGTAATACTTCTGGAGCCAATACATCTTCCCCTCTTGTTTGTGAATAGAGAAAAAAGAATGAACAAATGGGAGAAGGAAGATGATAATTAATTATGAAAGGGTAAAGGTAGAAAGATAAATCACTAATTCTAACTTAACGGATGAGGTTACGTTAACGAAGAAATGAGTTAAATATATTTTTTCAAACGTTATATGGGCATATTGTATTAAGCCCAAATATTGGGACGATACTTTTTATTTTGCCCTAAATTTTTTTTGTAACATTGGGGTTTTTTTTTGCTTTCTATCCGTCAGGTATTTTAGAAACATAATGGAGGATCCATTGGTTCATCCGTCTGGGATTGTTTTGTGAATAGGCAGAGCAGTAGACTTTTTGGATGATTCTGACCGTGTGGTTAAGGCACTTGCTGGTGCTAGTTAAGACAAGAATTTTTGAGGTGGAATTTGT
Organism: Hemerocallis citrina; assembly: GCA_017893485.1. Taxonomy (NCBI): domain Eukaryota; kingdom Viridiplantae; phylum Streptophyta; class Magnoliopsida; order Asparagales; family Asphodelaceae; genus Hemerocallis; species Hemerocallis citrina. The sequence goes on along the minus strand of JACEHZ010000642.1, from coordinate 690,824 downwards.
TGTCTGCAATCTGTAGTTTAGCAATGTAAATGTCAGTGAAGCTAAATCTGCATTGGGTCTATAAGTCGAAAAAACTTTATGGTGGTTCTGTTAGAGCATCCACAGTAGTGTGCTATTTATGCATAAAATACATTTTATGACAAACGACGAGCTACAGTCGTTTGCTATTTATACATAAATTGTTACAGTAGATTGCTATATATGGCACAAGATATAACTATATGCATAATATACGAGACGAAACATGAAGTTGCGTCCTACGAAAAAAAATAATTTTTTAATTCGTCAGACCCAACATGAAGTTGCGTCCGACGACTTTCTAAATAAAAAAAAACATTTAATAAAAACGTTTTTAATTTCAAAGCACCTAGGCCTCCTTGGAAGCAACATGATGTTGCGTCCGACGGAGAGGCCCACTAATTTTTTTTTCTATAACTTAATTAAGGTTTTTAATTAATAAAAAAATCATAAAAATTTCTAAAAATTTGTCCGACGCAATTTGAAGTTCCGTCTGAATTTTATATATATTAAATTGGTAAAAAAATACCAATCGATGATTGCAGCACTTTGACCAAATGTTATATACATTTATGCATATATGTATTTTTTAAACAATGACGACTGTGGATGCTCTTACGGAACCGCTTCATTGTATTTGTGAGCTAATTTCCTTTCACTAGAAGCGAAAATACACAGTAGCATAGGACAGTGTTGTAAACTGTATATTGGTCTATCACACCTTAATATCATTTAATTGCCCTGCAAATAATAAAAGGTGGGGTTTTTTATCATTAAATCTCTAAGATTATAATGGGAGAGTTGGAGTTATAATATTGTCAACATATAAACCCGTGTGTTGTACATGCAACTCAAACTCTCCTATTAATTACAACAATAATAAACAAATAAAAAAATCTACATATTTAAAACGTGCAACGCACGTGCAAAATAATTTTACAATATTTTTTTAACACTAAACATACACATATGTTGCACGTACAAATTGTAGCTTTTTCTTCAAAATATTTTTACCAATTACGTGCAACGCCCATCAAACTCCAAAAATATTTCTTAACACGTAAATCACATGTGACAGTCCTCTAACTCTCATCAAAACGTGTATCTCATCAAAACGTACATCACACGTGAAAAATACTAGTCTGTATATAATTAAAAGGTTTCAACAAATAAGGGCCTTCTTAAGTTTAAAAGAATAAAAAATAAATGGCATTACTCATTACTCATTATATCATCTTTCTAATAGAATGGTTCTTTGAGATAAAACCGTTATGTTATCTATGAGATATAAACGAATTTTTTTTAATATGCCAATTTTTGAAACTATTTACAATTATAGAACAATTGTCAAAGTATTTGCGCTCATGGGCTCTTGTAGTTGTTGAGTCCATGAGCACAAATACTTTAGCGCCGTTGGAACACGGCGTGTTTAATGCTAATTTTTTTAGAAACTCGTTGTTCCCAACGGCAAGTTTAGTTCAAAATTCTCACAGAAGACTCACCGTTCCCAACGGCAAGGACAATTATAGTAGACTCGCTGCTGGGAACAGCAAGATTAGTTCAAAATTTTCACTGAGGGCTCGTTGTTCCCAACGGCGATGACTTTACACTAGACTCACTGTTGGGAACAGCGAGTTTAGTTTAAAAAAAATTCTATGGAATTTTTTTCGAAAATTCACTAAGTCCAACAGAATGTTCCACTATCTGTAAAATTTTCTACATCCTCACCGTTGCCAACAACGATTCTAGTATAAATATCTTTGCCGTTAGGAACGGCAAGTTTTCTTTGAAAATTTTGAACTAAACTCGCCGTTGGGAACGACAAGTTTTTCAAAAAGTAGCACTAAACTCGCCGTATCCCAACGGCGAGCATAAAACAATTAAATTCGCCGTTGGGAGCGACGAGTTTAGTTATTGAGTCCATAAACACAAATATTTTGGCAACCGTCCTCTTTCTGCAAATAGTTTAAAAAACTGGCTTATAAAAAAAATCGATATAAACCACATCTTCTTTTCTTTTCATTGAATAATCTGAAATCGTACCTGTTTAGCTGTACATTATAATACTGTTTGTTAAGTTTAATTTATAGGGAAGTCATATTGGACTAAATTATTTTTCAGTGTCTTCTCCATGAGATGGGGAAAGGTGCACCAACCTGATTGGTTGCCGATGATAGAAAAGGTTGAATCTAGACTTAATAATTGGTCTGGTAAGCAGCTTTCCCGAGGAGGAAGATTAATTCTCCTCAATTCGGTCCTTTCCTCTATTCCTCTTTATATGATATTTTTTTTTTACGTTCCCTCTTGGGTAATCAAGAGAATTGATTAAATCAGAAATAATTTCTTCTGGTCTGGTGTCCACAATTTTAAATTTGGCACCCACCTCTGCAATTGGAAGATGATCTGCTCTCCAAGGCTGCAGGAGGTTTAGGGGTTCTTGATCTCAGAAATCAAAATCTTGCCCTTTTTGGAAAATGGCTTTGGTGAATCTTGAAAGAAGATCAATTACCTTGGGCCCACATTATTATTCTTAAGTGCTTTTCTCGGCGTAGGATCTGGGACTTTTCCCCCTACCTTTCCCGTAAGGCCTTCTCCTTTTGGAAGGGAGTTTGGAAACCTGCTGCCTCTTTTCAATGTGGTATCATCCATGAATGCTCCGATGGTTCGAAGACCAAATTCTGGTCCGACCTCCAGATCGGTAACACCAAGCTTGCGTCGGCCTTCCCTTCTCTCTACCGTTTGGCCTCCAATCCCTCCGCCACTATGGCGGAGTCGGTTACTGCTCACAATAACCAGATGCTTTGGATCATTCCCTTCAACAATGATCTTTCCGTAGCTCTGATTCCAGACTTCAATGTTCTTCTTTTATGCCTTAACAACTATTCTTGGCTTCCTAAAGAAGACTTTAGATGGAGGTGGAACAGCTCTGGGAGCTATTTGGTTAAATCTTTTTATAGTTTTCTAAATTTTCGTGGTGTTAATTCTCCATTGGCCAATTTTATCTAGAGTAGTTGTGCCCCACTTAAGGTCAAAATCCTCTCTTGGCTTGCCTTCAACAAATAAGCTTCTCACTGTGGAGGTGTTCAATAAAAGGAACCTGGCCTGGGGTCAACTTTGCCCTTTGTACTCTAATGAGTTTGAAGACGTTGATCACCTTTTCATTCAATGCATTTTCATTTGCCCGTTATGGAAGATTTGTAGTTTGGCTTGTGGAATTCTCTCTTTGCCTTCCAAAATGTCTTCCTGTTGGATTCCTCAGTTCATTAATAAAAAATATCGCAGCTCTTGGATCCTCTCCTTCATGACTATCATATGGGTGATTTGGTCGGAAAGGAATAAGCGTATTTTCACTCATTCCTTTGCTACGATCGAGCCTATCATTGATGATTTTTTATTTTTCACCAAATTTTGGTCTTCTACCTTAAATCAAGATATTTTTATTGCTACATCTTAAGCATCTTGAGGAGACGCTACTTTGCTTACGTTCACTTAATGCTATTTGATTTTATCTCTTCAATTGTGCTTAATTCGACTTTTCCTTCTTTGCAGACCTAAGGTGATCGTTGAGATCTTTCTTTCTTTAGCTCTGGATCTTTGGATGGTTCATTTTGTGGTGTCTGATCCGCAGTGATTGATTCCAGTATTTTGGCCTACTCTAAGATTTTGTTGCTTGATGGGAAATTTTGGTTCTTTTGGCTTAGGTTGTTGCCTTTTTCTGTTCTTTCTCTTATTTTGATGCCTTTGGTTTAGGCATTCACGTTTTCGTATTTCTAATGTATATACTCCTCCCCCCCCCCCCCCCCCCCCCCCCCGATATTGTCTCTTAATTTTATGTTTCGTCCCTGATGTGTTGTGGTTTACGGCTGTGGGTGCAGTTGGCTTTTGGTGTCTTAGCATGTTTCTCGTTACTGCATTTGTTTACTGCTTTCTCTAGTTGATTGATGTCCTTTTTGTGCAAGCTTCTGACCTGACTGTTAGGCTTAGTTTTATTGTTTTATTGTTTTATCCCTGGTTTCCTTGTAGCTTAGCCTCACTTTGATGAGGTCCTGTCTCAGCTTTTTGGGCCCTACGGTTGCGCAGTCCGGGCTCCTTGTTTTTGCGCCGAGATTTTGATGGCTGCATCCTTGTTTCCCTTTTCTGAATTCGTGGTTTCACCCAGCTGTTGATCCTGCTGGGTTGGGTTTCTATTTTTTTACTGTTATCTTGCTTCTTTGTAGGTTTGAATGTTTCCTCTTTTAAATGCAGCTGGTTATGAGCGCATTTCGTTTGCGTTCTAGGCCGGAATTTGCTCCAATGGCTTTGTTTTGAATACGGATCGGGCTGTTTAAATTCTTCCTTCTTAGCTATTCGTTCTAACTGTCTCTAATCTTTTCCCTTGAGGTAGACTCCTGAATTTGTTAGGTCTGAGACCGACAGTGAGATCATTTTTCCCCTTCTTCGTCGGGATTGACCGCATTTCTTGGGGACTGTTTTCACCCATTCTCCGCTTTCCAGCGGGACGAGCCTGATTTCCATATCTCCTTTTTCTATATAGCCTCCCAGTGTTCCCTTTCCTAGCTTCAGAGGCTATTTGCGGTCTCCGTTTTTAGCTCGTTTCGCCCCCTCCCCCCCCTCCAGTCTTGTGCGGCAGTAGTGTCTTTGGGTTTTTGGCTTGGGGCATTGCTATTGCATCCTTCACCTCGGTGCGGTCCTAGTTGGTCGTCCCGTCGCTGTGGTCTATCTTAGTTCTCTGCTCGGCCTCGTTTGACCCAGTTTTGAGGGTCTGCTTGCGCTTGGTGTTCAGAGTCCAGTCGAGGGATCTGTTCCTCGTTGTGTTTGTTTTGTATTGCTGTATTTGTTTTTGTTTCTGTTTCAACTGTATTTAGCTTCTGTGTCAGCTTATTTTTGGGCAATTAGCTTAATTGCTTACCAGCTATTGTTTTTTATTTTTTATTTTTTATTTTTTATTTTTTATTTTTTACGATGGTGTAAATTGGAACGATTTGTATCTATTTGTTCATTTACATGTTGGGCTGGAGTCATTCGATTCTATCCTCGTTATAAAAAAAAAATTTGTATTCTCCGTGAGTCCACGTGTTTACTAGTTTCAATCTAGACACACAAAAAAAAACTAAAAAAGTTTGATAGCTTAGCAAGTATGATCTTTGCAATATGTTTTTCACAGTACGATCAAAAACACTTTTTACAGTGTTAGAGATTATAGTCCCACATTGAGTAGTTGGTTAGTTTGTATTTGGTTCCTCCTATATATAGGAGATATTGTACTCAGTTATTTCTCAATTCAATATTCAGTATTATTTTCATCTCTCTGATTTATCTTAACATGGTATCAGAGCCAATTATCCAAATTTTTCCTTCTTAAATTCCCTCTACAAAAATTCTCAAATTCCAATAGCCAAAACAAATTTCTTCCCAAACCATAGAATTCAAAAATAAATAAATAAATAAAATAAAATAAAATAAAATCCCAGATACCATCGTCTTCAACCTCCTCCATCAGCACTGAAGGTCTTCAACCTCCTACATCAGCATCTGAAGAAGCAAACTACCAATCGTCATCATCGTCATCATCGAAACCAGATCCACAGTCGCCAACATCGAGATCCAAAGTCGAAATCTCCGGTGACCACCAGCCGAACCCATCGGCAAACTCCCACAGCCGAACCATCAACGACCACCAGCTGAACCCATCGGCAACCCACCGATCTCCTCTCCTACCTGCGCTCCCACCTCTTCCACAACCTGCCGTCGTCCTTCCTCGTCAGCTCGCCGATCCCGAGCCGCCATGGTAACCCTACTTCTATTCTGAAATCCAAATTCCAGATCCAATTCTCTCAATTCCAATCATCCCCAATTCTCTCAAACCCTAATTTTGAGATCCCCACTTCTGTTGTAACCCAAAAAAAAGGAGAAAAAAAAACAAAAAAATAAAATAAAATAAAAAAATTATATATATATATATATATATATATATATATATATATATATATATATATAGGTACTATTTGTTGATGGCATCTCAGTCTCTCCCACATATTTCTGCTTCCACTGACTTCCCCGATGCAACCACCTCTCGTTCCTCCTCCAGATTCAACAAGCAGCAGCGCCATTTCCAGTCTTCTTCCGGCCTCCTACCTTCTCCTTACATCACTCATTACCATACTCCACCTCTACTTCCGCCACCGGTAGCACCGCCCTACCCCCTACCCTGATCCAGGCACCAACAGCATCTCCATCCACATTGTGCTCTCAGTCATAGCAGTACCAGTCTTGTTTCTCCTCGCAGTGCTTCTTCCCTCACATCCTCGGTCATGCCCGTCACTCCGGCCTTGCCGTCTCCTGCTGATTGGAACTACAGCTCATGGGTCAGTCTATCAATGCTGGCTCCTCTGCTCCTGCACTTTCTGCCACTCCCGGTATGAATTCGTTCAGGACTTTAGATTCTGGTGCATCACATCATCTCACTAGTAATCAGACACTATTCACCACATGCACAACACTTTCCTTTCACTCTCCATCTCTACACACAGCTGATGGCTCACCACTTCTTATTACACACTCAGGGACAATTAACTCTCCTACTCTCACATTACCATATGTTCTCTATGCTCATCATTTATCAATAAACCTTATTTCTATTAGTGCGTTGTGCGATAGTGGTCTTGTCGTTACTTTTGACTCTTTAGGTTGTTCTATTACTGATTCCTCCACCAGTGAGGAGTTTGGGCGTGCTAGTCGTCATGGTCGTCTATATTATCTAGATTTTCTTCGTGCACTTCACTCTCCTTCTAGTTTTACCGGTATTATTTCCTCTGATGCTGATCTGTGACACAGACGTTTAGGTCATATTAGCGCATCACGACTTCAGACTATAGCCCGTAGTGGTGCCCTTGGTTCTCTCACTTTTAAATATTTATCTGATTGTCAGGATTGTCATTTGGTCAAACACATTGCCCTTCCCTTTAGTCACTAAAGAACTTCTGAAACTACTCACCTTTTTCAACTTGTTCATTCCGACATATGGGGATCCTCTCCCGTACCCTCGTGGAAAGGCTATCTCTATTATGTTGCCTTCATCGATGACTTCACTAGACATACATGGGTTTTTCTTATGCGTCAGCGATCTGAGAAACCTGATATTTTCTGGTTCTTTACAACTATGATTCACACTCAGTTCGGTGTGCGCATTAAGAATTTTCGATCGGATGGTGTACGTGAGTAAACTTCACCACTATGAGATCAATCCTTCAGTCTCACGGTACCCTATTTCAGTAATCATGCCCTCACACATATGAGCAGAATGGTGTAGTTGAATGCAAGCATCGTCACATCCTTGAGACGGCTCGCGCTCTTTTACTCTCCTCTTCTGCTCCTCGTTCTTTCTGGGCTGAAGCTATCATGACCTCTGTTAGTCTCATCAACATTACTCTCTCATCTGCCCTAGCTGGTACGACGCCTTACGAGGCTCTTTATCATTCACCTTCCGACTACAGTATGATTCGTACCTTTGGATGCACCTGTTACGTCCTTCTCCCTACTACTTAGTGCACGAAGCTCTCCGCTCGTGCTGCTAAGTGCGTTCACCTAGGTCTCAGTCCTGAACACAAAGGTTATCGTTGTTTTGATCCATTAGCGGGTCGTGTCCGCATTTCTCGACATGTCTCCTTTGTGGAAGACTCCCCTTACTACCTGACACCCCCCCCCCCCCGAGGATACTAGATTTCTCGATTCCCCAGTTATTGCTAGCCCCCCGACTTTATCTTCCCGCATTCCTTTTGATCCCACTCCTCTGGCTTCATTCACATCTCCTGCAGTCCTTATACCTGTTGTTCTCCCTACCAAAACTCCACCTGCATCCCCACAGCAGCCACCACCCATCCCACCTACTTCCCCACCGACACATGCACCTACTCCACCGTCCTCACCCCCACACCCTGTCAGTCCACCACCTCTTCGTCAGTCTACCAGTTACACTTCTGGTATTGCTCCGGCATGTTATACACCTGATGCCACTGGTCCTTCTGACCAGTTTGGTTTTGCCACCCTAGCTTTCTACTCACCACAGTTTCATGCATATTTCACTGCTATACACTCTACAGGTGAGCCCAGAACTTATCAAGACGCAATTCAATATCATGAATGGAGGAAAGCCATTGTAGAGGAATTCAGTGCATTTGATCAGACTGGCACTTGGGATGTTGTTCCTCTACCAGAGGGCATTCAGCCTATTAACTACAAGTGGATCTTCAAGGTCAAATATTAACCTGATGGATCTATTAAGCGGCACAAGACCCGTCTAGTAGCCCGAGGGTTTACTCAAGAGCATGGCATTGACTATGATGAGACCTTTGCTCCCGTTGCACAGATGACTACTGTTCGCACCCTTCTTACTGTTGCAGCCATCCACCAATGGCCGTTATACCAGATGGACATGAAGAATGCTTTTCTTCATGGTACCTTATCTGAGGATGTTTATATGGATCCTCCTCCTGGCCTCCCTACTCCTCCTCATCATGTTTGCCGGTTGCGTCGGGCTATATATGGTTTGAAATAGGTCCCTCAAGTCTGGTTTGAGTGTTTTCTCCTTGTCATCACCAAAGCTGGTTTTAGTCAGAGTTTTCAGGACCATTCTATGTTTATGCGGTCATCACCGCAGGGGAGGGTAATTCTACTACTATATGTTGATTTTATGATTATTACTGGGGATGACTCTGTCGGCATTGCGTCCACACAGAAATATCTTTACCAGCAGTTTCATATGAAAGACCTTGGTAAGCTACGTTACTTTCTGGGTTTAGAGATTGCTCATTTCTCAGCAGAAATACACATTAGATATTATTTCCGCTGCATGTCTCTCTGACAGTCGATCAATTGATACACCCTTAGAGCTTCATGTGAAGCTTCGTCCCAAAGATGGTAAGCTCCTTCCTAATCCCACTAGATACAGGCTGATTGTTGGACAGCTTGTATACTTATGCATGACCAGACCCGATATTGCTCATGCATGTAGTATTGTCAGTCAGTTTGTTTTCGCTCCTACATCAGTTCACTACAGTGCTCTTCTTCGGATCCTCAGATATCTTCGGGGCACTATCACTCGCTCATTATTCATGCCTTCTACATCCAAACTAGAGCTCAGTGCATATTCTGATTCAGATTGGGCAGGTGATCCGACTACCAGAAGGTCTACCACAGGTTTCTGTCTATTTCTTGGTGATTCACTGATCTCATGGTGGAGTAAGAAACAGGCAGTTGTTGCATGTTCTTCTACCGAGGCTAAGTACAGAGCAATGACAACTACTACTAGAGAGATTGTTCATGTTCGTTGGCTGTTATCAGATATGGGTATCACTCTTACAGGAGCTACTCCACTTTATTGTGATAACCGGAGTGCATTGCACATTGCAAGCAACCCGGTCTTTCATGAACGAACGAAGCATATTGAGATTGATTGTCATTATGTTCGTGAGCGTTTTGAGGCAGGGACCATCTCTTTCCATTCTGTTACCTCTTCCCAGCAGACTGCAGACTTTTTCACCAAATTCCATACTGTTCAGAGATTCCGACACTTAGTAGGCAAACTCACTTTGTTTGACCCATCGTGAGTTTGAGAGGGAGTGTTAGAGATTATAGTCCCACATTGAGTAGTTGGTTAGTTTGTATTTGGTTCCTCCTATATATAGGAGATATTGTACTCAGTTATTTCTCAATTTAATATTCAGTATTGTTTTTATCTCTCTAATTTATCTTAACATACAGCAAAAGAATTATTACACTATGATCTTTCTTACGGTACATATTCAAGAAATTGAAAATTATTCTCCATTATTGATATGGGGGTATGGTTGTATGTGCCAGTTAATGAGGTTCCACGCTTCCGATTTAAGGTTGGCTTCACATGCTAAACATGATTGCTGACAAGTTATTTGAATTATAATAGTAAACATATGATAACAAGTATGGTTTCATGCATGCACATTCTTTCTTGATGAGTTTATTATGATTTGCAAACTTATTTTGTTTTACCAATTATTTGACATCAGTTATTGCTTATGTACACTATCAACCACATAACCTCCTTGTAATCCTCGAAACTTGATTATATTTTAAACTCAGAATTATTGTGTATGTAATTAATATTGTACTGTAAATATAATCTACTGATTGAGGTGATTGTTTACCCGACTGGATACCGTTTGGTTGAGGTAATTGTAATGATCTACTAATTGAATCAAACATGATGATAACATTATACTAAAGGATTGTTAGTTGTTCAGCTTCTCTAAATTACGAAGTGATTGATGGTCATAAATTTTAGTCAAGGTCATATACTCTGATAAGCTTGCTTGTTGCATTTTTTTTCTATTCACTTCTAAGCACACTTGTTTTCCTTCGTTTAATTTTGCTGAGGAACAATATTTTTGGATGAACTAATATTGATTTTTCTCTTTTATTAGATGCACTTCCTGGCATCATCTCCCAAAATGCAGATAAGACACATTTATATTAAATTCATCAAAATGCCAGCAAAAAGTTTATGCAGCTGGTGGAAGAGAAGAGGGCCCTTGATAATAAAGAAGAAACCCCCCTCCCTCCCCAATAAAAAGCAAGGAAGACTGCCACTGCATCAGCATTAGCATCTCACTACTTTAACAGTGACTCCAGTTATAAGTGTTGGGTTTTATGTCTTGCATACTTATTAAGTGTGAAAAGAAGATGGTGATACAAGTAGAAGGTTCGAAGCGAAGGATCAAAGAAAAGGAGAAACAGTCAGCAGCAATAGCAGCCAACAGAGAAAGGGAACGTCGACTATGCGGTCGACAGTCACCTTCTCGGGTCGATGGTCTGGGAGTTGCGGTCGACCGCAACTATGTGCGATCGACCGTCAGCGGCGCTGATGGAATTTTCGGGTGCGAGCTTATTGATTCAATTGAAGCTCACTTCGTCTTCTGATTAGATCGTACGGCTTTAATTGTCTTATCTCTTCAGTATACATCAGATAGTTATTGTATCAAGATATCTAAACTAATGTTTCTCTAGATCTATAAATACAATTTAAACGACTCCTACAACGAGATGATTCTATTGAGTGCTGAATAGAAAAAGATGGTATTTCATATAAGAAGGTGAGAGAGTTTCTCCATTGTAAGCAGCAACCAAGATCCAGTTAGGCTTGAGAGATGGTCGTGGTGAGAATTGTAATACTCTTGTATGTTCTCTAAATGAAATATTATCTCAATTCTTCCTCTCCCAGATTAAGGCGAAAGCCCCAACCGAGAAAATTCTTGTGTGCTTTGTGTAATTGGGGAATCTAGTTTTACTTGGTGGTTTGTGTTGATTGTGTCGAAGACTCAACAAGATCCTCAGTTTTTCTAACAATTGGTATCAGAGCAATTAGGTTTGTAGATTTGCTCGAGTTCCTTGGAGGAGATGGCAGATCAAAAGAATAAGAACAAGCGATTTGACGGTAAGATCAACTTCAATCTATGGAAGGTTGATATGTATGATGTTTTGGTTCAAAAAGACTTACACCTTGCCTTAGAAGAGAAGAAGCCAATTGACATGAAGTAGGAGAAGTTGGATGAGATTTGTTTGAAGGCCTTGAGTTTAATCCAGTTGCAATTGACGGACAATGTCATGTGTAATATTCTTGAGGAGATAAGTACGGCGAGTCTGTGGGCGATACTCAAATCTGACTAATCGGGGTCGTCGTTCCTGGACCAGATGTATTGAAAGAGGAAGCTGTTTAGGTTCTCAATGAAGGAAGGTACCCATCTTCAAGATCATATTGTAGAGTTTAATAAGTTAATATATGAACTTTAGGCGATTAATGTTGATGATCTTAGCGAAGAGGATAAAGCTTTCAACTTGATATATTCACTGCCGACTTCTTATGATCACTTGATAACTTCCAGCTACATAGAAAATCAGCCAAGGAGACACTTACTGTAGCCGGGGTGATTAAGGGTCTGAAGGAAGATGAACTAAGAAAAGAGACTCATAAAGGAGGGTCTATTTTTACAGGGTACTTTGCGGTGGATGGTGATACTTCAATTGGAAGGGATGCAGCACACAATGGTAAGATTCGTTGCTACTATTGTAGAGGAGTTGGGCATTACAGGATAGACTTTCGCAAGTGGTTGAGTCAGAAGAGTGCTACTAAGAAAGGGAATAAGCCCATATAGTCAGCGCAACTGAGTCAGGTAATAATGATGATTATTGTTTTCTTATTTCAAGTTCTTCAGATGTGGATTCAAGTTGGTATCTTGATTCGGAAAGTTTTTCTCATATTTGCTCTGAGAGGGAGATGTTTTCTACGTATCATTAGCAAACCTAGTACCTTCGTTGAAGTATCGGATGGAAGTCGTCAACAGACCGTAGTGTGAGAACGGAGAGTGGTAAGATTTGTGAAGTAGTGGGTGAGGGAACAGTTGACTTAGAGACGCCAGATAGTAAAGAGTTCACACTAAAAGAGGTCATGCATATTCCTTCGATATAGCAGAATCTGATATCATTGGGGACTCTTGATGCTCGTGGCTGCAGGTACACTGCTCGATGTAGAGCTTTGACAATCTGGTATAGTCGTCGTAAGGTAATGAAGGGTAAGAGAAGAATTGGGCAGGGTCAACACAATCTCTACCAGCTTTGTGGGAGCAGAAAAATTCAGCCGAGTGTATGGAAGCCTATTGTTCCTAAAGTATCATCTAGTAAGCTGTCACTAGAATTACCGAATCGAGACTGCAACGTTCGAATACCGTTGGAAGGTGGAGAAAGCCTTGATGTAGGTGGAGTTCGTGTGGAATGTGGAACCTCCATGATTACATCTACAGGGTGTGCCCTTGAGGGGGGCATACAGCTGGAGGAAAACAGGTGGAGGTTTATTCAACTAGCAGGAGAAGCTATAGAAAGATGTTGTTTACAAAGCGGAGAAGAAAGGTCTATAAGAGATTTAAATCACACAGGTATGGATTCATGTGTATGCAATCCAAGGTGGACATTGTTGGCTTTTATGTCTTGCATACTTATTCGGTGTGAAGAGAAGATGGTGATACAAGTAGAGGGTTCGAAGCGAATGATCGAAGAGAATGAGAAACAATCAGGAGCATTAGCAGCCAACAGAGAAAGGGACAGTCGACTGTGCGGTCGACTATCACCTTCTCAGGTCGATGGTCTGGGAGTTGCGGTGGACCGGCAGCGGCTGATGGAATTTTCGGATGTGAGTTTGCTGATTCGATTGAAGCCCACTTCGTCTTCTGATTAGATCATATGTCTCTAATTGTATATTTATCTCTTCAGTATACATCGGATGGCTATTGTACCAAGATATCTAAACTAGGATTTCTCTAAATCTATAAATACAATATAAACGGATTCTAGAACGAGATGATTCTGTTGAGTGCCGAATAGAAGAAGATAGCACTTCATATGAGAGGGTGAGAGAGTTCCTCCATTGTAAGTAGCAACCAAGTTCCAGTTAGGCTTGAGAGAGGGTTGTGGTGAGAACTGTAATATTCTTGTATTTTCTCTAGTTGAAATAATATCTCGGTTTTTCCTCCCCGGATTAAGGCGAAAGTCCCAACCGGGATAATTCTTGTGTACTTTATGTGATTTGTGCGATTTAATTTTGCTTGCTGGTTTGTGTTGATTGTGCCAAAGACTGAATAAGATTCTCAGTTTTACTAACAATAGGAGCAGTGAGGAGGGAAAGAGAAAATCCTAGGAGGAATAAAGCTGATCGACCAGAAACATGGTCACTCATGACTGCTCTGAAGATGGTCGGAAAGTGGAGAGAAAATACAAGATCAAGAGGACATCAAGTTCAGGTGATGATGATAGTAGCCATGGGTACAAAGGAGGACGATCTCACAAGGGAAAAGACATTCTCGTCACTCTTCAAAATCAAATTCTAAAAGCTATGTATGGAGTAGATATGATGATGGCTCGGCATCAGAGACCGATGGTGACAAGCATCGTGATAGGAGCCAATCCCTTGGGAAATGGGAAGTCATTTGGACGATCGATAATAATGATGAAAATGTTAAAGTGAGAAGGTCTTGAAAGTCATTCTAGCTACTCATCACCAGGATGGGCATCACCACCACCACCACTCTAATTCAGTGGGAGAACATGAAAATGAGTGATGGTGGCCGCAACAATTGAGTTTCAAGAGAGTTACCAATTGTTGTTGTTGGCAGCTTGTTAATTAACCATTATTTTTACCAGTTCTCTTGATGACTGAATTGAATCTTATTTTGTTTATATCAAAATACTACATAAACCCAAACAGTAGAGAACAACATGTAAACAGAAAGAAAGGAAAAAAAAAAGGCTAAATTTTAAAAACCTCACTGAAATATTGGTTATTTAAAAAAGAAAAACTCACTAAACTTTTTTATTTTAAAAAACCGCACTTAACTATGTTTTCAGTACAATTTTTTTAAAAAATAAAATCTCACTCACCCATGTCTTGAAAACATAGTTGAGTGAAATTTTTTTAATATAAAAAAGTTTAGCGAGATTTTTTCTAAATGCTCAATACTTCAGTGATGTTTTTTTTTAATTTAGCCAAAAATTAATCACTAACGATAACGCTTAACCAAAGATTTGAAAACAGGGCTAACTTGTTAATTAGTGGAAAGCCAGAAAAGGAGAAACGCCTCTAGCTCTAGCAATAACAGGATATATATTAGGGTTTAAAAAAATAAATTTGAATATACTGGTCAAGAAAACATTTTTGCATTTTATAATTTCAACAAAAATTCCATTTTTACTGTTTGCACGTATGTTTGATAACAAAAAAAAAAAAAACAATCCAGCTTTACATCTATCTGATATTACTTTGCGTTGCTTGTTGTGTCTTAGCATGATTCGGTTCAAGAGATATACAGGCAAGAAATTGCCATATGGGCATGGTGATTAACAGAGGTTGGTTTTGTTATTCAGAAGATTTTTTTTTTTCTTCTTTGGTTTGTTTTCTATTCAAGGCTTGGTGAAACAGGTTGATAGTGATAAGAGCTAATTATCAGCCTGCCTAACTTTTTAAATATATTTGTCAAAACCACTCTATTTTAAAAATATTTTCACTTATGGCTCAGTCTGTATTTAAATTTCTAAAACACATTTTTTATAATATTTTCTATAGGATGTGTGACCTTTTTTTTAAATTCTAAAAGTTTTTGGGTTTTAAAATAATTTTTAACTTTTAGATTAAATTTTTAGTCTCTTATTCTACAGGTTATAAATTAGTGTTTAATCTTGAAAATATGTAGAAATTAAGTAAAAATTACTTACTCTGACTGACTCTGATACTAACTGGATGCAAAGCGTGAAATAGTTGTGATAACCTGTAAAGAGAAATAAATAGAGTATCAGAAAACTTCAAAAATAATATCCTTCTGTAAAATAATATTCTTGAAAATAACGTGCATTATCAATCACAAAAATATTAAAATACAAGCATAACTTCAAAATTTCTCATAGTTTCGGATTTTATTTCTGATACTTCACTATCACTATCATATGGGGATTTTTCGAGTACTTCCATATGTTCATTTTATTCCTCAATATGTTCGTTCCCTTCCGCTATATATTCATTTTCTTCTAAAAATTGTCTAGATGATGTTGTATAACTCCAGATATAACTACTAAATTCTTCATTTTTATAAAATAATAGAGATCTTTCATAAAAGGTTAGGCCACCTATTATTTGGACATTTATATTGCTATTTTCTCCAGGTTTAATTCGGTTTATTGTTATAATTATTACTCGTTGTACTCTAAAGAAAAATAATCTGAACTCATAAAAATCATACATGTTTATTAATAAACGAGGATAATAAATATAAAAAACCAACATTCTATCACATCCTTGATAGCTAGTCATTAATTCATATATTTCTAAAGCAAAAATGAAATTATTATTATCCGTTGTACTTTTTAGTGATTTTGTTATTTAAAACAATAAATATGAAATTAGGAGTACGGAGAGATCTCTAAGCATACCATAAAAATCAAAACAAAATGGCCTATCATGCTTCTGACCTAATTAACTTCTTTGAGCTGCTCTATACCAGTTACTATCACTGGATAAAATACCTCTGGTATGCACCCCGATTTCAGCGCTCCTTTTACGATCTTCTCATGTCAGGACTACTATGCTCTTCAAAAGAACTTCATCCAAGAGATACGTCTGAAACAACTAGGAACACTTCAGTAAAGACAACCACAACCTACCTCGTTTCCTGCTACTAGGTGTACAGCTTAACTATAGAAGGTTACAAATAGGTCTTTTGCAAGATCCTTCAAGCAGAGCCTTACAAAACTCTCCTTGAGGGAAACAGATTTAGAAATTAATACCTTATATTCTACTAGAACCAATAGATTCTAGAAAGATAATTTTTTTATTTTCTTCCAACCTTTTACAGAAAGAACTCTCCTTACAAGTTTATATGAAATTTTTTCTCCCTTAGATATTCTGCCCCTCTTCTTTACTCAGCTTACCCTTTTATAGACCAAGGGATCAGCTTACAACAAGTTTACATGCGTTATTGCTTACATCATCTTCTTCAATAATTGCTACAAATACGTCACTACTTACATCAACATTCAATAATTACTCTGGTTACATTAATGTAGACTATTCTAGAAAAAGAGATTCTTCTTGGCCGACATCTTCACATGCACACATTTATGTTGATGCTCCGTCTTCATCAAGCTACAGTAGTATTCAGCTATCGTTCTGTCATCGTCATTGCTCCTGTGGATAGTATTTGGTACCAACTCTCAAACAGTGCATGTTTACCTTGTGGCTATTTTATTTTCGCTATACTATACATTATTATTTTCTCTGGGTCTGGACTGTCATAGATCCATATCTTGTTGTCTCTTAACTTTATGTCTTTTAATTCACAGTACAAGTTTCTGAATCCTCGCCCTTCTTTCTGGAATTAGTTTATCAAATTCCTCAGTTTTGTATGATATAATGTTAGATACTCCATAAATCCCTTGGGTAATCATCCTTATTCTTATAACATGTTCTGCTAGAAGTTCATCATTTTCTTCAAGATACTTAGGAATTGCTGAATACATTCTAACATATATTTTTGAGGCCTTGGTAGGCCAAAATAACTCTTGGCTACTTTATAAATTTCTCTTGGTAGGTGGATCAGTTCTTCACATTCTGTAGACGGATAGATGCAATGAATAAGTCCTCTATCGAACAGTGCCCTTGTTATTCTTGGATTAGCTCCTAATAGGATGATGATATTTTTTATATGTTGTTGTGATATAGTTTTGATGAACTGGTTTACTTCGGTTACTTGACATAATTTCTCAATATATTGTAAAAATAATATTTTTTTCGATACTTTGGTAAGAGATTTCTCTGTGAGGAGTGTCTCCTTATATGTAGTTTTATTTGAAGATGTATTTGCATATTCTCTTAAATAATGAGTAGGTTTTCTCATTTCACTTATTTTTTCGCTAGCATTGTCTACCATATTTTCTGTGGTTATATTCTGACTTACGTGCTGCTAGAACTGACTTTGGAGTCCGCATATTTGTAACTGTAATTGATTAAATTCTCTTTTTATTTGCCCAATGGTCCCCTTGAGGAATACTATATTCTGTTCTATTTGCTGGACTCTAGTTTTCTTTCTGCAACAAATGAATAGTTAATTTCTAGATAGAAAATCAGCTAAAATATTATCTTTTCCTTTAATATTTTCTATTGTAAATTCATAATGTGCTAATTCCATTTGCCATCTCATCAACCTTTTATTTTATATTGTTGGATCTATTATTTTATTAATCCAACTCATTGCATGTGTATTATCTGTTCTTACTGTGAATTTTGTATGCATTATGAACAATTCAAACTTTTTTATTGCTTTTAAGATTGCTAATATTTTTTTTTCATTTATGTGGTAATTTTGTTGGGTCTGCGTAAACGATCCACTAGTGTATCTATAACACCTCTGCCCCGAGATCGGACAATTTATACAATTTAGAAGACAAATTATATATAGTATAGTACAACTGCCCACCACAGGCTGCCTCTCAAAAGGTGGTTAACCGAATTGGTGACTCGTGATCATAGGCAATAGTATTTATATTTAATTAATTTTTGTGCAATTCCTGATATGGGACTCAATTCATTCACCTTCTCCTGTTCTCTCTCTAAGAAGTGCACAGCAGAAAATCTAGGCGGGCCCCCACCTGCGAATGACGTCATCACGCCATGAAGCAGAACAGCAACATCTTTGCTGCTCTATTCACGTGGGACCTGCTAAGTGACGTCAGACGTCACCCCATTAACCAAAGCAGTGCTTGCTGCTTTCTTCACACGGTGGGCCCCCCTCTATCCACTATTCAAACTGTCCCCCCTTT
The DNA here is from genome assembly GCA_017893485.1 of Hemerocallis citrina. Classification (NCBI taxonomy): domain Eukaryota; kingdom Viridiplantae; phylum Streptophyta; class Magnoliopsida; order Asparagales; family Asphodelaceae; genus Hemerocallis; species Hemerocallis citrina. The sequence continues at coordinate 672,419 of JACEHZ010000642.1, read as the reverse complement.
AGGATTTCTATAGGGCAAGCTCCGAATCCCCTCTTATATACTATATATATATTATATATTACACTTTGAAAATTATGGGGTGTTACAGTATTTGGCTAGTCTTTCTTCTTTTTCATCTTTTTCATCTTTCTCATAAATTTTAATATTGCTCATAATCATCTTCGCATGCATCTGTTTCTATTATCCATGTACATTCTTTAACGGGTCATCTTAGTTTGTTAATTGTGAAGTTTGTTGTTTCAATATTTTAAGTTTTTCTTCATTCTCTGGGGTCCATTCCCATTTCTTGAATTTTTTTAGTTTCTGTTGGAGCCAATTTATTTTTTTTGATAAATTTGGTATGTCCACTTGTTTGGTTAGTTGCCCGATTATGGCTTGTACTTCTATTTTTTCTTTTAAAACATTTGGAAATGTCTTTATTTTTTCTGCTATGTGTGGCTGTAGTTTTATTCTTTCATGTGATAACTTTGTTCCTAAGAACACTATCTCTGTTTGGAACAGTTCCATTTTATTTTTTGACTAGGTTTACTCGTGAACACGTTTTTACGGCACGTCCTCTGAACGATGCAATATATGAAAAACACTGTAAACAGTAAAATATATACAATCCTGTTTGACTAAAAAATTACATAGGTCAATATTTATATGCAATACCATCTGGTTAGTGATTACACGATAAGTTATAAAAAATAATTAGAATGTCGTAAAATTATTACATGCTAAAAAATTAGGGGTGGTTTGGTTGTTTGTAAAAAAAAATAAAGAGAGAGAAACACACTGTAGCTAAAGTAATTCCTTTGATTTGATTTCTTAAAAGTAGCTTTGGTGGAATATATGTTTACTGTAGCAATAATTAAATGTTAGCTTTGTTTTGGTTGTAGTAATACTGTAGCGAAAGTAATTTAAAACACTTTTTTTATTTTTTGTTGTACATGAAATTAATCCAAAATTAGAGATTAATTAATTTTATTTAATCTTAATCTCTAATGTTTTGGATGAGTTAATTAAGCTTAATTAAATTGAAACTAATTAACTTTTAATCCCCAATTTTAATTAATTAAGAAAAGACTAATTAAACCACAACAATTAAAGCTTTTCTTAATTAAGATTAGTGTGATTTTAATTAGACTTTTCTTAATTAATTAAAAGTAGGGATTAAAGGTCAATTAATTTCAAAACTCAAACAAATATCAACTACTTTACACAACTTCTCTATATTTATATAATAAATCTGAATGTGGCAACTGTAGCTACAGTAACAGGTATTGTAGCTACAGTAACGGGTACTGTTGCTACAGTAACAGGCGGAAAAATATCTTTTGTGAGCATAAATCTGAACCGTTGATTTTCTTCCAATTGAAGGAGAGCCACTTGATAGCTTTCTTTTGAATTGCCTTGAGTTTTATTATATAGATAATATAATTCCTCCATTTTTTACTATTTCGATGAATTTTACTAAGTGTTTTTTATGTTGCTCTTCATTTTCGGATCCTATTAGAATGTCATCTGCATATACTAGTATGAAACTGTTGTATTTTTTAAATATCTTATCCATATATTCTTGACATACTCCTGGACTGTTTTTATACCTAAATGGCAGCACGTTTCATTCGTAAAATCATTGTGATGTACTAAATGATGTTAACTGTTTAATTCTTCTGTTAGTTTTACATGGTGAAATCCTGATTTGCAATTAAATTTAGAATATATTTTTCTTATTCTTACTGTGTTTAGTAATGTATGCATATCTGGCAGTGGATGTCTTAATCTTTTATTATTTTTATTTAGTTCTTTATAATTTACTACCATTCTAGATTTACCTCTTTTTTCTTATGAATATTTTCTTACTATGAATGCGGGTTATGAATGTGGATTTTGTGATTTTCTTATGTAATTATTTTCCATTAGTTCTTTTATATGCATTTTGAATTCTTCTAAACCTATAGGTGTATGTCTAATAGGTTTAATTTTTATTATTTTGTTCTTGTCTACTAATTTTATATAAGATGTGAGTTTACTTAAGTGCCAATTTGCTAAAGGGTCTTCTCTACAGCGATCTTCTAGCTGTTTTTGTAAAATTTCTTGTGTAATTGTTACTTGTGCTTGTTTTATGTTAGTTTTATTTGGTAAATATTGATATTTATCACACTGAACTGCAGAAACTCTGATGTATGATAGGTCTGTCATAGAATAGGGTTGTGTTATTCTAATTGCTACCACTTAATATTTACAAGGTGTTGTAAATATAACAGTTTTGTGTGATATAGTTATAGGATAGTACTGTTGGAAAAATTCATTTCCTAATAGTACATCATTATTCATATCATCAAATTTATATATTATCAATATTTTTAGGATGTAATTTTTTATTTGTATCGTGAAATTTTGTTGGTACTTGTCTAATATAACTGTTTGTCATGTTAAACCAGTTATTGCTTCTTTATTATATCCCTCTTGTTTCCATATTGGTAGTATATTTTCACAGCATAAGCTTGTGCCTGACCCTGCGTTTATTAGGCTGTGATCGTTTCTTGATTTGTATATTTCGTACACAAATTCTATTAGTATATATCACGTATATTTTGTTGCTCTTAATGGGTTTATTTGGACAATAATCTATTTATTATACTTTCATTATTTACTACTATTATTATTTTATCTTCTTGTATTGAGTACGGTTGTACAGATGTAAGGAAGTCAGTTCCTAATAACATTTTCATTGACATTGTGTTCTGAGTTTACATGTAGATATAATAGTATATCATTTCTTCTATTTATTCTTAGTAGTAATACTATTTTATGAATAATTGGATGCCTATTATTATAATAGTCCAGATAGTAATATGAGTTTTCTAATGGTATTAATTCCGTTGTTTTTATATTTGTTTGTTTAATACGTGAATTAGTAGCTCCATTATCTACTAGGGCTATTTATTTGTTCCATTTGCCATTGTCATAATATTCTATTTCTATCTTAAATTGATTATTATTTTGATTCTCTAACGTATTTATTATTGATATTAGTTCCAATGCATGTTGTTTATTTCTTATTGATAGTGATCTTCTACCAAACATTATTTGTGGTGATTTTCTTTTTGTAATATCTTTTTGCTTTGTTAAAGTCAAATTATATATAATTTGGTATAGTCATTTCAGGATTTTTCTAGCTGGTTTGTATCTTATAATTTTTCGAAATAGTGGTTCTACTTTAAAGTTATCAGTATTCTTGTTTTTTTACTTCATGCTTACAAGTAAAAACATAAATATTTCTTATTTGTATATTATAACATTACTTTGTTCTATTATTTCTATTCTCGATAATCTGTGATACATGACTAAACTTTTGTCTTTATTTTCTTCTATCATACTTATAGAGAAATTAGGTTTTATTGTAAATTTTATTTTTTTGTACATTAAGTTTCCTTGTACTATTCCAATTAAGGCATCTTGTGTACTTGATATTATTCTATCATCCATTCGTATATTTCTAAGGGTGTATTTATTCATTCATTAAACTAAGTTTTTATTATTATTTGTACTGCTCATAAATGTATGCCTTAATGTCTTTCTGGTTTACTCACTTATTTTTTTCCGTTTCTTGTCTTATTATTATTTCTGTTATTAATAGAATTATATTTTTTTTCTTGAGCTTGTTCAATGTCTATAGGTTGTTTATTATTTTTAACTATTATTATGGTATTTCTTTTTGTTTCAAATATTAGGAGTTTAAATATCACTTTTGGGTTTATATCTAGTTTGGTTGCTCTTATTTTATCATATTTTTGTATTTCAAAACTCATTCTTTCTCTTACTTCTTCTTTATTTTCTTCTCTTTTTAATGGTTCTCCTATTTCTGTTATTTATGTTATCACATTTATTCCATGCTCTTCTATTTTATCCTCACTACTTCCACTATATTCTTTCTACTATTATTTTCTCATCTTCACTTATTTTTGACCAATTTTCTTCATATTCTATGGGTTCATAGTTTATGTTATACATTTCTTCAATTTCTTCTACATATTTATATTTCTTTTTTCATTCTTTTATGATAGTTTCGTGATATTTGTCCTACTTCTCCACATATACAACATTTACATTTTTTTGGGGTTTTAGGTATTGTTTGTTTTTATTTATTCTTTTGAAGTAACTTTTATATGGTTTTATATATTTTTTTTTCTTTTCTGTATTTTGGTTTATATTTTTGGAATTTGTGTTTACGTCTTTTTATATAATTATTGTTATTATTACATTCCCAATGATTTGATCTTGCTTCTTCACAAAAATTACTTTGTTTATATGTTCTATAGTATTTTATAGTTGCTCTAACTTTCTGGCACACTTTATCCCTATAATCTTTTACAAATTGTGTTTTATACTCTAAAGTACTTCTGGTTTTACTTTATCATTTATGTATGCTCTATATATGTTTATACCTCATGGATCAGGTAGTTTTAGAAAAAAATGAGTTCAAGATTGAACTCTTTTTCTCTTTCGTATAATAACTGTCTTGAAAATATTCTCGAATTCACAAGCATATTTATCACAATAACACATGTTGAATATTTTTAAATTGCTTAATCTCCATCTTGCTTGGTTCTTTTTATATATAGTGTGTTTTTATCCTTTTTCGTAGACACTAAATTCTGTTCTCATTGCTATCTTGTAATTTGTAATTATTTGTTTTAGTCCTAAGCTTCGTTGTGCTCAGCCTTCTTGCATTCCTTTATCATCCATTAGTCTTGATTTTCTAATAGTATTTCTTTGTTCTTCCTTTAGTCTTTTCCACCATTTTGCTACTACTCTTATAAAAGTTGCTTTTATAAATTCCTCAAATGTATTTCCTGATAGGTTTTGTCTAAATCCTACTATTAGTGAAGCTTTTACCCATTCTTCTATTGTTCTATCTACACCTTTTTCGCAGTTTAGATCTAGTCATTCTCCATTTCCTGCTATTCATTTTTCGTAGTGTTCTGTAGGTTCATATTTTGGATTTTTTTTGTTTCTTTTTCTTTTCCTAACTTACTATTTTTTGTATCTTGTCATTTGCATAGTAGGTGATATGGCCTTTTGTTAGGTAGTGGTCTTAAAATTTCGTAATTGAATTTTCTATAGGTTTTGTTAAAATCATGTCTTTTTCTTGAGCCAATTTTATTTCTTTATTTGGTATGTCTAGATTTCTCAAGGCTTCCTCTACTTCATCTGAATTGGGATTTGCCATTAAATATTCTATTTCTAAATTATTTATATTAAGTTTTGTTATAGCTTCTAACTCCTTCATACCTTCTTCTGTTATGCCTAATTCTTCTTCAATGTCATCTGTTATATATTTATATAGTTCTTATATGTTCTTATTTATGACTTTTAAATCTTTCTTATAGTTCCTACAAATTCTGGACCATTGGAATTCTCTTCCAACTTTTGAATGTTTATCATATAAATTTCTAAGCGTTTTGATAGTTCTATTTTTGTAACCTTGTCCATACTAACTTAATTCTTATAGTTTAATATCTTTTGTCATAATAGATGTTGGTAATGCCAACTTGCTTCTTCGTTTCTATTGTTTAATACCTTGTATGCTATTTCTTTTTGTATTTTCATAGGTAGATTTTTGTTGCTCTACAAGTTATCAATAAATATTTTGTTGTTACTTTATTAGTTATATGCTTTTTTTGTATCAATATTTTATCAACGTATGTTATTTTAAATTTTGAAAGAATTTTTAATCCTAGTTTCCATATTTTCTGATAAGTATCCATTTTTTTAAGGTTAAGAGATATTATAGTTTACAATATCTAAAGTAGGGTTATACATAAAATTTTGTTTTTATATTTTTATATTCAACTGGGTCAGTTTGGGGCAATTGTTTTGGAATGTGAGTTAGTTTGAAAAATCAATATTTAAAAGTGGGTTAGTTTACACTTATAGAGATAACCTAACTGATACCAATAGCTCAACAACAGTCATAAACTCGAGCCCCCCAACCCGGAACATGCTGCTAACGTTGTGGATGGAAAAATTCTGAAGAATGCGTACCTGAGAGCATGCACTATCGTTTGCTATATTTGCAACAAAAAAAAAAAGCATTTTTTGAGAAAAAAAGTGACTCGCATTTGCTAAATATGCATATTTAGTAATAGGGATGAACAATGCCCATCTAAATTTAGCAATTGGATTTAGTGATCTCTAAATATAGAGGACTGGGGAAGAATTTTTCATCTATTAATTTTTTTTATTTTTTAATAGGATGGACAGCGGATGAAGATCCGTCCACCAACTTTTCAGAATAAAAAACTTAAAAATGTACCAAAATGACATTTTAGAAAAGAAAAAAGGAAAAATTGCTCGGACGGAAGGTTCCGACAACTTTCTCAAAAAAATTCAAAATTTACTATATTGACATTCGATAATTACGAAAATACCATTTAATCAATTTAAAAATTCCACAAAAAAAATTTCAAACCGATGAAGAAGATCCGTCTAATCTCTTTTTAATTTTTTTTTTAAAAAATTGTAGCGACACATTAAATTTTTTTAAAAAAACATGAATTGTGCTGGGACGGATGAAGGTCATCCGTCCAACCATTTTTTCGGTTTAAAAAAAAATCAAATGGAAGAATATCTTCCGTCGCACAAACTTTTTAATATTAAAAGAAACAGAGAGATATACGGATGAAGATCTTTTGTCTTTTAAAAAAAAAAAATTCAACTGTCAAAATTTGACACCAATGACTGCAACGCTTCTTTTCATTTTTATTTTCTATCTGCTAAATATGCATATTTTAAATGTAACCATTGCATGCTCTTATAATGCAAATGTAGCGGCATATCCTTTTCTTTTTGGGGCTAAACAATACAAGAGCAGCCACATCCTACACCCTGACAGAAGTAATGTTCTTCCTACTGTACGTGATCACAAACCTTGAAGCATTGTAGTGCCAGGTCGTTGATTGACGGGTCTACAACGATGAATATTGCGAGAAATTTTACAACTAATTTTGGTCGATGTAAAATTTCGAGCAATTCTTTCAATACAAATATAATAGCAGTTAAGTTTTTGCACAAAGTTTGTGCAAATATCACTATTACTTGCAATTAAAGTTGGGCAATGTTACACATATTACCTATTTTATAACTTTCACTTCTTACACCCTAATGTGATACTCATCTAATAGATTTTTTCCCCAAACTGTCCCACTTTTTGAAAGTTTTTTCCAAACCGCCTTAGTTTTTTTTTAATTCCCAAACAATCCCACTCGGTCTTTCAAAGACCGAGTTTAGTTAAAACTAACTCGTTTTAAGACCGAGTGTTAGTCTTGGATTTTTCGAAGTCTAACACTCGGTTTTCGAAAGACAGAAAGACCGAGTGTCGATTGGGGGGTTATTTCAGATCTGTTTCTTCTTCTTCTCTTTCTCTACTTTATTCTATTCTATTCTCTAACTCATCTTGCTCAACGAAACCCATCGCCGCTTGTTGTCTTTTTTGTCGATTTCTCTCAAATTGATCGATTTACTCCCAAAAAACTATCATCTCTCATCGTCTTTTGATTTTCCCCATCTTTTTTTCCGAATTTTCAACCTTTCTTTAAACCCTAAAACCTTAAATCTCAATATCCTATATTTCGTTTAATTTCGTCTTTGGGGGGAAAGATCTTGGTTGAAGGATTTAGTCGGAGCTCGTAATCACTATCAAGCTTTTGAATCTCCTACTCGAACGGTATATTTATCAAGCTTTTGCTAATTAAATTTTGTGTTAATTTTGGGTTATTGTGAAGGTGCTTAGTTGATTTTGTGCTATTGTTGACAATGTAGAGTAGCAAATACCATTTTTTGTTGACAATGTAGAGTAGCAAATGTTGTTCATTTTAGTTTTAATTAGAAAATGAAAAAAAAAGTAGAGTAGCAAATGGCAATTTTGTTGACGATGTTGGTCATATATATAACAATGTTGGTGATTTTCTTGACAATGTAGAGTAGTCATTGTTGTTAATTTTAGTTTTAATTGGAGACTGAAAAAAACAAGTAGAGTAGCAAATGACATTGTTATCTAGCAATTGTTGTTAATGTTGGTTTTATATGTAGGTCATGTGTAGTTAATAACAATTTTGTTGAAGTTGTAGTGATTTCTATTTTATCGTAAATGGCACGCACAATGGGAAACATGGAGGAGGAGAAAGTAGTAGACCTCCACGTGGCGATGGAGCACGTACTCGCGGTGGACGTGGTCGTGGTCGTGCTCGTACCGAGGGTACTAATATAAGTAATTAATTGTTGATTCTAATACAATTATATGAAATTTCGGTCTATTGATGTAAATGTTATTGTTATGTAGGTTCAAATCAATCCAAATGAGGTGGACACTACTTCTTCAGTCTCTTCATCATCGTATATCCCTTCTGGAGGCCCAGGACCCCTTGACCCTTCACTCATCACTTTTCAACCGTTGCATCGATTGCAGAATGTATGAAACGGTGAGTCTACGGAGTGCCGCTTTAGGGCGGGTCATCCACTACCTATGCACCCACGGATTCACGAGATACTAAGAGACTGTGGGTTGTACGATATTGCTAGGATGAGCTCCATCAAGTGCGATCAACCTCTTCTGGAAGCACTTCTTGAAAGATGGAGGCCTAAGACACACTCCTTTCACCTGCCAGTTGTGGAGATGACAGTGACTTTGCAAGACGTCTCCATAATCACTGGGTTTCAAATCGATGGAGAGGCAGTCACAGGTACAATGGACTTCGTCCGGTTCATTTAGTCGAGGAGTACTTAGGTGTCGAAGTTGAAACCGGTGCAATTAGTGGTAAATTTATTCGGTTGAAGTGGTTGAAGGACACCTTTAGGAATAAATTGAATGAAGGTTCAACTGCGGCGGAGGTGGAGTGCTATTGCAGGGCCCACATCCTCACGCTATTTGGCACTGTATTGTTTCCAAATTCGTCAGGTAATGTCGTCTCGTTGATGTTCTTGCCACTAATTGCCATCTAGAAAACGTTAGCCGTTACAGTTGGGGTAGTGCCGCACTATCAACACTGTACCGGAGTTTGTGTTTAGCCAGTATAGGTTCGGTGCAGATAAATGGACTTATGATTTTACTCCAAATCTGGAGTTGGGAGTGCATTCACATTGGTCAGCCCATAGTACGGATCCAATCTCCGCACTGGATACATCTTTCCGATGACGACCACATGCTACCTCTTATCAGTGTTTATTGGACTGGCAAACTTACTTGGACAGCCAACACCAACAGGTGCTTAACGTACTACCACGATGAGTTGGATAGGTTGGCAGCTGATTGTGTTGTGTGGCTTCCTTATATGGAGGAGCGTGTACTTCAACTGCCGCCTAATTGCACGTACAGGCTTGATTTGTGGCTGACAAAAGCACCTTTAATCAACTTTGGGGTTGTTGATTTCTACTACCCCGATAGAGTGCTACGCCAGTTTGGTCTTCACCAAAGGATTCCGGTTGTCGAGCCATTCAATGCGGAGATGCACAATATTACTGGAATGGGTCGACTGCCCGGACACAATTGGGCCGCATGCTTCGCTATGTATGTTCAGAAATGGAATGTACACCAGTTCGACGAAATCATCGGTGACATTCCTCCGTTTGACCTAACGGTGCATGCGGTGTACATGGCTTGGTACAAGAGAGTGACTAGACGATATGTCTCTCCCACGTTGCAGACTCCTGCTGGAGTAGTAGTCCCGATCTGTCGACCAGGAACGGAACCAACAGATCAACATTCCATGAATCTACCTATGTACCAACCAAAGGGATCCTCTGTTCGCAAATTTGTATGTTTTAAAGTTTTGTTTTATTTTTTTATGTTTTGTCAAAAATTTGTAATTATATATGTATGTGTATATGTAAGTACCATAATCTTTCAACTTTCCATGATTGTCAGTTGAGCCAGACTTGGGCCATAGCAAAGAAATGTGCTACTTTGTTGAATAGCAACGTCGCAGATCCGACGAAGGATACCATACGGGAGATGATTATGTGTTGTCGTGCACAGGCTGATCTTGTGGGCGAGGGAGAAACATTAGATGCAATACTAAAGACTCCCACACATCGAACCAGCAGCCGTTCTATTATGCGACGAAAGAGAGTTGTTCAAAGGCCCCCACCTCATCCTCCAAGCAAATCCGAAGACGAAGAACAAACAGGGGGTGAGATTCAAGTGGAGGGGACACAACAAAAAGTAGGGGGTGAGATTCAAGAAGAGGAGAATATTCCGATGTCCGGTGCCACACAGGCTACTCCACATCGTGGTAGAAGGCAACAGAAACCCACTAACTTCTTCACACCCGACCCTTGATTTTTTTCACCATGTAGGAATTCAGGTTCATTTAAGCGTTAGTTGATTTTTGTTGATTTTTGTCACCATAATTTATGAGTTAGTTGATACTTGTCTATAATGCAGGTTCGGTAAATGTTTAGTGAACGGAACAAGCGGAGGGAAGTGCATGAAGGAACCACATTTTTGAGTTATCCCTTGAGTTAGCTTTTGTGTTATCTTGTCTATAATGCATGTTATCTTTTGAGTTATATAGAATGTTATATTTTGAGTTATATGTTAGCTTGATGTTAGTTTGATGTTGTAATATTTTGAGTTACCTTGATGTTGTAATATTTTAAGTTAGATTGATGTTGTAATATTTTGAGATTTTTGCAGAGATGTTTGAGATTAACTTCATTGAACTTTTTAAGATTGTTTTATTGTTTTATTTATTGTTTGAGATTGTATGTGAGGTTGTTTATGAGATGTTTGAGATGTTTATGAGATGTTTGAGCTTGTGGAGAAGTTGTTTGAACCGAATGTGGAATGTGGAAGTGAATGTAAACTGTATGTGAGGTTGTTTGAAGTGAATGTAAAGGGAAAATGCATGTTCTAAACTTAAATGGTGCACTTTAAGCCTAAACTCGGTTTTCGAAAAACCGAGTTTAGTATTAACATACTCGGTTTTTCAAAGACTGAGTCTTGTGTCTGTAAGTTCTTTTTTCAATCAGCCTCAAGAAAGATCGAGTCTAGTTATAAAGATATCGTTCTTTCGAAAACCGAGCTTTGAGTATACTCCTTTCCAGAAAGCAAGATGTTCTCTGGAAAAGAGTGAACTCCACAGTCGGTTTCGAAAGAACGGCCTAATTATAATATCGAGTCTTGCACCTGTAAGTGTTTTTTCAATCAGATTCAAGACACGGTCTTTCAAAGACCGAGTCTAGTTATTATTAGGTCGTTCTTTCGAAAATCGACTGTGGAGTTCACTCTATTCCAGAGAACATCTTGCTTTCCGGAAAAGAGTGTACTCAAATCTCGGTTTTTGAAAGAACGAGCTGATTATAACTAGACTCGGTCTTGCACCTGTAAGTTCTTTTTGTCAATCAGCCTCAAGACTCAGTCTTTTCAAAGACCGAGTCTACTTATAATGAGATCGTTCTTTGAAAGAACGACTGTGGAGTTCATTGTATTCCAGAAAGCAAGATGTTCTCTGGAATAGAGTGTACTCAAAGCCCAGTTTTCGAAAGAACGAGCTCATTATAACTAGACTTGTGCCTGTACTTTTTTTTTTCAATCTGCTTTAAGGATGATTGATTCCAATTCCTCTAAATTTGAACATGATTGATTCCAAAATTCTTAAAGGCTGATATTTGAATAAAAACACAATTAAAACTTATACAATCATTCATTTTCCATAATTAAACACATACAAACCGAGTACATAGTTCAAATTAAATATTACAAACACATTCGAAAGCACATAATCAAATTAAATGTTTTCAGATCCTCTATTAGTACATCGACGCTTGTTGTGTCTTCCAAACCACAACTTGATCATTTCATCCCTGAACCCCTGCTAGACCTATCTCTTACATCTATGTCGTTGCGTATTCTCGTGGATTTAGGCCGGCCTTTCCTTGAACGTCGCAAACCAGCATCAGGTACGAGTCGTGGTCCATCAATAATAGGCCAATATGCTGGATCAAGAATAGGATGAAACAAGGGAGCCCATGTTTGTGCTAATGACGTGACAAGATAAAATTTATCAACAAAAGACTTGTGATCGATTGCACGATATGCACAAGCTGCCAATACATGAGAACATGGAATATGATATAGATGAAATTTCATACATGTGCATGTTTTCGTACCCAAGTTCACAGTATGCAAGTTCCCACCCTTCCTTTCTTCACTTACCATGCATATACCCGTTCTCACGGAAAAAACTCCAGGTTGATGATGAAACATTGTAACCTCATGTTGGTTTGCTCTCTCACGGTGACTATCGATCAATTCATGTACTCTTCGAGCAAAAATCGTCCCTTCAGATAAAAGCTTACTAGCTTCCTATCGACGAGTAGTAGAGTAAGAGTTTAGACGATAAAAGATCATCTCAACAATCGCAGTTACCGGTAAACTATGAAAACCTTTCAAGACTGAATTGAAGACTTCAGACATGTTCGTAGTCATTATGTCGTATCTTCGATTTTCATCTGCATAAAGTGCCCATTTCTCAACTGGCTTCTCTTTCAACCAATTAGCCGCCTCGACATTGACATTTTCAAGTTCAGCAGTTTGGCCATGAACTTTTTGGGTTGGCTTTGACACGCTATAATTTTGGCCTTTTTCCGCAATGCCTTGCTACCAAATTTACTAAAGAAATTTGTAGCAAAATGACGCATACAATAACGATGATATGCATTAGGTTCGTTCCAAGCTCTATTTTGCAAATCCATAGCAGACAATATACCAGCATGACGATCCGAGATAACATACAACTCAGTGCGATCAGTGACATAATACTGAATGCAACTCATGAACCATGTCCACGTATTTATACTCTCTCCATCAACCAATACAAATGCAAATGGAAATAAGCAATCATTCGCATCTGGAGAAACAATAATTAGCAAACAACCTTTGTACTTACCGTACAAGTGAGTTCCGTCAATACTAATAACAAGTCTGCCAGACTTGAAACCTTCAATCGAATGACCAAATGCCCAAAATACTCCCTTGAATGTTTTCTCGCTAGGACCGAACTCATATTTATCCCAGTGGACAATGGTTCCTGTATTTGTTGCTTGAATTGCTGTTAGTAGAAAAGACAACTTTGTGTATGCTTCTTTGAAGGTACCGAACAACCTCTCAATTGCCTTTTGTTTTGCAATCTAAGCTTTCTTATATGAAATCTGATAATTATATTGTACTTTCACTATCTCAATAATTGCCTGCAGTGTTAAACCAATATCCTTCTTCACCATACCCACAATCAAATTACAAACAAGGTTAGAATCAATTTTACAGTGGTCCTGATTCAACGTGAGATTCATACAAGTATGAGGCCCAACTATCTTCGTCACCACAAAATTTGTCCTGCCTTTTGGAACAATTGTCGTAATCTCCAAGGGCATCCACCATCACTTACTCCGGGGGGACCTTACACGATCTCCTCAACTGTACGTTTTTTAGGTGCTATTTTGCATTTAACAGTGTACAGTGAGGGTGAAGATTTCAATGTGACAAATTCACGATGTTTCTTGATAGAATATACCTTCACAGCTTGCTAAATCGACTCTTTACTTACAAACTCCTGTCCAATGTACAACTCGTCTACATTGGATGAACCCGACGACTCTTGTGGAACTTGGTGTACTCTAGCATCTTGTGTCATCTCCTCGGTAACATGAGCGTTAACATTGACATAGCTATCAGTAGCTCTCACTTCATTAGAACTGATGTTCGTAGGATTTACATTTGCTACATCATCATCTTCGTCTCCATCATCTTTTTCTACACTCTCATCAACTTCATCGTCTATTTCTTCCTCTTCTTCATCATCGTCTAATAAGTTGTTATTAATGGTAGCATTTTGAAAGAGTTTAAATACAGTGTTATTTGGAACATAGTCATGAACCGGACTAGATTGGCGTAGCAACTCAACATCTGTAGAATCTAGGTTTGTTGTATTTGTGAAGGTATTTTCTTGTGAGGACAGTGGATTTGGTTGTGAAGTTTGAATGGGGTTAGACCTCATCTGCTGTGTAGGTACTACCTTTACGAAGCTTGAACTAGGAATATCATGTGGCTGAGCATTCAAAATGTGAATTTACTGAATATATAACTCTAATGCTGTAATACCCTGAATTTTATGAATGTGAAATTGTAGATTTTTACGTGTTGTGCACGTGCAAAATTTTGTATAAATATTCTCTTATGAAATAATTTTTCTATAACATGAACAAATAATTATTTTCTCTCTTCTCTTATTTTTTAAGCCCATTTTTTTCTTTTAAGGAGCCTAAATTTGTTTCTAAATAAAGCCCAACCTAATGAATTAATTGGTTTTATTCTAAAAGCCCACTATTTTTAAATGCCCATGAATTAACTACTTTTTAATTAACTTGTCATGTAGACACATATTTTTGTAGACAATTAATTAATTTTTAATGTACAACTTTAATTAGGGGGACACTAGTTGGGACACGTGTTTGCACGTGTGTGTGCATTGCACACCTCCTTCTTGGCCAGATTGTAGGAGAGAGAGAGTGGGGGGTGTGGACTAGTGGAGTGGTGGTTTTTGTGTCATGGGTGGTTGCTACAACTTTCCATCTTATCCTAGCCATTCATCTACAACCATCTAGTGTAATCCTAGTCCTCCAATCTATTCTAAAACTAGTATCAATACCCCCTACCTTCATGCATACAACACTAAGAAAAATAATTGAAAGAAAGAAACTATAGGAGGGTAAAAGATTGAGAAAGAGTTTAAAAAAAAAGATTTAGTGCTTTTAGTGTGTGGGTTCTCTACCTTTGGAGGTCGGCTACTTCACATCCACGGCAAGGAGAAGGCTCGGTTTCACCAAGTGCAAGGAGAAGGGTCATTGTGGTGGCTCATTCTAGGAGGAGAAGGACCAATCATGTTCAAGGAGGTCGTAGGAGCTTTGTAGTATTTTCTTCAAATAGGTGGGTGGTTTTCTATACTTCTAATATTAGATATCATGCTAGAGAATTTGTGATATTTATGCATGCTAAAAGAACTAATAAGATGACCACTTGTAGAATCTAAAAAGGACTTGCTAAACGAATGAGTAAATACTTGATGAATTGTGTGCTATTGGTAATAATTCGTGTTTAATGTAATTAAAATTCACTTATTGCCATGAAGTTGTAGAATTTGAACCATGTAATTGTAGAAAAGTTTCATGTGTAGATTAGCGAATGAATTATTAAATTTTTGCGCTTATGGAACCATGGTATTATTTGCTCAAAAATACAACTTGGATTCTAAGCATTATGAATAAAGAGGGAAAATAGGAATTTACACCTTTTAACAAAATCCTAATGTAAGAAAGTGAGTAGCAAATTTGTTAAAGTGATTTCTTTGCAATATTGTAAACATAGAACATAAATTAAAGTGAAAATACTTGTTTTAATATCAAAATTATTTTAAAAACACTGATTTGTTAAATGTATGTAAATCTAGTATTCTGGAAGTTTTTAGAAATTTTTGTAAAGAAGAAACTAAGTTACGATCGTTTGAAAAATAGAATATTTCCAATAAATAGAGACTCATCTTAAATCTATTTTGAACCAATCCTATATCAGTTAATCCCTATGGTCATACTGGTTATAGGGGGGGCTTTAGTTGCATTACTGTAGCACTGACGACTGTGTGTGTATGGGTTCGAGTCTCGGCAAGGGGCTTTTATTCCAAAATTCGATTTTTCCCCAAACACCGAGAATTAAACTCAAACCCATTTCACTCCCTCCATGTGACAGTTGGGCACCTTGTCCCTTTGGCTAGCGCATGGGCTTTGGGGTCTCGGTGACTGTGCACTGTGTGTGTGTGTGTTGTGCGGTTCGAATCTGGCAGTGACCAATTTTTTTTGGGAAAAAATCTCTTTTCTTTTTTTCTTCCTTTGTGATTATTTTGAGCTTTTTAAAAAAATAAAATAGATATTGTAAAAATATTAGAAAATCCTTGAGTATATAAATTCAAAAAGAAAAATTATTTTTTTGGACTTATGGACCCTTTAAAAGAGAAATACAATTTTTTTTAAGAGTGAAGAGTTCACTTTAGTTTTGATCTTTTGAGATTCTAAAATAAAGAAAAATGAAAATTTTGAGTATGGAAATGATTTCAAAGAGATGAATTGAGACTTATGTTGAGTAGAATTAAATGTGAAAATTTAAGTATGCAAGTTGTGCATGGAATTATGAGAAAAGAAAAGAGAACATGACGAATTGTACAATTTGTGAACAGGTATGTTTCTATAATAGTGAAAAGAGGACTTATACTAGAACGTGGCTAAGACTCTACATCGGCAAGCATGAAAAGTACTTAAAAAGAGAATTTATGAAATTTTGTTGACCAAGTTTGGGTCGTTGATAATGAATGCGGTTGAAAGGACCGATGTAGGAGTAATGCTAGATTCTAGAATAGTAACCTTAGATTATACATAAGGATGAGATATATTGTGAAGATGTGATGAACGTAAGAGACAAACATGAGTTTGAGGGCCATTGGATTGGCGGTGTGAGAGTATTCACAGGATGTCCCATGATCCGTCATGATTAGGACATGGATACTACTCCAGAGTACCGTCCCGGTGGCGACGCTTATGGGGCAATCAAATGATTGCGGGTGGTGTTACGTTTATGGTAGGAGGTGAATTACCACAGGATGCCTGCATGATGAGTCATGTGTCAATGCGTTAGGATTCTCTCCAGGGCGCCTAGACGTGAGTTCGTAGTTCATAGAATGCTTAAGATACTTACCGTAGTTACAGTAGTAGATTAAGTCATGGCGAGAGGTTGAACCCTACAAGATGAAGAACGATTAAGGGCTTGCCCTCGGACCTATGTAGTATGGGCTGCATAGACTCTGAACAAGTGTGTATTAGTGTCATATAATGTAAACAACTGCATTAAGGACTAAGTGCACATCACAACATGACATCAATAGGATAGTCCCTTGTAGTTTGTCGTGTGATCAAGTTTGTGGTTGTTTAAGTATGGAAAATCGTAATACTGTTTCCGGCATAGAGAGGATGGTCGTATATAATATTTCGTCAGTGAATGAACTGACGCGCCCATAGTTTCATATACAGAAAAAAATGTTGACAAATTGAAGTATACATGCTACTCAAAGATCGATTTAAATGTTGTGATTACTGTAAATTGATTTCGCTGTATGAATGTAAATGTGTAATGTAACTCTGATGTAAGAAATGTTTGTAATTTCCTTGTAAAATTGTACGAAAGAAGTGTAAAGATCCTGTGGAACTTTGAATTCAGTTGTATTTTAGAATTCGGGGTGTTACAAATGCAGGCCAAGTACAATTGGGATCAAGTGTCCTAGCAATTATTGATTTCATAGCATTATCAGTAGATACGGGCACTGTCATAAAATACTGACCATCTCCTCTACCTGCTGCGTATCGAGCTAAAATTTTCACATTCCATTGATCTCTATCCCAATTAGTAACTTCATAATTTTTCTCAACTAATTATGTTAATGTAATGGTATGATGTACCCAAACTATTTCCGGATCCACCATAACAACAACCGATCATTGGATCACGAATTATTTTACCACCAAAGTATAACCAAATAGGAATCTCGAGATCCATACCTACGTATATTTATACGAATATACGAGTTATTATCTACCCACAAACAAAATCTATAAAAAATGTAGGAAATTATAGGCCAATATTCATCATACCTTCACAAGCTTCAAGGATAGAGTTGTAGATATTTGGGTAGAAGAGTTGAGGTTGCTATCCTCTTCAAATTTAGCAAAATTCCAAAATATGGATCTTTCGAATGATGTGTTTAGAATTTTTAGAGTGGAAGGTGAGAGGGTTAGGAAAGAATTAGTAAATATATTTAGATTGAGATGAGATTTTGTGGGTAGGAGGTCGCCCTAGATTGAGGGAGATGAGGTTGAGAAGATAGAGTGAAATAAAGTAGAGAGGAAGAAGAGGAATCAGATCTGAAATAATCCCCCAATTGACACTCGGTCTTTGAAAGACCGAGTTTAGTTAAAACTAACTCGGTCTTTCAAAGACCGAGTGTTAGACTTCGAAAAATCCAAGACTAACACTCGGTCTTCGAAAAACCGAGTTAGTTTTAACTTAACTCGGTCTTTCAAAGACCGAGTGGGATTGTTTGGGAATTAAAAAAAAACTAAGGCGGTTTGGAAAAAACTTTCAAAAAGTGGGACAGTTTGGGAAAAAATTCCATCTAGTAGAGGTGTCTACTATACACTATAGTAGACACCTCCACTAGATGAGTGTCACGTTAGGATGTAAGCAGCAGAGGTTGTAGGAGATGTAAGTATAGAATTATCCATTAAAGTTTTGGGTTTTTTAGATATTAGTCCATTTTAAACATTTATGTACAAATTAGTCCTCATTTTAAAATTATTTACTATTATGTCTCTTAATTAAGAGCCGTCAAACTAAATAGGTCTTTCATTGCTAATTTTTGAACAAATTTAACTTAATCATAATTAATAGGCTGGCCATGTATGATGAACGATCAACTTATCCTCTATATTGCATCGATGGGACTAGAGTGGTAAAGTTTGTAGTAGTTTTGGGGAAGAAAACAATGAAGTTAGTGGATTCTTTTAGAGAAATTCATTTATAATAGGAGAGGCGGTCTAAACTTGTTGTTGGGTATAAGAAGATAGGTTTAAAAGGGAGTATTAGGAAAATGAAAAAGATTTCTGTATAATATGATGTGATTTGAAGAGAAATCTATATTTAATCTATCGCATGGACTAATTTCATATTTATTAGATCAATTAAGGAATATAATAGCAAATGATATGAAAATATGGACTAATTTAGAAATGTGTGTTTTAAAAGGCACTAACATCCATAAAAAACCCTAAAGTTTTAACTATCACTTATCTTACTCTCAACCAATACCATAAATATACTGGTAAAAGAAAGGAAAAAAAAGCCGTAAAAGTAGAAATTATGTTATTTTTTTATAGTCAAAATTTGAATTATTTTTAAAAACTACATACGGCTCGTAGTGCACACCGCATGCGTTAGCCTCAATAAGAGAGATCTACATCAATATTAGGGCTATCAACGGGTCGGGTCGGCTCGGTAACCCGATAGCCCACCCCAAATTTTGGTTGGCTTGACCCGACCTAAGCCCGCCCAACTAGTAGTGGGCAGGTTGGACACCTTCTCATGCCCATAGGCCCAAGCCGTAGGCCCAATGTTGCCTGATGCCTGCTCGATCGGCTAGCCCTCCCGGCCTGACACAAAGGCCCATCATTAAATACACATATATGTATTTTTTAAAATTCAGTAATTTGTTGCTTTGGTGGGTTTGGAAGCATGGAAATGTAAATATCTAATTGTGACATATTCAACTACTTAGCCACTTAATTACAATACCCTTATAATTCCACTAAATTTTTTTAAATAACAAAACCATAAAAAATTACAATGTCTCAACCGGCCCGACCTGACCGACCTAGATCACAGGCACCAAATTGGGCTTGGACACCCCATTCAATGTTTGGCCCATCTGGCCCAGCCCGATAATGACCCGCCGCCCAATGGCCCGACTCGTGATCCAATTGGCCCGTTAATAGTTCTAATTATTTTTTAAAATAATAATGAAATCACTGTTCGCGCATGTTCTCCGCCTCGCTAGATAGTCAAATTCTTACCCACACCTACCACCCATGATCCAAATTAGTAGGGTTCCCCATGCTTGCGCGGGCAAGCGGGTGGGGAGCTAAGATAGTGCAGGTACAATAGCCACCAAAAATATTACAAAAAGGAATGATAACTTACCCAGTAGATTCTCTACTGAGAGAAGATCCTAGCAATAGCTGAGAGAAGATCCCAGCCATAAAAAGAAGGAAGCAACACCATGAAAGTGCAAGAGAAGAAGAAAAGAGCAGGCTAAAGAAAAGGTAAAGTTATTAAGCATTATAATATTATTACAACGTAACAAAATAATCTCTTTAGTAGTGGATGTCATAGCACGATACTCTGCCTCTGTAAAAGATTGAGAACAACAGTTTGTTTCATGTTCTTCCAAGAAATAAGAGAATCACTCAAAAAGATACAGAAACTAGTAACAGACTTGTGATCTGTGGGATCACACCCGTGATCAGCATCAGAGTATGCACACAGCTCCAAGGAAGAAGTGGATGGGAGTGAAAGACTCAGAAAGATGGTCCCCCGAAGATACCGCAAGATACGAAGAACAGTTACCCAATGTACGGTGGTAGGAGAAGCAACAAATTGACTGACAATATGAACAACATAAGCAATGTCGAGACGAGTGATGGTGAGCAAGACTAAAATTCCAATACTGGTGCGGTATTAAGTAGGATTTTACAAAGGAGTACCATCAGAAGGAGCGTACTAAACATTGAGCTCACAAGGAGTGTCAACATTTCTTGTACTAGTAAGACGAGCACGCTCAAGGATATCAGCAGTGTACTTAGACTGGGAAAGAAGTTAACCTTACCGAGAAAAGGTAATGTCATGCCCCGCTTCCCAAAACACGGGAATACGGTGCATAACTAAAGCCCAGCGAATAATGCGAACACACCATTCATGAGTTGTACAAGTAACTCAACAACAAGATAACAAAATAAACCACGCAGGCATGTAAAATCACAATATGATAATGAAAGTTCATGACATAGTCCATAACATAACCAACAACTGGAAGATACAAATAGTTACGGGTCAAACAAGCTCGAATTACAACAAGGAGTAGTATGAAATAAAATATGAACTAAAGCAACATGAAAAATAAAACAAAACTAAAACACTTGAACAGCAGCACCTTCTGGTAACTCTCTATTCGGGGCTGCAAGTACATTATTACAAAAAGAAGGAAAAGAAGACAAGAAGACGCCTATTAATACAAGTCACGAGCCGTAAGTGGTACAAGCTAAGGGGACAGGTACAAAACAAAACAAAAGGAAAACAGGAAAAAGAGCAAGGAATCGAGAGTCATGAAATAGGAAAAATGCAATATGTAAACCTGATTATGAACAAGACATTATGGAACAAGTGGCATGTAAACAAGTAATCAAGTAAACAAATATCAAGTCAACATGAACATGTAACATGTAATTGGATCATGCAAGTGCACGTGTTAATCTTAAGTCAAATGTTTGATTCTATCTAAGTAGCACTTCATGCATCCATCTTTTTACTACATGGTTGCTACATACAATCAGTTACGTTTAGGCCTAGTGGTGAATTTTATAGGGCGGTGTACTCAGGTAAAATATGTCAATTGTATCTTGTTCGAGATACGTGCAAACTTGTAACGTGGAACATGTAGAGTGCAAACTTGTAGCGTGAAATATGTAAACTTGTAATCATGTAATGGATTATAGAGGTGGCCCCCGTCAACCCCTAACGTGGCACTTAATTCTACGTGGCACTTAGTTCCATATAACTTGTAATCATGGGAAACACGGGTCCCCCTTCCGAGTACACTTACCTATATTGTCCACTACTATGATCTTTTCCTCAAACCCCGGCTTGTTACTTTTATTAATTTTAATCAACAATAATAAGATATCATGTTTAAACTACTGTCACGGGTAAAACAATCCTACACATAAACATGTATAATCCTAGAAGTACATATGTGTGTAATGATCATGTTCATGTCATGCATATGGCAATAAAGTATCCACGATCATATGTGAATACGGGATCGACGGATTAGGTATAAAAAAATATTTCAATTCGACTTATGAATGCGAATTAGAGACAAAGAATCTACTTGCAGTATTTATGCAAAGAAGCTTGTACTAGAATAAACAAATTTGTACAAGAGATACTTGCCTGATTTGACGATTCTGATGTGAACGAGAGAGTGGCGGGATTAGAATCCGGGGCAGCAGAACACGTGCAAGATACGTACAGTAACTCCAAAATAGCAACAACAACTCTACTTCTCAACAACGGCAAACACCCAAACAACTAACCCAATAACCCAATTCCAAACAGCAACTCCAAACAAGCACACAAACACCAAACTCCACTTCTCCACACACTGGATCGGGTCCCCTCACAAACACCCAACAGCAATGAAAGCAAACTCCAAAGCAACAACAACTCCTTCACAATCCCCCTACCCCACAAACACCAAACACCAACAATACCCTCACAGCAACCCAAAACACCAATACACCAATACCATAAAATCCCTTTTCCAACACTAAACAACAATATAATAATCCAAACAGCAACCCAAAACACCAATACACCAACAGCAACAATTCACCCTACACCAAAATAATCCAATGGGCAACTCAATAACCCCAACCACACAGCAACTTCAATTAATCCCTAATACAATAGTAAACACCTAAAAAGCACCCTGTGTTTCTTCTCCTTCTTCCAAATTACAACAGAGAGAGGGAGAGTGAGAGCGCGGGGGAATAGCGAGCGGCAAGCGACTGGGTGGCTGACGACTGGCGGGGGTTCAGCAAAGGCTGGACGGCGACGGAAGAGAGGAGCACCGACTACGGGAGGTTGAGATGCTTCGAGGGTTCTCGGAGCAGAGATGAGGAGCAGGTGAATGGCGGTCGACTGGAGGAAGGATGGCGGAGTTGCTCGAGGATGGAGCTCGGAATCAATGGCAGAATGGATGGCGGTGGTCGGAGACCAGGCGGTGGTCGAGCGGGAGGCTCGAGCGGAGGACTCAGCGGCTGGCGGCGATAGGAGGCACGACTGGAGGTCACGGCGCTGGTGACGGGAGGTCGCGACGGTGGGAATTAGGGAGCAGTGGCGCTACGACTTCGATGGGTTGTCGAGCGGTGCTGCGAGAGGCGGCGAGAGAGGACTCGGTGGTGGTTATGGGCTCTGGAGGAGGCGAGGTTGAGGATGAGGGGGCGGACGACGATGAGGCGAGTTGGGTTTGAGAGGCGCTTGACTGGGTTTGAGTGGGGGAAGACGAAGGGGAGGGGGTGTTTCCATTGGGTTCTATGGGTTTTTGGAACAGAGGGGGGGAGAGAGATAGAGAAGGAAACAGGGAGAGAGAATAGAGGGGAATTATTAATATAATAATGATATAGTAATTAAGAGGGGAGAGATTATAGGGAGGAGGGGGTTACGGGAATCAATCAATAGGCTGATTATTAGAGATATTAAATTTAGAGGGGGGGGGGGGTTACAAGAGAGATTTTGGTGATTGATTGTTGGAGTAGAATTGATCTAGTCAACACACAAATAGAAGGGAAATTGGGTTATGGGTATTGAGTTTAGAGTAAGCTAGAACCCAGTAAGAAACAGATATGGGTTTGGGTTAAAATCCAATAGGATATGGGCTAAATTTTGGGCTTCAAATTAAATAGTTAATAATACAATGTAGATCAAATCAATGAGCTTTAATTTAAATAATTATATAATATAATAAAGATCAAAACTGGGTTTTAACAAAAATAATAATAATAACACAAAAAATGAAAACATGAAAATTAATAATAATGGTAGTAGCAATAATAGTACTACCAATAATAATAATAATAATAATAATAACAATATTACTCACAATAATAATAATACTAGCAAATTAATAAAATGACGGCAACAAGGTTATATAAAAATATAGGAATTTGAGTTTAACAATTTATTAAAGTAAATCCGAATATTTTTTATTTGGCTTAAATATAAATAGTCGTTCAATAAAAAAAATGGAAAGTAAAGTTAAAATACACCCTCATTCGAAATAAACATAATTCCCAATTAGAAAATATTTTAATAGAAAATTAAAAAATGAATTTAACACAACTAAATTTATAAATAATTCGAAATACAGAAAATTATTCAGAAATTATATATTTACGGGAACGAGGGTTACAATCCTATCCACCTTACAACAAAATTTCGTTATCGAAATTTGTGCAGGCGGTATATAGGACACGACAAAACAAACTCTTATGGGGGATAACAAAACAAGAGATTCAAAGAAATGTCAAGAGGGTGGCAATACCAGAATAAGAAAATCATTGATAAGAATGGGGTGATCTAGAATGATGTCCAATAGAGATTCAATGAATGAAGACAATGCAAATGTATGAAAGAAAAGCAAGCAGTGCAAGGAAGGGAAAGCAATAAGAAAATTCTGGGACCTGTGGGTTATAAGCCCACCATGCTTCCGCTGTGCTACTCTGATGGCGACGTTCGAAGCTGCAGACTTGCCATTGTAGACCACATGGCACCAATCGAAGAACCGAGCAGGGAGAAAAGAATAAGATACCGGAATCAAAATAATATGGGTATAGAAGGAAAGAATCTATACCCAATAAGGAATCAAAGAATAAGAACGGCTGCAAGAGATGAAAGGAAACAAGTAATCAAGGAATCAAATATGAAGGGACCAAGAAGGAAGACTAGTATCCAGGTTGTTGGATATTCATTATCCATGTGATCAACGTGGTGTACATGTTGTTGAGTTAACCTGACTGAGTCAAGCCTGTCTAATGTATTAGTCAACTAACACATTAGCCAAACCTGAGCTCTGATATCACTGAAAACCCTGTCATGCCCCGCTTCCCAAAACACGGGAATACAGTGCATGACTAAGGCCCAGCGAATGATGCGAACACACTATTCATGAGCTGTACAAGTTTACTCAACAATAAGATAACAAAATAAACCACGCAGGCATGTAAAATCACATTATGATAATGAAAGTTCATGACATAGTCCATAACATAACCAACAACTGGGAAATATAAATAGTTACGAGTCAAACAAGCCTGCATTACAATAAGGAGTAGCATAAAATAAAACATGAACTAAAGCAACATGAAAAATAAAACAAAACTAAAACACTTGATCAGCAACACCTTCTGGTAACTCTTCATTCGGGTCTGCAAGTACATTATTATAAAAAGAAGAAAAAGAAGACAAGAAGATGCTCGTTAATACAAGTCACGGGCTGCAAGTGGTACAAGCTAAGGATAGGTACAAAACAAAACAAAAGGAAAACAAGAAAAAAAGCAAGGAATCGAGTCATGAAATAGGGAAAATGCAATATATAAACTTGATTATGAACAAGGCATTATGGAACAAGTGGCATGTAAACAAGTAATTAAGTAAACAAATATCAAGTCAACATGAACATGTAACATGTAATTGGATCATGCAAGTGCACATGTTAATCATAAGTTTAATGTTTGATTCTATCTAGGTAGCACTTCATGCATCTATCTTTTTACTACATGGTTGCTACATACAATCAGTTATGTTAAGGCCTAATGGTAGATTTTATAGGGCGGTGTACTCAGGTAAAACATGTCAGTTGTATCTTGTTCGAGATACGTGCAAACTTGTAACATGGAACATGTAGAGTGTAAACTTGTAGCGTGAAACATGTAAATTTGTAATCATGTAATGAATTCTAGAGGTGGCCCCCGCATATTCTAGAGGTGCCCCCCGTCAACCCCTGACGTGGTACTTAGTTCCATATAACTTGTAATCATGGGAAACACGAGCCCCCTTCCGAGTACACTTACCTATATTGTCCACTACTATGGTCTTTTCCTTAAACCCCGGCTTGTTACTTTTATTAATTTTAATCAACAATAACAAGATATTATGTTTAAACTACTGCTACAGGTAAAACAATCCTACACATAAACATGTATAATCCTAGGAGTACATATGTGTGTAATGATCGTGTTCATGTCATGCATATGGCAACAAAGTATCTACGTTCATATGTGAAAACGGGATCGACAGATTAGGTATAAAAACATATTTCAATTTGACTTTTGAATATGAATTAGAGACAAAGAATCTACTTGCGGTATTTATGCAAAGAAGCTTGTACTAGAACAAACAAATTTGTACAAGAGATACTTGCCTGATTTGACGATTCCGAGGTGAACGAGAGAATGACGGGATTAGAATCCCGGGGAGCGGAACACATGCAAGATACGTACAGCAACTCCAAAATAGCAACAACAACTCTACTTCTCCACAACAGCAAACACCCAAACAACTAATCCGACAACCCAATTCCAAACAGCAACTCCAAACAAGCACACAAACACCAAACTCCACTTCTCCACACACTAGATCGGGTCCCCTCACAAACACCCAACAACAATAAAAGCAAACTCCAAAACAACAACAACTCCTTCACAATCCCCCTATCCCACAAACACCAAACACCAATAATACCCACACAGCAACCCAAAACACCAATACACCAATACCATAAGATCCCTCTTCCAACACCAAACAACAATATAATAATCCAAACAGCAACCCAAAACACCAATACACCAACAGTAACAATTCACCCTACACCAAAATAATCCAATGGGCAACTCAATAACCCCTACCACACAGAAACTTCAATTAATCCCCAATACAATAGTAAACACCCAAAAAGCACCCTGTGTTTCTTCTCCTTCTTCCAAATTACAACAAAGAGGGAGAGAGAGAGCACGGGAGAATAGCGAGCTGTGCGCGACTGGGTGGCTGACGACTGATGGGGGTTCGACAAAGGCTGGACGGCGACATAAGAGAGGAGCATCGACTGCGGGAGGTCGAGATGCTTCGAGGGTTCTCGGAGCGGAGATGAGGAGCAGGTGAATGGCGGTCGACTGGAGGAAGGATGGCGGAGTTGCTCGAGGATGGAGCTCAGAATCAATGGCAGAATGGATGGCGGTGGTCAGAGACCAGGCCGTGGTCGAGTGGGAGGCTCGAGCGGAAGACTCAGCGGCTGGCGGCGATGGGAGGCGCGATTGGAGGTTGCGGTGCTGGTCACGGGAGTTTGCGACGGCGGGAATTGGGGAGCAGTGGCGCTGCGACTTTGATGGGTTGTCGAGAGGTGCTGCAAGAGGCGGCGAGAGAGGACTCGGTGGTGGTTGTGGGCTCTGGAGGAGGCAAGGTCGAGAATGAGGGGGCGGATGACGATGAGGCGAGTTGGGTTTGAGAGGCGCTTGACTGGGTTTGAGCGGGAGAAGACAAAGGGGAGGGGGTGTTTCCATTGGGTTCTGTGGGTTTTTGGAACAGAGAGGGGGAGAGAGATAGAGAAGGAAACAGGGAGAGAGAATAGAGGGGAATTATTAATATAATAATGATATAGTAATAAAGAGGGGAGAGATTATACGGAGGAGGGGGTTACGGGAATCAATTAATAGGCTGATTATTAAAGATATTAAATTTGGGGGGGGGGGGGGGGGGTTTACAGGAGAGATTTTGGTGATTGATTGTTGCAGTAGAATTGATCTGGTCAACACACAAATAGAAGGGAAATTGGGTTATGGGTATTGAGTTTAGAGTAATCTAGAATCCAATAAGAGACAGATATGGGTTTGGGTTAAAATCCAATAGGATATGGGCTAAATTTTGGGCTTCAAATTAAATAGTTAATAATACAATGTAGATCAAATCAATGAGCTTTAATTTAAATAATTATATAATATAATATAGATCAAAAACTGGGTTTTAACAAAAATAATAATAATAACACAAATAATGAAAACACGAAAATTAATAATAATGGTAGTAGCAATAATAGTACTACCAATAATAATAATAATAGTAATAACAATAATACTCACAATAATAAAAATAATACTAGCAAAATAATAAAATGACGGCAATAAGGTTATATAAAAATATAGGAATTTGAGTTTAACAATTTATTAAAGTAAATCCGAATATTTTTTATTTGGCTAAAATATAAATAGTCGTTCAATAAAAAAAATGGAAAGTAAAGTTAAAATACACCCTCATTCGAAATAAACATAATTCCCGATTAAAAAATATTTTAATAGAAAATTCAAAAATGAATTTAACACAACTAAATTTATAAATAATTCGAAATACAGAAAATTATTCAGAAATTATATATTTACGAGAACGAGGGTTACAGGCAACTTCAATACACAATAAATACCGTAAAGAACCCAAATCCTTCATTTGAGATTGACGAGCTAATTCTGGCTTTAATACTGCAATGCTATCAACATCATCACCATTAATGATCATATCATCAACATCTAGAGAAAGTAAGATACGACCAATAGGGGTTCACTTAACAAAGAGAGCCGAGTCGTGATTACTAAAGGAAAGCCCAAGAGAACTGATAACAGTAGAGAACTTCTCAAACCAAGCTCGAAGTGTCTGTTTAAGACCAAATAATGCTTTCTTGGGTTTACAAACTTCTCCATGATTATGAGAGGCACCAGGTGGGAGAACCATGTAAGCTTCTTCATGCAAATCCTCATTCAAGAAAGCATTCTTAACATCCATTTGAGATATATGTCATTGCCAGACCAATACAACTGCAATAAGAGTGTGAACTGTAGTCATTGCAACAAGAGAAAAAGTATCATCTTAATCCATACCATACTGCTGAGAAAATTCCTTAGCAACCTATCCTGCCTTGTAGCGCTCAACTGACCCATCAGACTTTGTCTTGATTTTATAAACTCAACAAGAACCAATTGTACTTTTATCATAATGTAAAGGTACCAAATCCCAAGTTTATGTCTTTTGCAAGGCAGAAAGTTCGTTGTTCATAGGATGCTGTCAATGGGGGTCAAGAACTACCTCTTGGTAGGATAACAGTTAAGAGAAACAATGAATAGATGATAAAAATGAAGAGAAAGAAATGGAATAAAAAGAGTAAACAAAATCTGGTAGGTGAGTAGACTTACAAAAATACTGAGGATAACGAGAAGAGGAATCCAAAATCTCAGGATGATCTTGAGCGACGGTAGGAAGAGGGGGAGTACCACAAGTGTCAGACTGCGATGCACAAGTATTTCCAGAACTAACAATGTGAGTCCTACGAGAATAATGAATAGGAAATGGAGCTATAGGAGCAAAAGATGAGTCAAAATCAGTAATGGAAGGGACTGGTGGAGAAAGGTTGTCTGTATGGTCAATGAAAGGATTAATATGAATGAGATCAGATTTGATCAAGTCGTGAGTATTAGCAGGAATAGAGAAGAAATGTATATGCTCAAGAAACAAGACATGACGAGACACATATAGTTTTTGCAAAGCTGGATCAAAACAACGATATCCCTTTTGTCCTTCACCACAACCAAGAAACCCACAAATGGCAGAGCGGGACGATAATTTCATAGGCTCTACTTGTGGACGAAAGACAAAGCAAGTAGAACCAAAGACTCTCAATGAGGAATAGTCAGGAGCATGCCCATATAGTTTTCAAAAGATGAAAAACCTAAAGTTATGGATGATGGGATCTTATTAATTGGTTGACTGCAGTAAGACCTGCTTCTCTGCAAAACTCACTAGGAATTAAAGATGACAACAAAAAAGAATGGGCAGTTTCAACAATGGGCCTATGTTTTTTTTCAGCAACACAATTTTGTTCAGAAATATCTGTGCAAGAAGTCTACTGAACAATTCCATCTAAAGCAAGCAAATCACAAAATTTATTGGAAGTATATTCACCACCTAATTCACCTTTAAAACACTTAATAACAACATAATGTTAAGTTTTTACAAGAGCTCTAAAGTTTTTATAAACGTCAAAAAAGTCAGAACGACGTTTCATGAGATAAACCCAACAAAAATGAGTGTAATAATCAATGAAAAAAACATAATATAGAGACCCTCCTTTTGTAACAACAGGAGAAGGTCCCCATACAACCGAATGGACTAAATTAAATGGTGCAATAGAACAAAAAGTACTTAGATTAAAAGGCAAGGCAGTGAATTTGGCAAAATTACAACTACTACAATTAGAAATATCATGTGTACGCAAATTTCCTAAGCATCCAGTAGAAGCTAAGAATTCCAAGAGGAAAGCTAAAACATGACCAAGACGTGAATGCCATGAATAAAAATTAGAGGATGAAGGACACAAAAGGAATTAAGACAAGTCAACACTAGGGTCTGTAAATACTGGTAACCTCAGCTCATCCAAAACATACTAGTAATTTACACGTGTGATGCACGTCTTAATAAATATATATTTTTAAAGTAAAAATTCCAACGTAGTATAGCCTCGAACCTGAGACCCCTTTTATATTAGTTATACATGAGCGATGCACGTAAGTTGGTAGATTTACAAAAGACAACTCTACTATCCCATTATAATAATTATAGTAAATTACACGTGCGATGTACGTCTTTATAAATATATATTTTAAAGTAAAAATTTTGACGTAGTCTAGCCTCGAACCTGGAACCTCTTTTATATTATTTATGCACGGGCAATGCATGTAAGTTGGTAGATTTACCAATGAAAACTCTAACTCTCCCATTATAATAGTTATAGATAATCCCTCTCATTTACGACATGTCCCAATCAGCTTCTAGGACTGCGGATCCTGCTCATAACAAGAGGTAAAAGAAAATGTCACTAACCACAATCACACAACTGACTAACAAATACAAGATTTAGCATAAGCTTAGGAATATGGTAAACATTAGAGAGAGATACATGACGTGCAACAACGGAACCAATTCCTGCTAATGGCATAGGAGTACCATCAGCAGTCATGACAGAACCAGATGATGTAGGATGCAAAGAAACAAAGAATTTTGAAACAGGAGACATATGGTGTGAAGCTCTAGAATCCAAAACTCATGTGGAGGTGGAAATACCTGAAGAACTAGAGGAAAGTTGACCAATCGGTGAAGAGGCAAAAACATAGCATGTGGCTATGAAGCAAGGAGCTTTTGAAGCTGCTCAGAAATGGGTGCGAGTGCATAATTCAATGATGAGGATCTAAAATCTGAGAAGTCTGATTGTGGTATGGCTGCTACAGTGCTAAATTGTGGGGGACGATATGGTCGTGGTTGAGGTTGGTTGATAAGATGTGATGGCCAGAATTGTTGATTTTGCTGATGTTGTTGTTGTGCTCGATTCAATAGCTTAGGACATTGAGCCTTCCAGTGATCCCTCTGTTTGCAAAAGCTACACTCATCCATCCCAAACTTTGAATAAGATTTATTCTCATAGTGAGCAGGAGTTCTAGAATGGACTGCCAAAACAAAAGAAGTGGATGACGGAAGAATTCATTTTCCTGCTAAAGACCTACGATGAATTTCATCGGCTAAGAGCACACTGACCACTGAATCAACTGAAGGAAGTGGGACACAATGCAGAATGGAGCCACGAAGTCCCTCAAAATAATCTTGAAGTGCCATAAAAAACTGAACCAGGCGTTGTTCCTCCCTACGAGCAATATAAGCTACACAAGCTTGTAGCTTTGCTAATTCTGTGAGAGCCAAATGATCCCAAAGATTTGTCATTGCTGAATAGAACCCTTGAATGCTTACGCCCTTATGTCCAAGAGCTCAAATATCGAATTTTAACTGATCTTGCTTGGAAAAGTTAGACTGTGTATACAATCTTGCACGGTGTTGGCCAACATCCTTCGTTGTTTCATACTTTGCTAATTTGGTACATATTGAGTGTTCAATAGAATTGTTTATCCAATTGATAATTCTTGAATTATCTACTTCCCAATCATCTAGCAAGGTTACATAGTTTGTAGCCTTATCATTTGTAGGTTTACCTGTTGGGTTTGTATGTCTTGCATACACATATTCGATGAAGCGATGAGAATGATCAAAACGAATAATTGAAGATAGAGAAGGAAAATAATCAGCAACGGCAACAATAGTAGTTGTGGTCGATTGAACTTGAGGTGTGTTCGACCATCCCTTTACAAGGTCTTCCCGCGAGGAGGACAGTCACCGCAAGTATGGTGCGGTCAACCGTTCGCGACATTGATGGATTTATTTGGGTTGGGTCTTGGAGATTCGTGAGAAGCCCAACTTCGTCTTCAAGTCAGATCGTACGGCTCTCAATGCAGGGTTATCTCTTCAATAGTAATCGAGTGGTTAGTGTATTAAGTGTATCAAACTAGGGTTTCTCTACATGTACATAATCAATTGTAAAGGCTCCTAGAACTATATGATTCTATTGAGTGCCGAATAAAAGAGGAGAGTACTTCATCTGAGAAGGTGAAAGATTTCTCCATTGTAAACAACAACATGTTCCAGTTAGGCTTCAAAGAGAGTCATGGTGAGAATTGTAACATTCTTGTATCTTCTCTAGTCAAAATAACATCTCGGTTCTTCCTCCCCTGGATTAAGGGGAAAGCCCCAACCAAGAAAATTCATGTGTGCATTGGTAATCGGTGTGATCTAGTATTGCATGGTGGTTTGCATTGATTGTGTCAAAGACTCAACAAGATCCTCAATTTTCTAACAAGTGGTATAAGAGCAATCGGGTTCATGGGTTTGTTCGAGTTTCTTGGAGAATATGACAGATCAAAAGACAAAGTTCAAGAGATTTGATGGTAAGATCAACTTCAATCTATGGAACGTGGACATGTATGATATTTTGGTTCAGAAGGACTTGCACCTTGCCTTAGAAAAGAATAAGCCAACCGACATGAAGCAGGAGAAGTGGGATGAGATTTGTTTGAAGGCCTTGAGTTTAATCCTGTTGCAATTGGCGGACGAAGTCAAGTGTAATATTCTTGAGGAGAAAAGTATGGTGAGTCTATGGGCGAGACTCAAATCTGACTACTCGGGGTTGTCGTTGCTAGATCGGAATGTATTGGAAGAGGAAGTTGTTTAGATTCTCAATGAAGGAAGGTATCCATCTTCAAGATCATATTGTGGAGTTCAATAAGGTAATATCTTAACTGAAGGCGATTAACTTTGATGATCTTAGCGAAAAGGATAAAGCTTTCAACTTAATTTATTCACTGCCAACTTCTTATGATCACTTGATAACTACATGCTACATGGGAAATCAGCCAAGGAGACACATACAATAGCCAGGGTGATTAAGGGTCTGAAGGAAGATGAACTAAGAAAGGAGACTCATAATGGAGGGTCTATTTTTGCAGGGTATTTTGCAGTAGATGGTGATACTTCAATTGGAATGGATGCGGCACACAAGGGTAAGATTTGCTGCCACTATTGTAGAGAAATTGGGTATTACAAGAGAGATTGTTGTAAATGGTTGAGTCAGAAGAGTGTTACTAAAGGAGGTGATCCAGCCAATTTTGTCAATGCTACTGATTCAGGTAAATCAGGTGAATCTGATAACTTTGATCCATGTCTTCTTGTTTCAAGTTCTTTATATGTGGATTCAAGATGGTATCTTGATTCAGAAAGTTCTTCTCATGTTTGCTCCAAGAGGGAGATATTTTTTACTTACAAGTTGTCAACAGGCCCTAGTTTGAGAACGGCTAGATGGGAGATTTGTGAAGTAGTGGGTGAGGGAATAGTTTAATTGGAGACACCATATCGTAAAGGGTTCATACTAGAAGCGGTCATGCATATTCTTTCGTTACAGTAGAATCTGATATCAATGGGGACTCTTGATGCCCGTGGCTGCAGGTTCGAGGTGGAGTTTTGACAGTTTTGGATAGTCGTCGTAAGGTAATGATGGGTAAGAGGGAAATTGAGCAGGGTTATCACAATCTCTACCAGCTTTCTGGGAGCAGAAAAACTCGGCCGAGTGTATGGAAGCACATTGATCCTAAAGCATCATCTAGTAAGTCGTCACTAGAATTATAGAATCGAAACTGCAACATTCGAATATCGTTCGAAAGTAGAGAGAGCCTTGATGTAGGTGGAGTTCGTGTGGAGGGTGGCACCTCCATGATAACATCTACTGGGGTATGCCCTTGAGGGGGGCATACTGCTGGAGGAAAACAGGTGGAGGTTTGTTCAATTAGCAGAAAAAGCCATAGAAACCAGTTGTTTATAAAGCAGAGATGAAAGATCTAGAGGAGTTTTAAATCACACAGGTTTGGATTCACGCATATGCAATTCAAGGTGGAGATTATTGGGTTTGTATGTCTTACATACGCATGTTCGATGAAGAAAACGATGAAGCGATGAGAATGATTGAAGCAAATGATTGAAGATAGAAAAGGAAAACAGTCTGCAGCGGCAACAACAGCAGTTGCAGTAGACCGACCTAATATTACCCACAGTTTCAGAAACATAACCCCACATTTTATTGACTTTCAAAAAAAAAAATCATCACACAACTCCAATATGAATAAATTTTTTTTCCATGCATCCTCACACGAATGGATTGAAGCGAATCATCTTTATTATCAGCCACTATGAATGCAAACAAACTTTCAAATTTGTAAATTCTAACAAAACCTCAACCTGCACAAAGTACAGACAAAACCCTTTAAGATCACAACTTTACAACTTCAAGTGTTTGGTCACTAATTCAAACACAATAATCACAACATCCTACTCGAATCCACAACCAATACTATGTCTACAACCTCGATCAATGAAATCCCAACTACTAGATCAAGACCGACAACCACCTAGTTTCATCCCTATTCATTCGCACAAAACCCAACCACCAAATTACAAACCAGTTTTTTTTTTTTTTTGAATCCATTCCTACCAAACAAAATGATTCTGCAAACAAATTAATTAAGAAGAATCCAACTATTCCACAACAATCTGTTACAAATAAAGTTTACAAAATTTCTTTTACAAAGAAAGATAGAGAGGCACAGGAAAACCGAGAAGGGAACAGAGAAGAGAAATCCGAAAGAAAAAGAAAAGGAAAATAAATTAAACAACTTACAATAAGCAAATGAAAAGTACAACTCCCAAGAAGCCGAGGCCTGTGTACCACACAGTGTCCTTAAAACAGATTTCGCCTCTCTCCGGTTGCTGGATTGAACGGAGGCGTCTGTCTCCCAGGATGCAACGGCTTGGAGCGATCCCGTAGGCACCACGTACCACTCCCGAACTGATCAGCAGCGTTTGAACCTATCACCTGACTTACCAACAACACAAGGACGGACGAACAGTACAGAAGAGAAGGAGAGAAAATGATATGGTTTTGTGCAGTGAAGAAAGTAAGGGGAAGGCCTCTATTTATAGAGCCTGGGTTAGACAAGGCATTAACAGCCTTCATTGTAACGGCAGACAAGGCATTAACAGCCTTCACTGTAACGGCAGACAAGGCATTAACAGCCTTTAACAGCCTTCACTGTAACGGCAGACAATGAATTGAATGCCTTCAGTGTAACGGCAGACAAAATATTAAATACAGCACTGAAACGGCAGACAGAACCGTTTCTGCATTCATTTCAGCCGTTACAAAAAGAAAACTGTAGCAAAAAGTGGCTCTGCACGGGGTGGGATCAAATCGGTCCGGCATTCGTGCGGGCGCACACAAGTCGCATGTAAACCGGTCCGTGATTTGCACCCCCCCCCCCCTGCGCGCGCGAGAGAGAGCCTCTCTTCTAGCCATCTTACAATGCTTAGAAGGAGATTACTATATATCCTCTTCTATTTCCTTTGTTATTTCCGATGTGGGACTAAGTTCCCTTTAACCCATTTTCAAGAATGAAAACGTCTCACTTTGAGAGACAATTTCTCATTCACCCCTTAACCGATTTTAGCGAACCAATATATGATTTTGATCTACTCACTAAGGAGAACACAAATCAATCAAGATCTCTCAATAATTCATTGAGGATCTTACTCAAAAAATTGCTCAAAAATCGGTTCGAAAATAGTGTCTAAAACACTCATTTTCTAACACAATCCACATACCAGATATGATCCCATCAAAATCAACAACCAACAGACAGCAAGCAAGGGCTGCGGCAACAACGAAGATGCTTGGCCAAGGGAGGTCTATAACAATCAAGGGTGGCATCCACGAGAAGAGGGGGTCTGAGCAGGAGGATGAAGATGCTTGCTCAGAATGGAGAGATTCAAAGCTGTTCTGATACCATGACAAAATATCCAAAACCAAATCAAGACATCAAGACTCAAAGCGAAATCATAATGGAGAGAAAATGAAACTGGGGGTTCTCATATTTGGCGCGGCAATACAGCGCCAAATATGTGAACTGGGGGTTTACATTAAAAACAATACACAATAGTTCTTAATATATGTGTGGTTTTTTTATTTATGTGGAACTTTGAGTTATAGCGTGGTTGGTTTCTATTAGAGTAATTAGACTGATTTTATAAGGGTAGTCTAGTTTTTTAGATATTGTTTTGGCCCTTTAAGGCTTTCTTACCCTCTTCTTGTAATGTCACTGTATTGCTGTATTGCCGCGCCAAATATGAGAACCCCCAGTTTCATTTTCTCTCCATTATGATTTCGCTTTTGAGTCTTGATGTCTTGATTTGGTTTTGGATGTTTTGTCATGGTATCAGAACAGCTTTGATTCTCTCCATTCTGAGCAAGCAAGAAAAAAAGAAAAGTACAGAAGACACTAAAAAGATGTATTGTTCGGCACAAAAAAGATACCAGAAAAAGATAAAACCTAAAAAGCAAGCTGCGTGATTAGGAAAAGAGTCTTACCTAAAAAGCCATTAAAAAGAAGCGCTTAAAAGTTTTGAACAGAGCACTAGAAAAATAAAGGTCCACAATGCGAATCCAGAGTTTGATTAAAGAACAGAGAAAAAGCAATCCATACATTCACAGCCATACGCAGAATTATCTTGCATTATGAGAAAAATGCCCTCATAAGAAATTCAACAGATTTCTTCAATATTTACAGTAACACTGAGTAAACGCCTAAGACTAATGCAAGTGGACGAACAACAACAAATCAACAGAAACATACTACAACCAAAAAGCACTATCCCGGCGAACCATAATGCAAGTGGACGAATGAAGGTGAACCATCTTTTAAATTATTTCCTGGTCATTATACATAATTTATTTCTTCAAATTAAGGAATTAAAACAAAAGCACCCAAATGTTTTGGCTCTAATCATATTTGTTTTGAATAGCTTTATGCGGAATCTCTGGTTCGTTTTCAAGGTGGATCACCTTATATTGATACTTTATATGGGTTAGGAGAACTCCCCCAGGTTAGTTATCATCTGCAGGTATTCTTTTTCCTTTCTAAAATCCTTTGTGTCGCATGCTTGTTTCAGTTGGTATTATGTAGGGATTTGCTCTTCTAAGTACTGTTTATGGTGGCACCTACATGCTCAACTAGTTAGCTACTAATTGGTCCTATCTACCTGTATCTTGCATTACAAAAACTGGTCCAAATTCCGAGTGTCATTTTTAACAACAATAGCGAGTTGGTGCAATTATCTTGCTTTTACGATAATCATATTCCTTCAAACAAATAGATACACTGTTACAGATCGATGTAGAATTTGATCTTTTTGTATTCAGTTTGCCAGCTGATTTATCAGGCCGAGTACGATTTTGTTAGGACGTAAATTATATTTAGGTACCAATAGTGTTCTGCCTTGCACAAAAGATTCAAGACATACATTTCCCCCCTTTGATTCTTAGGTTAAACCTATAATTTCACCACTTGATTCGCACAAACATGGTTTCCTTTCTTTTGGTCTTAATGTTTCATATTGATTCAGTGCCTTATTACTAGAAGACTGAGCATCTTAGATGTCATTCTTTGTGTATACTTGCTGATTGAATACTAACATCAACCTTTTTGTGTGTACAATCCAGTGTGGAGCCATCTCTATTTGTCAAGGATCAGGAGAGAGACCGGAGGGGCCATCTCTACTATTAATTATATTTTTTAATGTATGAACCTTGACCTTGTTCACTTTGATATTGACTAAATATTTTGAACGAGTCTTGTTGTGTTTTTTCTCCCAATTTTATTAACATAATTAGAACTTATTATTATGGAAACACACAAAAATCTATGGTATGAACTTATTTCTTTCGGTGTGAATCTATATGTACTTAGGAAAGACGAATCGATATGTACTTGGAATTGGCTGATATTTGGTGATTTTTCCATATCTCATCTAATATTCTAGTTTAGGGAAAATGTGAGTTTAAGCAAAAGCCTGATCCAATGTGACCAATATCTTTGGTATTGGCTGCTATTGAAACTGTTAGATATTATAGTTCCATATTGGGTATTGTGCTACTTTTGTATTTGGTTTACTCCTATATATAGAAGATATTGTACTCAGTTATTTCTCAATTCAATAATCAGTATTGTTTTCATCTCTCTGATTTATCTTAACACGGTATCAGAGCTTCAAATATCCCCTACAAGAAATTAGGGTTTCTTCCGAGAAGCATCCGCCACAGCAATAAAACCCCAAAATCCAACATCGACGTCCATCATTGACGACATCAGCGTCCATCCTCGACTCCTCCCGAAATCCTCATCAGCCTCCTCCCTTCCTTGTCCCGTACCCTAGCCGACCTCCAAAGCCACAATCACCCTGAATCACGTCGACCCACCATCTCACCACCAACAACTGCCACCTCCCGTCATCTCCTACCCAATCCCCCTAGCCGCCACTAAATCATTCCTTTCCCACCTCAAACCCTCACTTTACTTCTCTATTTCTCTTCTAAACCCATTACCCGAAAGTGCCTATACCCAAATCCAACAAACCTTACAACCCGACCCGAAATCCAATAACCCTATACCCAAATTTTTTTAAAAAAAATTCAAAGAAAAATTCAAAAAAAAAAAATCAATTACAAGTACTACTGCTTGATGGAATATCATTCTCTCCCACATATTTCTGCCTCCACCGACTTCCCTGCTGCAACCGCCTCTCGTTCCCTCTCCCTACCATCTCGTTCCTCCTCCAAATTCAAACAGCAACAACGCCACCTTCATTCTGCCTCTGGCCGCCTACCTTCTCCCAACATCATTCCTCACCCTACCCCACCTCTACTTCTGACACCGGTAGCATCGTCCTGCCCCCTATCTCGATCCAGACACCAGCAGCATCTCCCTCATCATTGTGATCTCAGTTACAGCAGCACTAGTCTTATTCCTCCTCGCAGTGCTTATTCCCTCACATCCTCGGTCATGCCCGTCACTATAGTCTTGTCGTCTCCTGCTGATTGGGCTAAACTTTAGCAATACTTTACTTAGCTGGAACTACAGCTCATGGGTCAGTCTATCAATGCTCGCTCCTCTGCTCCCGCATTCTCTACTACTCCCGGTATAAATTCGTTCTAGACTTTAGATTCTGGTGCATCACATCATCTCACTAGTAATAAGACACTATTCACCACCTGCACAACACTTCCCTTTTACTCTCCATCTCTACACACAACTGATGGCTCAGCACTTCTCGTTACACACTCAGGGGCAATTAGCTCTCCCACTCTCACATTACGATATGTTCTTTATGCTCCTCATTTATACATGAATCTTATTTCTATTAATGCGTTGTGCGGTAGTGGTCTTGTCGTTACTTTTAACTCTTTCGGTTGTTCTATTACTGATTCTTGCACTAGTGAGGAGTTTGGGCGTGCTAGTCGTCAGGGTCGTCTATATCATCTAGATTTTTTTCGTGCACATCACTCTCATTCTAGTTTTTCCGAGTATTGTTTCCTCTGATGCTGATCTGTGGCATAGATGTTTAGGTCATATTAGTGCGTCTCATTTCCAGACTTTATTCTGTAGTGGTGCCCTTGGTTCTCTTACTTTAAACATTTATCTGATTGCCAGAGTTGTCATTTGGCCAAACACATCGCACTACCCTTTAGTCACAAAAGCACTTCTCAAACCACCCAGCATTTTCAACTTGTTCATTCTGACATATGGGGATCCTCTTTTGTACCTTCGTGGAAAGGCTATCTCTATTATGTTGCCTTTATCGATGACTTCACTAGACATACATGGGTTTTTCTTATGCATCAGTGATCTGAGATACCTAATATTTACTGGTTTTTTATGACTATGATTCACACTCAGTTTAGTGTGCGCATCAAGAATTTTCGATTGGACGGTGCTCGGAGTACACTTCCACCACTATGAGATCGATTCTTCAGTCTCACGGCACCCTTTTTCAGTAATCATGCCTTCACACACATGAGCAGAATGGTGTAGCTGAACGCAAGCATCGTCACATCTTTGAGACGACTCTCGCTCTTATACTCTCCTCTTCCGCTCTTCGTTCTTTTTGAGCTGAAGCTGTCATGACCTCTGTTAGTCTCATTAACATTACTCACTCGTCTGTTCTAGCTGGTACGATGCCTTATGAGGCTCTTTATCACTCACCCCCTAACTACAGGATGCTCTGTATTTTTGGGTGCACCTGTTACGTCATTCTCCTTCCTACTAAGCGCACGAAGCTCTCCGCTCGTGCTGCTAAGTGCGTTCACCTAGGTCTCAGTCCCGAACACAAAGTTTATAATTGTTTGTCCGTATTTCTCGACATGTATCCTTTGTGGAAGACTCTCCTTACTACCTAACCTCGCCCGAGGACACTAAATTTCTCGATTCCCCAGTTGTTGCTAGCTCCCCAACTTTATCTTCCCACATTCCTTTGGATCCCACTCCTCTGACTCCATTCACATCTCCTGCAGTCCTTACACCTATTGTTCCCCCTATTGAAACACCACTTGCATCCCTATAGCTGCCAGCACCCACCCCATCTACTTTCCCGCCGACACAGGCACCCACTCCACCATCTTTACCCCCACACCCTGTCAGTACACCACCGCTTCGTCAGTCTACACGTTCCACTTCTGATATCCCTCCGGCACGTTATACACCTGATGCCACTGGTGTAACACCCCGAATTCCATTTACATGTAATTCGTAGTACAACAGGATCTTTTACTTCAATTCATACAATTTTACAAGGAAATTAAAACTTTTCTTTTATTGCATAATAATGTTTATTACAGAGTTACACAGCGAAATAAAATACAACTCTAATATCAGCATCTTAAATATAATCTTTATCATCAACTGTAATTAATTCCTTGCCAATCCACTCAAGCCCAGCACTGAAAATCTATGGGAACGTTAGTTTCTTACAACCGACGAAATATTATGAACGGCGATCCTCACTATGTCGTAATATAACGATTCTTTAATACTTTAACAATCACTAACTTGAATGAAGACAAAGTGTAAAAGACTGAATATCCTAATCATGTCAGTGCAAGCAATGACTTAATACATAATGCAGATGTTTACGCTAGAATGACACTAACGCATACTTGTTCGGATTCTATGCATCCCATACTACATAGGTCTGAAGGTAAGAACCTACGTACTCCACATTGTAGGGTTAGATCCCTCGCCATGCAGCCTACTACGATGACTACTATAAGCTTTAGACACTTTGCAAGTATTGGCTCTCGTCCTTGGAATACTGGAGACCAATCACTCTCTGTGGATCATTTTGTGGCCCTTACGTCCATCGTCCCGGAATACTGAGGATTGTCTCACTCCGCAGGTCATTCTCGAGCCCTCATTGCACAAGCATCCCATGAGCGTCGCTCTCGTCCCGGAATACTGGAGATCATTCCCACTCCGTGGATCATTCTGTGGCCCTTACGTCCATCGTCCCGGAATACTGAGGACCGTCTCTCTCCAAGGATCATTCTGGAGTCCATAACTCACGTTTGCACTCATTTTGTCATATCTCCAACTAGTTACTATCCTTAAGTTCAAGTTATAGTTATTAAAAACTAAAGTTTAGCTTACCCACCCGTCTTAAACAAAATATGAGACAGTCAACCCATACTGGTTACTTCTCAAAATCAATTTTTCATTTTCATTTCTTTGTCGGTATCTGGTCTCACTAAGCCTCTAGAATCAACATCTTTTCATGTTTAACAACTTGGGTACTCATTACCTTGTTACTCATGTTCTTAATTTTCATGTATTCATATTTTATTCAAATTCTTTTATTCTTTCTTATTTATTCATCCATAAATACAATCTCAACCTATTCATTTTCACAATTAACTTTTCATATTTATCAAAACTTTCTCAATATAAGTTAGTTAAGATTAAAACATAATCCCTTAAAAATTCATCTCATCATTTTTCTTAGATTTATTTTGAACCAATTCTTAACATAATTAACCATATATATATATTCATCTAAGCATGAATATGTTCCTTATTTTTCCCAAAATATAACTTAAAACAGCGAGAATATATTTTCAATCACTTCGTTTAAGTATTATTTGCAAAACAGTAAATTTAAAGTCAGAAAACTGTATTTCATGCCATTTGAAAAAGTCATAAAAAATTATATTCTTCACGAAACTTTGCATTCTTTATGTCAAAATAAAGGTATACAAGTCTACTAAAACTTCTTAGTTATAAGTTTCCTCAAAATACTGTATCTATAATGCTGCATTCTTCGAAATATATAGTATGGTCGAAATACTCAAATACTGTCAATTGTACACTCTTGTAAAATTCATATAAAATTTAATTCTTTGTGAAAATTTGATTTCTTAGACTTTTAAGAAAGTTTAACGAGTCTACTACAATATCTTAGTTCTAACTTTTCTCAAATTATTTCATTTACAACGCTGAATTGATCAAAAACCGAAATGTGTACAGATTTTCAACAACCAGTCAACTACTAACCAGTTTTGAGTTTAGATTTTATTAAAATAGTAAAAGACCTCCAAATCTTATGAAATTTTAAAGGGATGTTTCTGACACATACAAGATGCTCGCAAAAAAGTTTTAGTTTTAAATTCTAACTATTTTATTAGATACGATTTTCTGATGTGCAAACAAAATTCAAAATAGTAGGTTTTCTTTGCATGAATTAGCAGCTTTGTGCGTAAATTCATATCAAATTCTTATAATGTATTACTATGCACCCAAACAACATCATTTCAAATTATATACAAGATAATCTTTCAATTAGCATGCATTTTCATTCTAAATATCATCATCACAAATTAACCACTACTCATATTTATGATCAATTTTATATAACAATCTTCCTACACATGCATGATACTATAAAATTTAGAAAGCATTCAAGAAACACCCACCTTATTTGAAGAAAGAAAAACGGAAGAAGACTTCTTGGATGTTTTTCCTAGCTTCA
The DNA here is from genome assembly GCA_017893485.1 of Hemerocallis citrina. Classification (NCBI taxonomy): domain Eukaryota; kingdom Viridiplantae; phylum Streptophyta; class Magnoliopsida; order Asparagales; family Asphodelaceae; genus Hemerocallis; species Hemerocallis citrina. The sequence goes on along the minus strand of JACEHZ010000642.1, from coordinate 629,572 downwards.
ACAAGATGCTAGTCTTCTCCTCCTTAAGCAAAGCCACAAGCCTAGCCTCCTTGAACAAAAACCGAACTCTCTCTTTTTCTCTTTCTTTTCTTCCTTTCTTTTCTTCTCTTTTCTTCTGATTCTTTTATTTTTTGTGCATTTTTCATGAAATAGGAGAGTCTATTTATAGGGTCCAATGGGTGAATAAAGAGACACCTATTACCCAAAATTAAATACCTATTAACAAAATTAATCACGTGATATAGCTAAAAATGAGGTTAAATCGGAACCGTTCAAATCAGGCACGAATCTCGAAGCCCAGGGGTAAAACGGTAATTTCACCTACCAATGGGTCTGAAGCGGGTACTGGTTCTCCTCCTCGAAGACCCACTAACCCGTGAACGGATCCACCTCAACTGGGTGCGGGTCTCAACCCGCAGCAAACCCGATCCAGAAAGGATAGAATTAGGGTTACTGATTAAATCCTAATCAATGGCCCTGATTCATATCTATCCTCTCACTGGGGATTAGGGATTACATTCCTTATCTAACCACGGGGATTACATTCCTAATCTGACCCCAGCGGCGCCTATAAATACCCTCCATCCATCTCTATTAAGAGGTAATCAATCTTTTGCCAATTTTACGCTCTTTCATAATCACTTCTGATTACTGACTTGAGCGTCGAAGGGTGCGTCGCCGGGATCAACCCCAGTGTCTCGCACTTTTTGCAGGTGAACGGTGGGAGTCAACGGTCAAACTCTGGCGGAACAGGTAACAGGTTTGCTATTCAAAGTTTTCCAAGAATCCACAAATACTATCTGTTTGTCCCCACACTAGATTCAGTGGCAACAGATTGGCGCCGTCTGTGGGAAACAAACGAATAGCTGCCTCTCCTCTTCCCGTTGGTAAGATCTTCTACAGCCATGCCTCCTAGAAAAGTAAGATCTAGAGGGTCCAACCGCGAACCCAACCCCGATCAGCAACAGGAAGTCCCCATCCAACCCGCTCAGCAGCAGGGGCAACTTCCTCCTCAAGCAGAGGACCCTCTCCAACAGAACCTGCCTCCTCCTCAGAATCAACAACCTCCTAAGGGTCCCAACCCATAGAAACAACCTCTCCATCAGGACCACGTCTCCATCTACAATGCCTCTTCGGATTCTATGGCCTCCCACAATCCCCGAGCTTCCGACCTTCGCAACACCATCCTCAATTGGCAGAAGGATAAGGATCTTCGCCGCCGTCTGGATGAAAAGCAGGCCCGAGAAGGAGCCCCCCGCCAGCAATGTCCGGATGAGCGATCTCCTCACCGCCGAGACTACAGAAGGTCCCCTACCCGAAGGGGGCGGAGAGAGTCCCCCGAGCATCACAGGAGAAGACCCCATTCCCCTGCCGGTCGGCAACATCCAAGAAACGATGAGGCACCCATCACCCGTGCCAAGTTCCAGCAGTTCCAAGCAACCATCCTACAAGCTCTCAATCTCCGTCCCAACAACACCAATGCTCCAAGGATTCCCACTCCTCCTCCTGTCTGAAGTCCTCACCGACGGTCCCTAACTCCTCCCCCAGCTCCTAGCAACCCCCGGCACATGCTAAGTCCTCGCCGCTCCAGGAGCTACCGTCGTCGTAGCCCCCGCTCTCCCTCGTACGAAGACGAGTCTAGAGGCTCGGTTGATTACCATCGAAGGGATGACACTGTCTACCGCCGTCTCCATGAAATGGAGAGGCACTTGGGTCAGTTAGACCGAGAAGAAGAGCTTAGAGGAAGGACCCTTCGCCCTAGTCGACCCCCTTTCTCCCGAACCATAATGGATGCACCCGTACCTATTGGCTTTAAACCTCCTCAATTCGAGACTTATTCCGGGGAGACTGACCCCGTCGATCACATCGAAAGCTTCAAGACCCTCATGCTCATCCATCAAGTTTTCGATGCTCTGCTCTGCAAGACCTTCCCCGCAACTCTCAAGGGTCCGGCTCGAGAATGGTACTCTCGCCTTGCCCCATCCTCAATATTCTCCTTCGAGCAATTTGAGACATTCTTCGTCACCCACTTCGTGAGTAGCCGTAGAACTGAGAAGACCAGCATTTCGCTACTCTACCTCCACCAGAAGAAGGGTGAGAAGCTAAGAGACTATGTGAAAAGGTTCACAGCGGAAGCCAGGTCCATAGCATCCCTCGACCAGTCGGTTTCTGTAGCAGCATTTCAATCCAATGTCCTCAACTCCAGCCTCCGCTCCTCCCTCGCTAAGAAGCCCCCACAGAACTTCTCTGACCTCCTTCTCCGGAGCGAAAAGTATATTCGGGCCGAAGAAGCTGAGCACCGCCCCAATTTGGAGGGGTCTTCCTCCGGGTCTAAGAGAAAGGGAACAGAAAAGGAAGGGGCCAAGTAGCTCCAGAAGGATAATGGCGGCCAGCGCCGACCTCCTCCCAGATTTGAAAATTTTACTCCCCTTAATGCCAACATCTCCACTATTCTCATGGAAGTTGAGAAAGAGGGGGTGATACCTCCTGCACCAAAAATGAACACCCCCGGAAAGAAGAGGGATAAAGAGAAGTGGTGCCGTTATCACCTGGACCATGGCTACAATACTAATAATTGTCGGGCCTTAAAGAACGAGATAGAAGCCCTCATCCAGAGGGGTCAGCTAAACAGGTTTGTGAGAAAGGACCGAACCGATCCTCCTCCCCCGCCTCGGGGGGCTAACAAGCGTCCTGAACGCGATGAAACGCCCGACTTCAAAGAGGAGCGTGTCCTGCACCTCATTCATGGGGGTCCAATGGGGGGCTCCTCCAACTCCTCTCGAAAGGCGTTTATAAGGGAAGTCAATTCGGTTCGCACCACCCCTCCTCCTAAAGGCCTCGGAGTGCCCATCACATTCTCAGATGAAGACCTTGAGGGTGTCCGAACGCCCCATTGTGACACACTCGTCATCAGCCTCCATATGGCGAACTTCAAAGTGGAGAGGATCCTAGTGGACAATGGCAGCTCCGTTAACATCCTCTTCCTCGCCTCTTTCAAAGGCCTCAAACTATCCCGAGACAGACTCAAGCCCGCCGGCTACATGCTCCATGGGTTCACGGGAGTGCCAGTGACTATTGAAGGGGTGATCACCCTCGACGTAACTGCTGGAAAAACTCCTACTACCCGAATGGAGTCGATGGACTTTATGGTCGTGGATGTCCCTGCAGCTTACAATGTCATTTTGGGTGCCCGGCCTAGCTGCCCTTGAAGCCGTCCCCTCTGCCTATCACCTCAAGATGAAATTCCCCACCCGGGCAGGAGTAAGGGAAGTAAAAGGCAATCAGGAAACGGCCCGCAAGTGCTACATGACCTCTACCCTCGGTCCAGTCCTCTCCCTCGAAACCCTGGAAATCCCCCAAGATGTCGCCCGACCAACGTTCGAGCTGATGGATGAGTTGGAGGAAGTGCTCTTCTCTGAGCAGGATCCAAGCCGAAAGTTCTTTGTTAGCAGGACCCTCCCATCCGCCCTATGCTCCGACATAGTCCAGTGCATCCGAAGGAACCGAGACCTCTTTGCTTGGTCAGCTGCAGACATGCCCGGAATTTTCAAAGAGCTCTTGGTCCACCACCTCAGTATTGCTCCGGGGTCCAAACCGGTCCAACAGAAGAGGCGAAAGTTCGCCCCCGAGCGCTAACTAGCTATAAAAGAGGAGGTGGACAAGCTCTTGAAGGCCCGGTTCATACAGGAGGTAAACTATCCTGAATGGCTCTTGAATGTAGTAATGATGAAGAAGTCCAATAGGACCTGGAGGATTTGTATCGATTTTACCGATCTCAACAGGGCGTGCTCCAAAGACCCCTTCCTTCTTCCAAGTATCGATACTCTAATTGACGCCACTTCGGGCCATGAACTCCTCAGCTTCATGGATGCCTTCTCAGGCTACAATCAGATTCGTATGTTTCCCCTAGATATCCCGAAGACCTCATTTGTAACCGACCAGGGCCTCTACTGCTACAGGATTATGCCCTTCGGTTTGAAGAATGCAGGTGCCACATATCAACGCCTCGTCAACAAGGTTTTCCAAGCTCAAATCGGCCGAAATATGGAGGCACATGTTGACGATATGCTTGTAAAGAGCATCCACAGGGCCGATCATGTGGTCGATCTGCAGGAGGCATTCGATGTACTGAGAAAGCATAACATGAGGCTCAATCCGAACAAGTGTGTGTTCGGAGTCTCGTCAGGAAAATTCCTCGGCTTCATGGTCAGCCAACGAGGAATCGAAGCTAATCCTGAGAAAAGCAAGGCCATATTAAACATGGCCCCTCCCAAGAATGTTAAGGAAGTTCAGAGGTTAACAGGCCGCCTAGCCGCTATAGGGCGTTTCCTCTCGAAGTCCGGGGAGAAGTGCCTCCCCTTCTTCAAGGCCCTCAGGGGGGCTAAAGGTTTCGAATGGGGTCAACAGCAACAGGAGTCGTTCGACCAGGTGAAGGCTTATCTCGTCAACCCTCCTCTACTCAGCAAGCCCATTCCAGGCGAAACCCTATACCTCTACTTGGCTGCTTCCGAGCAGACCCTTAGTGCCGTTTTAGTAAGGAAAGAAGACCGAGCTCAAAAGCCCATCTACTATGTGAGCAAGGTACTTTGGGATGCCAAGCTACGCTACCCCAGGATAGAGAAGATGGCATATGCCCTAATCATGGCCGCAAGGAAGCTTCGCCCATACTTTCAGTCCCATTCAGTGGTCGTTCTTACCGACCAACCGCTGAAGCAAATTCTCCACAAGCCAGAGACCTCCGGTCGGCTTATGAAGTGGTCTATCGAGCTGAGCCAGCATGATATAACGTATCAGCCTCGGACTGCGATCAAGGCTCAGGCCCTAGCAGAGTTCATAGTTGAAAGTACCATCCCCGAGTTCAGCCAAGCGAAGAAGGGACCACCTGTCTGGTTGGTTTATGTGGATGGATCCTCTTGTAACGAGGGAAGCAGAGCCGGGGTCATTCTGGCCGGCCCAGATGATTTCATCCTCCAATACTCCTTCCGTATCAACTTCAAGGCCTCGAACAATGAAGCAAAATATGAAGCACTCATAGCGGGCCTCGGAATGGCTCGCAATGCAGGGGCGCAGTGCCTTCGGATCTTTAGCGACTCTTAGCTGGTCGTAAATCAGGTTGTAGGGGAATATGAGGCACGAGATGACCGAATGGTTAAGTACCTAGCCAAGGTCAGGAATCTCATGGCCCTATTTGAAGAAGCCCTCATCCAGCGAATCCCCCGAGAAGAGAATTCCCAGGCCGATGTACTCTCCAAGCTAGCCTCCTCCTCCCTCCAAGGTCTCGAGCAGACCGTCTTGATTGAGGTACTCCTGAAGCCAAGTATAGAAGACGAAACTTCTGATTCAATGGAGTCTCTACCTGTCCTGCTTCAAGATAACTGGATGAAACCCCTCGTTCAGTTCCTGAGGGATGGGCTCCTCCCCAAAGATCCAAAGGAAGCTCGCCGAGTAAGAACCCGAGCAGAGCGATACACACTTATCGAGGACATCCTATACAAGCGCTCCTTTACATAGGTAGACGGCAGGCCTTATTTGAGATGCCTCTCTCCGGAACAAGCCGACTATGCCCTGCAAGAACTTCACGAGGGCATCGGCGGGGCACATTCAGGGTCCAGATCCTTAGCCCGCAAAGTGTTGAATTATGGATATTTCTGGCTCACTCTCCTACAAGATGCCGAACGGCACGTTCGGCAATGCAGCTCGTGTCAGAAGTACTCCAACATTCGTCGCCTCCCACAAGCTCCACTCACTTCCCTATCAAGTCCAATCCCTTTCGCAATGTGGGGGATGGATTTACTAGGGCCATTCCCACCAGCTCCCGGCCAGTTCAAATTCTTAGTCGTGGCAAGCGACTACTTCTCGAAGTGGATAGAGGCCGAGCCCTTGGCCATGATCACTGAGAACAAGGTACTTCATTTTTTTGGAAGAACTTAATCTGCCGATTCGGTGTCCCTCGGGTCCTCATAACAGACAACGGAACCTAGTTTACCGGGGCTGCCTTCCGAGCTCTATGTGAAGACCTCGCCATCCAACACCGATTCTCCTCCATTTCCCATCCACAGTCGAATGGCCAAGTGGAGAATGCTAACCGACAGATCCTCTCCGGTATTAAGAAGATGTTGGATAAATGCTCTAAAGGCTTATGGGTCGATCAGCTCCCTAACGTGCTGTGGAACTACCACACCACAAAACGGACCCCAACAGGAGTGTCCCCATTCAATCTCACCTATGGGTCCGAAGCTATGATCACCCTAGAAGTTGGTCTACCCTCTCCTCGTCTAATGGCTTATGAAGAAGAAAAAAATGCCAAAGAGCTCCGAGCAAATCTAGACTTGATTGATGAGATCCGTGAAAGAGCTGCCATTCGTCAACAAAGCTACCGGAGAAGGATCGAGCTGGCATACAATAAGAGAGTCCGTCCTACCGTCCTCAAAGAAGGGGACTTGGTCCTCAGAAAGTTAGCCATCTCTTTTCCTAGTCAGAAGAGCAAACTAGCTCCAAATTGGGAGGGACCCTATAAGATCGCCAAAGTAGTTCGGTCCGGGACATACAGACTAGAAGACCTCGTAGGCAGAGAGATCCCCAGGACTTGGAATGCCGACCATCTTTTGAAATACCAAGAGAGAGCACTAATGCCTCTCTAAGTATTCTGGGATGTCGAACCGTTCCTCTCCTTTTATTTGTATTTTTCCCTTTATTTCTCTCTTGTAATAACGGCTCACAACTTTAGAAACAGCCGACCATTAGTCATCAATAAAGAAAGCTTTTTTATATTTTACTTGTAAAATTGTTTGCATCTCTCTGCTTTTACTCTTCACCCTAACGATGGTTTGGAGTCCAACACTTGGCTCGATTCTACTTCGCAAGTTCGCTCTTAAGCGAGCTAGAAGTGGTTCGCCATTCGGAACTGCTCCCACAACCGTTGAATAACTCTAACGATGGTTCGGAGTCCAACACTTGGCTTGATTCTACTTCGCAAGCTCGCTCTTAAGTGAGCTAGAAGTAGGTCACCATTCGGAACTGCTCCCACAACCGTTGAACAACTCTAACGATGGTTCGGAGTCCAACACTTGGCTCGATTCTACTTCGCAAGCTTGCTCTTAAGCAAGCTAGAAGTAGTTCGCCATTCGGAACTGCTCCCACAACCGTTGAACAACTCTAACAATGGTTCGGAGTCCAACACTTGGCTCGATTCTACTTCGCAAGTTCGCTCTTAAGCGAGCTATGTAATACCCTGCAAAAATAGCATATGGCTATTTTGCATTGTAATCCGTGTGCAATTGAGAATTGTACACAATTATGTATTTTCTAATAATAATTGATTGTTATTGAGAAATATCAGATATACTGTCTATCTTATTTTATGTTTTTGGAGGGTTATTATGAGACAATTTTATGTATTTTATATTGTTAGATTTATCAAGTGTAAGAGTGGGGACTTGTTTGAAGTATTTTTGAAATTGGGGGGCTTATATGTAATACTCCCCCTTTATTTATTTATTTAAGTATTTATTTTAATAAACCGTTCCCCCTTTTTTCCCATTCCTTCTTCTTTCTTCTCCTTGTTTCTTTTTCTTCCCGATCGAAAGCAGCGAAGGGCCGAAACCCATCGGCTCTCCTTCTCTCCACCCAATTCCACTCCATTTCTCCACCGTTTTCAAATTAAATTGAGGGATTGACTAATTGGAGGGTCCTCTACGTCGTGGCGGAGTCCGTTTTTCGAAAGGATTTCGAAAAGGTAAACCCTAGATTTATTTATTGTATGAAATTTAGTGTGGTTAATTTATTTTGAGTAAGAGTATTATGGTAGGGAGATTAGAAGACGTTGGAGATGGTTGAGGTGAGAAATTAGCAAATTCTTGGAGATTTTACAATTTGCTTATAAATTAGGGTTTTGGGTATTATAAAAAGGGAAGTTAACATGTGAGTATTTTCTCTTCATGGTAGTAGAATTTTTGTGAGCCATTAGGTTATTTAGGGGATGATTTTTGTTATTGTTTGGGAAATAAAAACCCCGTAGGATTTTGATCATTACGTGCATCGCGCGTGTGTATCCCAGGTGTTCAATAAACGCTTGTGTGATGTTTGGAATAGAGTTATTAGCTTTGGTGATTGGTTGGATGATTTGAGTTTTAATTGCGTTGAAATTTGATAATAGGATATGTTGGCGACTTTGGATGCGGGATGGCGAGATGGTGCTTTGAGTCTTCGCGGGATGCTATGTGAGTATGATATCTTTTATTTTACGCACATGGTGCATTATGAAGATTTTAAATTTCGATTGGCTGTGTAATTCCATTTTCGTATCTTAGGGTAGCATGGGTGCTTGAACTAAGAATTTGTGTGGACACTCTTGTATGTGTCCACCACTATAGTTTAAATTTCATCAATTATCGAGGTCGGTCGATACCTCAGAACTTGCAGAGTTTAGCTGGTCTGAAAAGGGCAGAGCTGAAGCCGATTGATTTTGGACTGAAGTCCGAAGGGTCATAACCATTTGTGTAGGTATGATCTTGCTATGAACCTTGAGAGTAGTTTTTTGTATGGGTTTATTTGATGATTCTCAAGTTTTAGAAATTCTAGAGTTCGTTTGGTCAAGGGTAGTAAACGCTCTGCTGAAGGAGTGGCTGAATTTGTGTGCGATGTTGGAAGTTGTGGTTGTTGTAAGCTTGGCACCCTGTTGTTGAGATTAACTTCAAGATTAAGTTAGCTTGGGGACTTGAGCTCTTAAATAGCTTAGAGTCGCCCACTAGGGGATTGCTGGGGATCTCCCCACCCTTCTAGAAGTCTGATTGTGTTGAATTCTGATGAGCATAGCCTGGGTTACAGCTACTGCTACTTCCTGAATTATTTCATCGGATAATTGATGAGGAGCCCTCTGCATATCGCAGTGTGGTGATTATGAGCTATCGGGTTTTAATGATGTTTTAGCATTTCATTTGGGACTTAGATAAGTTCCTGTACTTAGTACTCATCGTGGACACGAACGGGTCGTACGGGCTGCGGTCCGGTAAAATATGATGCTATAGGTATGCTGCGGTATATCTTTAAGTTCGTCACGGCTGTTTAATGGGATCAGGTATATGGTAGTGGACACGAACAGGTCGTACGGGCTGCGGTCCAGTAAAATACGATGCTATAGGTATGTTGTGGTATATCTTTAAGTTCGTCACGGCTGTTGAATGGGATCCAGGTATATGCTAGTGGACACGAACGAGTCATACGGGCTGCGGTCCGGTGAAATACATTGCTATAGGTATGCTGCGGTATATCTTTAAGTTCGTCATGGCTGTTGAATGGGATCCAGGTATATGCTAGTGGACACGAATGGGTCGTACGGGCTGCGGTCCGGTAAAATACGATGCTATAGGTATGCTTCGGTATATCTTTAAGTTCGTCACGGCTGTTGAATGGGATCCAGATATATGCTAGTGGACATGAACGGGTCGTACGGGCTGCGGTCCAGTGAAATACGATGCTATAGGTATGTTGCGGTATATCTTTAAGTTCATCACGGCAGTTGAATGGGATCCAGGTATATGCTAGTGGATACGAACGGGTCGTACGGGCTGCGGTCCGGTGAAATACGATGCTATAGGTATGCTGCAGTATATCTTTAAGGTCGTCACGGCTGTTGAATGGGATCCAAGTATATGCTAGTGGACACGAACGGGTCGTACGGGCTGCGGTCCGATGAAATACGATGCTATAGGTATGCTGCGGTATATCTTTAAGTTCGTCATGGCTGTTGAATGGGATCCAGGTATATGCTAGTGGACACGAACGGGTCGTACAGGCTGCGGTCCGGTAAAATACGATGCTATAGGTATGCTGCGGTATGTCTTTAAGTTCGTCATGGCTGTTGAATGGGATCCAGGTATATGCTAGTGGACACGAACGGGTCGTACGGGCTGCGGTCTGGTGAAATACGGTGCTATAGGTATGCTGCGGTATATCTTTAAGTTCGTCACAGCTTTGAACCCAACCATGTCATACTATCAGGAACAGGAAGTAGACCAAATTAGAATGCATTGCATAGCGAGGGTTCGAATTCCTAAACTTAGAGACAACGGCTTGATTTGGAAAGTATGTAGTATGGGATGCATACATTTCTAAAGTCTCGCTTGCATTAAACTAAGTACGTTGGCTTGACCTGGGTCACATGTAGTATGGGATGCATGTGCATCCAGAATCTTGCTGACATTAGATTAAGTGCATCTATTCTATATTCTGTATTGTTGCATTAGACTCAGGTCATGGCATACACAAACACTAGGAAATTAGGATACACGGTTATTTTCCATTTAAGATGAATTATGAGTGTGAAAGTGATGTATTGCGAGACGTGATGATATATATTGTAAGAAATGAATGAATGCGGTGTTATGTGATATGAGATTAGGAAAGAAGATAAGTTGTGAGTCTGTAATTGCAATGAATGGTAAATATGATGGAGTTATGTGATAGTAGAGTATTTGTGAATGTAAAGCTTTATGGAAAAATAAAGCTATAGGAATGGTTGCTTAAGGCGTAAAGTGATGGGCCTTAAGCGACAAATCGGAATGATTTCCAAACTTATGATAAGTATGCTGTGAGCAGGTATGGATATGCATACAGGAAGTGATGCAGTGAGTATTTGATGTGAAATTCCATTTATGATATTTACATGTTCAGGTTTATCTTGGTATTCGTAAGTTCGTTCTGTTTACTTATAAAGTTTAATTTAGTTGCTTATTAATATATTATACTCACACCAGAAATGGCTAATCCCTTAGTGTTTGGGGGGTTAGGGAGTCTCTGGACTACCTAGGCCCCTACTGTTACAGGTCCTCAGCGGTGCAGAGGTTAGGTGTAGATTCTGTGGAGTGGAGCTTCATCTTATAATTGTCGTTTAAGGTTATTTATGTGAATAGTGAAATTTATGCTTTAAACTGTATTTGTGATGTATAAGTATGTGGATAATGATGATGAGTATAGTGTTGGGTGGTATGCTATGTTGTTGACCCGTACCCATCTTATTGTGGAGTACCGGGCCGTGTGGTATGTTTTATGAATTATTTTCTAAAAACCTGACTATGTTTTCAAAAGAATTTATGGTTTTTATTTGATATTTGATATTCTAGTATGAGTTTGGCCCCCAGAGCATATATATATATATATATTGCCTGTGTGATTCTGCTCATTTTGGCCTGGGGAGCCCGTGATATAATTGCCTGTGATGTGAGTTACGGAATTTAGAGCAGAATTCCGTAAGCTTTTTGTGTTTCGGGGCAGAAATTTTAGGGGAGACTCTGCCCGATTTTTCTTTGAAATATAACTATCTTAGTTTATGATTAAAGTGATATAGAAATTGAAAGAATTGGGTTTGGAGTCAAAGTAGGGGCGTTACAGCTTGATAACTCTGATGGCAATAAAAGTGTTTTACATTTCCGTACTATTTACTGCGTTGAGATGCATTTGAAGGCAAAGATTCTGGTTGTGTCACGGATGTCCGATGACGGAGATCTGGGGCGTTACAAGCTAGAAGTAGGTCGCCATTCGGAACTACTCCCACAACCGTTGAACAACTCTAACGATGGTTCGGAGTCCAACACTTGGCTCGATTCTACTTCGCAAGTTCGCTCTTAAGCGAGCTAGAAGTAGGTCGCCATTCGGAACTGCTCCCACAACCATTGAACAAACTCTAACGACGAGTTCGGAGTCCAAAAGCATTCCGAAGACGTGCCCTAGGCACGTCTCAACAGGCAAACCTAGTCTATATAATAAAACACAAAGAAAGCTATCAAGTGGCTCTCCTTCAATCCCCAAAAAATCAAAGGCCCAGATCTAACCTCACAAAACATATTTTTTTCCCCAAAACTCAAATTTAAATCCCCCCACCCAAAACAACTCCTTTATTTATTTAATTATTTCTCTCTCTCTCTCCTATTTAAAAAAAATTAAGAAAATAAAATTTAAAAAATTTAAAAAATTTTGAAAATTTAAAACTAAAAAATTTGAAAATTTATAAACTAAAAAAATAAAAACTTAACAACTTAAAAAATAATTCAAAAAAAAAACAAAAAATTATAAAAAATTATTATTTTTTTAAAAAAAATTTAAAAATTTTAAAAAATTAACTAAAACAATTAAAATTTTAAAATTTTTAAAAATTAAAACTTCAAAAACTTAAAAATAATTCAAAAAATTAAAAACTTATAAAAAATTATAAAAAAAATTATATAAAATTTTAAAAGATTTTGAATTATTTTTTTAAATGATAATTTTAAAATTTTTTAAATTTTTAAAAATTTTATATTTTTTAAAATTTTAAATTTTTAAAAATTTTAAAACTTAAAACAAAATTAAAAATTTTAAATCTTCAAAAAAATTAAAATTTTTAAAATATAAAAAATTTATAATTTTCAAAATTTGAAAAAAATAAAATTTTTAAAATTTTTTTAAATAAAAAATATTTTAAAATTTAAAATTTAAAATTTAAAGTGTTGAAATTTTGAAAATTTTGAAAATCTCAAAGCAAATCCAAATCCAATGTCGAACACCAATCAAGAGGTCATCGCCGATATCTGATCCGCTGCTGATTCCATATCGGTGACTCCCCTCCACCAAATCGAGCGCGAATATCAAGCGACTCCGTATCGGCGACTCCTCTCCACCGAATCGAGAGCCTCTATATGCGATGCGACTACTCTATTTTCATCTCATTAACCGAATTCTCATTCTAATTTTTAGTTTTGTGTGTGCAGGGGATTACTCAGTTTTTTATTGACTCGAACTTTGTGTGTGCATGGGATCTATGTTCTGAGAGGTATGATTGATTGTTTTATTTTTTGGTTTAAAAAATTTTAATTTGGTGATTTATTTGATTTGTTTTTTATTGGTTTTGATTTAAGTTATACGCAAGTGAGAGATGGATCATTTGGTGGCCTCAATTTGGGCTTCCAAACCATAGCAGGACAGGTAAGCTGACCACCAACCTAAAATAACTTGGTAAATATGCAACACTAATTTCTTTACTCACTACAACACTAAACGGCTTTTTCGGCAGTTTTTTTTAGATTCCCTGGTGTTTATAAACGCCGGTGGATCCCACACCGGCCGGGGAAGCGGGCGTCGTAGTAGATTTGGGATCTACACTGGTGTTCATAGTAAACGCCGGTATAGGTCAAAACCTACCCCGACGTTTTAAAAACGCCGTCGTTTGGGTGTTTTCATTTTGGGTTTGTTTTCGGCCACCACCTACCCCAACGTTTGTAAAACGCCGGCGTAGGCTTTTCAATTTTGGTTAAAATCTTCCCCGGCGTTTGTGTACAATTTTGGTAAAAACGCCGCGGTAGGTATATAATTTTTTAAAAAAATTAAATTGAAAAAAAAAAACAAAAAACCTGCAGCACTCTTACAACCAAAACAAAAATATAGAGTTCAAATTATTAAGTTACAAAGAGTGAAAAAAAATATTTTCACTGTCAAATTCACGCAAAAATGCTACTAACTGAGATGAATCTTATCTATATAATAAAACACAAAGAAAGCTATCAAGTGGCTCTCCTTCAATTCCCCCAAAATCAAAGGCCCAGATCTAACCTCACAAAACACATTCCCCCCCCCCCCCCTCCCCCCCCAAAAAAAAAGTTCCCCACAAAACAATTCCTTTATTTATTTAATTCTCTCTCTTTTAATTCTCTCTCTCTCTCTCTCTCTCTCTCTCTCTCTCTCTCTCTTTATATATACACACACACACACTTATGGAAACATGAATTTTTACACCCCAATTTATAATTATTTTTCAACATATACTAATGAAAACATGGACTTTTATTTACAACAAATTATTGTCATACTATTCGAACTTGAGCTATATAATTGTTGATTTACTATTTACAAGGCTTTTCATATGCTGTATCATTCTGAAGACGTGCCGTAGGCACGTTCCCACGGGCAAATCTAGTACTTTTATATTACTCATGAGATAACTGTCAGTTGAAACCACAACATAAGTTCAAACAGGATTATTTTATCACTAGTCACTCCTCTGTAAATCATAGTATGCAACTTCAGTTACATAATCCCTCTCATCATCACTTAAAACCAATAAGAAAGAACAATCTCATTTTCAAACCCAAGCAACACGCATGAACATTATCTTAGAAACTGATACTCATTTAGACATCATAATATAATTGTATATAAAGTTTAGATAAAAAAAAATTCCATCACTAGTCACACCTCAAAAAATCATAGTGTGCAACTTCAGATACATGATTCATCTCATCTCCAAATTCAGACAAAAAAGCAACTAACCCAACTCAATTGTCACTGTCAAAGAATTGTTAATCTTTCTATTTTCAAATAATTGTTAAACTAAACACAACCATCAAGTGCAAACATCAGACCCAATCTCAAAATCTATCATAAAGATCACCAACAATTAACAATTAACCATAAAGACAAGTGTCGAGCAGCGCAAACATGATTTGAACTTTGCGAAAATCAAGTGCTTCAAGTGCTGCAGTGAAGAAAATAATGCCAGGACACAATTACAATCAGACAAAACCAAATAAAGATCCATATTTTAGAAATAAACACCCTACACACTCAAGGAATAATATCTCTAAAGAGATATTATGCACATCATATTTTGTATGAAGGAACAATAGCAAATTCAGTTAACTTGCTTTACTTGGAAGTACATTGCACTCCTTCTAGAAATGGAAAGTATGGCTTAAATCCCTAGCCGAGAGTGTGATTGGTCTTTGTCCATGTACTTGTTGTGCAGTATCTCCATTATAAATTTTTTTGTTACATTGTAACAAAATAACAAATAGACTCGAGTCACTTCCCCTTACAATATGATTGAGATTTTTTGTTTTATGTGGATATTACCAATTGTGGTATCAGATATTGAACCAAAGCCTCCTGAACCTAGGTTCAGGTATACTAGTTATAGCTTAGTCTTAACACCCCACAGCCCTGGACCATGAACATCCCCTACTATTTGGATCCATGGCAGTGATTTAGTTTTCCAGTGGAATAACATGTTAAATCACTAAGCTAACTTCCTTTTGGAGCCAATATAGTAAAATGTGATTAAGATGTAGCTACTAGATGTGGATAATAACATTACAATCCATTTCATCTTTCTCTATGAAGATTTTTATATGAGATCAATATCTGACATCCAAAAAATACATATTTCAAACCAAATGATTAGTAAAACTAGATAGAAAATATTGTACGATCTATAAACAAAAAATACTTACAGGAAATATCTCACAATTAGAAGGCCAAAGAGTTGGATAAACTTGCAGAGTAGTCCATTTCATTAGTAAAGCAAGCATATAAAATTATAAAACATGTGCTTGTTTAAATAAATTTTTGCCAAATTTCCATATAGCATTGTGCTTCACAGTCGACTCCTCTTCGATATTGATGAAAATAAGTAATAACAAAGTGACACAAGCCAGAAGTACTGATAATGCTTTGCATCATTTATGCATAAGAGTAGACTATTACTATCTGACTGTAAAAGTATCAGGCAAACAAAACTTTTTTTCTCATTGTTGATAAAGACAGATGTCAATTATTTAGAGCCAATGTTCTAAAAGTCGCTAGGCGGTAGTCGGGCGGCCGATGCGTGCCTAGCGCCTAGGCCTTGTAAGCGGAGCTTAAGCGGCTAGGCGCTAAGCGGTTTTAATTGTATATTATATATTTATTTATTTAAGTATATATTTTATTTATATATTTTATCATTTTGTTTTGTTTTGTTGTTACCAATTCTTACTCTTGATATTTCTCCTTGCAATTGCAGGATAAGCTTTACAAAACTGAATCGGGGTATTATTATTAGTCTTTTTTTTTTGTAGTCTTATACTCATCTATTAGACTAGTATTAATCTATGATGAAGATCAGTAGTGGAGATTACCTATTAGGTTGTTCCATTCCAAGGAGCAAACAGTGTGGGGAAGCGGGAGGCTTGAGTCGGGGGATGGGGGAGGGTTGCGTTAGGAGAAGTTTGAGAGAGAAGAGGAGGACATTGTGTTGACGTCAGAAGTGAATCAAGGTGGGAGGCAGTGTGTGGTTGTGTTGACGACTTGACTTTGAAGCTGAAGAGAGGAAAGAGAGACGTCGGTTGAAGTTGAAGCGAGCAACGACTGCAAGGAGGGAGGTGGAGGAGGAGGTTTTGACGACTGAGTGAAAAAGTGAGTGAGAGCTGCGACTGTGAGGAGGGAGGCGGAGGAGGTTGTGTTGACGACTGCAAGCAACGACTGCGAGGAGGGAGGCGAAGGAGGAGGGAGGCAGAGGAGGTTGTGTTGACGACTGCAAGCAACGACTGCGAGGAGGGAGGCGAAGGAGGAGGGAGGCGGAGGAGGTCGAAATTGAAGCGTGTTGCCAGCTGCGAGCTGCAAGCCTCCGACTGTGAGGAGGGAGGCAGAGGAGGTGATTTGGGGGTTTTAGAGAAGAGGAATTAGGGATTTAGAGAATAGAATTGATTTGGGAGTTTTTTACGGAGGATTTAGAGGAGAAAGAAAAGTTTTAGGGGTTTGAGTGTACTAGAGCGAGTAGGGTTGGAATGAGTTGGGTCCATTTTTTTTTTAATAATTAAGTCCTAAGAGGGTCTAGCCCGCCTAGATCCGCTTACACCGATTACGCACCGCCTAAACCCACTTTTAACCGCCTAGAACCATTAACCGATTTTCTTAAACGCCTAGCCCCTAGGCGAGGCGTTGGAGGGCCGCCTAGCGCCGCCTAAGCGGCCGCCTAAGCCGCTTTTTAGAACACTGTTTAGAGTACTAATCTTCATTAGGTGAAGGCTTTAATGAAGTTCATATGGAGTTGGCATCAACAGCTAATGTATTTAACAACCAACGTGTTTAATAGGCCAACGTATTTAAACTCGGACTTATTTTATTAGATTACAGATTGAAGTCAAGAACTTGATGATTTAATAGGCCTATACTACAAGCACTTGGGTTTGGATAAATCAAATCAGGGGAGTAGAAGGCCAGGTCATAGGTAAAGGTCGACTCCAGGGATGGACTGAGACACCCAACTGGTAATTGTAACTGCCAATCATTACGGAGTTTAGCTACACAATGATGGCCAAGGCAAGGATTTTGGAAACACTAAAAAACGCACAGGCTTTACCGGCATTTTTTTGTACATTTACTGACGTTTATAAACGCCGCTGTAGATACCACCGGCGTTTTATAAATCGCCGGTGCAAGTGTCGCTGAATCTCGCGTCGCGGTAGGTTAGGGACATTCACCGGCGTTTTTTACGACCGTCGGTGTAGGTTAAAACTACACCGGCGGTCGCAAAAACGCCGGGGAATGTGTGCTTTCGTTTGGTAGTGCTGTTTTTGGACATTACCTACACCGGCGCTCTTATACCGCCGGTAAAGGCTGCCATTTTTTTTGCTGAAAGCTACACCGGCGCTTGTAAAAACGCCGGTGTAGCTATATTTTTTTTTAAAAAAAAATCTTCATCCCAACTAAATCCAACATCTTTAATAGTAAAAGAAAATGAAAATTTTCAGTATCTAAGCATGTTTGTCTATTAATTCTTCATCCTAACTAAATCATGATGTTTCCGGCTCAATTCGAAACCTGCACACAGGTTTGTTCAGCCCAATTCTTGTACAGATTTGGATTTTGGTATACAGCATCCTTAGATAACAGTTAACCCATTTTGGTAAAAAAAGCATGCTAAGATGACAATCAGATGGCTAATATCCAGCATCTTTAACAGTAAATTGTAGAACCAATTGTTCAGATGCATGAATTCAGCATCTTTGACAATAAAAGAAAATGAAAATTTCCAGTATCTAAGCATATATGTTTCTCCATTAATTCATCATCCCAACTAAATCATGATGTTTGTGGCTCCAAAAGAAACCTGCACAAGGTTTGTTCAGCCCAATTCTTATACAGATTTAGAGGATTTTGGTATACAACCAGCATCCTTAGTTGACAGTTAACACATTGTGGTAAAAAAATCATGCTAAGATGACAATCAGATGCATGCGATCAGTTTCTTTAACAGTAAAAGGAAATGAAAATTTCCAGTATCTAAGCATATATGTTTCTCCATTAATTCTTCATCCCAACTAAATCATGATGTTTGTGACTCCAAAAGAAACATGCACAAGGTTTGTTCAGCCCAATTCTTGTACATATTTGGAGGATTTTGGTATACATACAACATCCTTAGTTGACAGTGAACCCATTTTGGTAAAAAAAATCATGCTAAGATGGCAATCAGATGCATGAATTCAGCTACTTTAACAGTAAAAGAAAATGAAAATTTTCAGTATATAAGCATATATGTTTCTCTATTAATTCTTCATCCCAACTAAACCATTGATGTTTGTGCCTCCAAAAGAAACCTGCACAAGGTTTGTTTCACCCAATTCTTGTACAGATTTAGAGGATTTTGGTATACAGCCAGCATCCTTAGTTGACAGTCAACCCATTTTGGTAAAAAAATCATGCTAAGATGGCAATTAGATGCATGAATTCAGTTTCTTTAACAGTAAAAGGAAATGAAAATGTCCAGTATCTAAGCATATATGTTTCTCCATTAATTCTTTATCCCAACTAAACCATTGATGTTTGTGGCTCCAAAATAAACCTGCACAAGGTTTGTTCAGCCCAATTCTTGTACAGATTTGGAGGATTTTGGTATACAGCCAGCATCCTTAGTTGACAGTTAACCCATTTTGGTAAAAAAAACATGCTAAGAAGGCAATCAGATGCATGAACTCAGATTCTTTAACAGTAAAAGAAAATGAAAATTTCCAGTATATAAGCATATATGTTTCTCTATTAATTCTTCATCCCAACTAAACCATTGATGTTTGTGCCTCCAAAAAAAACCTGCACAAGGTTTGTTTCGCCCAATTCTTGTACAGATTTGGAGGATTTTGGTATACAGCCAGCATCCTTAGTTGACAGTCAACCCATTTTGGTAAAAAAATCATGCTAAGATGGCAATCAGATGCATGAATTCAATTTCTTTAACAGTAAAAGGAAATGAAAATTTCCAGTATCTAAGCATATATGTTTCTCCATTAATTCTTCATCCCAACTAAACCATTGATGTTTGTGGCTCCAAAATAAACCTGCACAAGGTTTGTTCAGCCCAATTCTTGTACAGATTTGGAGGATTTTGGTATACAGCCAGCATCCTTAGTTGACAGTTAACCCATTTTGGTAAAAAAAATATGCTAAGAAGGCAATCAAATGCATGAACTCAGATTCTTTAACAGTAAAAGAAAATGAAAATTTCCAGTATTTAAGCATATATGTTTCTCTATTAATTCTTCATCCCAACTAAACCATTGATGTTTGTGGCTCCAAAAGAAACCTGCACAAGGTTTGTTCAGCCCAATTCTTGTACAGATTTGGAGGATTTTGGTATACATACAACATCCATATTTAACAGTCAACACAATTTGGTAAAAAAATATGCTAAGATGACAATCAGATGCATGAATTCAGTTTCTTTAACAGTAAAAGGAAATGAAAATTTCCAGTATCTAAGCATATATGTTTGTCTATTAATTCTTCATCCCAACTAAATCATGATGTTTGTGGCTCCAAAATAAGCCTACAAAAGGTTTGTTCCGCCCAATTCTTGTACAGATTTGGAGGATTTTGGTATACATACAGCATACTTAGTTGACAGTGAACCCATTTTGGTAAACAAATCATGATAAGATGCCAATCAGATGCATGAATTCAGCATCTTTAACAGTAAATTGTTCCATGGTCATACCTAGTAATACCAATCTCAAGAACCAATCTTAAGAATCTCAAGAACCAATCTCAAGTAGCAAGCTAAATTAGAGAGTTGGGAAAATTGTAGAACCAATCTGAAGAACATACCAACTACATCATCCTAGGGTTTGTGTAGAAATTTCAGAAACAAAAATTTTAAAAATAAAACGATTCAGAAATTTCAAGAACAAACCTAGGGTTTGTGTCAATTGAAGGAGCGACGGCAGGGGAGGGGGGCGACGAGGGGGGAAAGGGCGACGATGGTGGAAGGGTGGTGACGATGCGAGTGAGAGAGAGAGAGGGCTGGGGAGGCTTGCAGCGACGACGGGAGTGAGAGAGTGGACGACAGAGGATGACGGAGCATGGGGACGACGACGGAGGGCACAACGATGGCGGCCACGGCATAGGCGGGAGAGCGCGAGGGAGAGGGGAAAAAAATTGGGTTTTTTTTGAATTGTATAGGGTTTGGGGAAAATTTATTCCAAACACTATACCGGCGTTTGTAGTTAAACGCCGGTGAATATGGCCTTCACCGGCGTTTTAATATAAAACTCCGGTGAATACCATAATTCCCCGGCGTTTTATAGAAGCCGCCGGTATATAACCATCCAATTTGACGCCCCATTCCTGGTCTCTTCCTACCCTGGCGTTTCTAGCAAAACGCCGGGGAATATACGCCGGTAAATCCATCGTGTGTTGTAGTGAAAGGAGATGCAGACCTTTGTTCAGCAACATACAAATTGGTTTTGCACTAATCCACTTGAAGAGGTCCAGTTGCAACATGGACCAACTCTCCCAGCTCTCTCCCATCCCAACCTCAAGTCAGATATCATCATTTATTTGCAGTGAATAGATAAATAATGAATACTAATTAAGAAGGAACCACATTAGAGAGCTTAGAGGAAAAGTTAATATGTGTCCAAACAGTCAAAAATAAAAATAAAAATAAAAATAATGCTCCTATACATATAAGATATTAAGAATATCTCATGAAAGCATGTAATCAAGATATTAAGAAACTTTCGGAAATACCAGGGCTGGATATGCTGGAGGATAAGTGTTATATCCCGCAGCTTAAGGTGCTGAAATCAGCGCAGGCACCTATGGTTGGGCATAGTTTGCATACCCATATGCACTATATGCAGCCTGGAGGAAAAAAGAAGATATATGAGTAACTACCAAGCATCATTTAAAGTTTGATGGACTGAAAACCAAACATTGTATATTAATAAACAAAAATTACCATCTAGTAATGATTAAAAGTTGGAATTGGAACTGATCAGATAATAATTCAAATAATGTCAAATAATAGTGTAACAGGATATGTTAGAATATTAGGATCCACAATATCTCTACATCCATTTAGGCGATATATCTAAACATGTATCCTCCCCTCCCTCCATGATTCCAGTAATCATATATACACCAAATACTGTGGTATACGCTCCGCTTAATGTACTATTACATAACAGTCTAAAAATAAGAAGTCCATACACACGTATCATATGAATACACACAAATGAGCATTTGGGTTCTGTTTTACAGCATGTGGTGCTACATCTACCAAGTTCGATGCAAGACAATTTGCTTGAAGTCTACACTCGACAGTCTAGAGGAACATGCCATTGGATTTTTTAAGGTCAGTCCAAATTAACAGCATGCACAGAATAACTGATTGTTATTTCTTAACACATTCTCACATTCTCAAATATCCATCCTCATTATAGATACCCAGAATTCTCAAATTCTATACTTCACAAATTAACACATTCTCAAATTCTCAAATTCTCTATTTCTCAAATTCTCAAATTCTCTACTTCACAAACTAACAAATTCTCTAAATTCCTGAATTCTCTACTTCACAAATTAACAAATTCCCAAATTCTCAAATTCATACCTAGGGTTTGCAAGATGGAGGAAGGTGATGGTCATCGGAGAGATGGCGCGGGAACGGCGAGAGCGACTGGAACGACGATGTGGTGGGGGGGGGGGGGGGGGGGCGTGGTCGGGGCTAGGGTTTATGAGAGAGACGTGGGGGGTAGGAAGGAAAGGGGCGACACGATTTGGGCTAGGGTTTGTGATTGGGGCTAGGGTTTGTGAGAGAGAAAGGGGCTAGGCGACGTGGGGAGGGGGGACGGGGGGCACGGCGACGGAGGGCGGGTGACGACGATGGTCGGGGGTCGACGATGGCCTGGGGGGTTTGGGTTCTTCAGCGCGCGGAAGAGAGCGAATTTAGAAATTCGCACGGATTAAGTGAGAGAGAGACAGATCGAGAGGGAGTTTGGGGCATAAAAATTCACACCTCTACACCGGTGTTTTTAAGAAACGCCGGAATAGGGGGGGTGGATTTTTCTTCATTTCTGACCTGGGTTCTACCCCGACGTTTCTACCCAAATGGCAGGGTAAAATTGCCGGGGTAAAATCATTTTGTTGTAGACTACGAGAGTAAATAGTACTATCGTGAAGTGTTCCCTTCACTGGTTATTGGAAACCATGGATAACATAACATATAAGAACTTTTAGTGTATGTTTGGATATATAGGATTGGGATGACTGGAGTTTACCAGTGAATGGTGCAAATTCTTCACTCAAGAAAGACAGCTACAGTAAATTTGTTATTTATTCATTTTGATTTTTTTTTTAATAAAAGTTGGGAGACAAAGTGGAAATAAAAGAAATGATTAGCTTGGTGTAGAGTTTTGAGAACTTCATGTATTTCATTTTAGTTGAAATAATAATATTAAGAGGTATTTCAATTGCAAACTGAGTCTCAGACAAACAAATGTTTAGATTATTGGTATTGTAGATACCTTCACATCTGCACTTGTGTTACCATTATATTTAGACATGCTCATAGTGGTTATGGGATTAGAGTAAGCTCTATAAAATCTATATGATAATGTCCTGACATAACTAATACAAGCATCTAAAAGTGATGCAGAAGTTTAAAAAAAATAAAAAATATTTATATAGTGTTTCTAACAAACTATATGCATTCCAGGTAAGTTCAAGTTAATGATCAAGAAGGCGATGCTTAAAGGTAGATATAATGCTTCCTAATATAATATGTTTGCTATTTCAATTAATTTGATGGACCTCCAAAACTATTTTATATAATCAAAGCAGGTGAACCGTTCTGAAGACGTGCCGTAGGCACGTGTCAACGGGCAAACCTAGTACTATACAAAAGGCATAGAACACATAAAATGTGAGGAACATTTGAACAAAAACACAGGTAATATGCTGCTCCCACAAGGAGATCCGCTAACTCTAAAGTCCATAAGATGCAAACCCAAACAACCCACAGAAAACACAAGCCTACATTGCGCAAATAATGCTAACCGGAACCCCACACACACACAAATGGAACAAACGAACTTAAGAAATGCATGGAACAAAGAAATGACCACGCAATGCCTATCGCAATCCACTAACTTTAAAGATCATAGGAAATAGACCCGAAGAGCTGACAAAATGAACAGACTGGAACAAAAGAACTCAACCTAACAGCAAATAAAGGATGCACAATAATTAGCAACCACACACATACAATCTAGCGAGCAGAACTTAAACCAACCTCAACAAAAAACCAACCAACTACAGTAAAAAAAAAAGCAAAGCAGGAGAAAAAATATTAGAATGCATTAATGGGTAGCAGACCACCTCGTTACAATGTTGAATACAATTGTGAGCTTCTCATAGTTGAGGCATCTACCGAGCTTGCATCTCTCTTCGTAGGACAATATGGAGGCGTTGTTACAAAGTATATGAAGTTAAAAATGCAACTCATTAGAATTGAAGCCAGCAAAGGAGAAAAACAATAACACAGAGCAATGGAGCATATGCTTATGTTAAAAAGAGCGAGTAAATTTTATGATCATACACATTTTTTTATTTTCTCTCCAACCATTGGTCAAGAAAACTATAAATAATTCAAGGGCAATTCAAAATTTTAAGTAAGTTGGAATCATCCTCCAAATTCTCATTAATTGCAAAAAACATCCTGAACAAAATGATAGATACACATTTACTACAAAAAATTGGTGTTTATCGGATATAAATAAAATTAAGGGGCCAAACATAATACTTTTTTCCAAAAAACTTAAGGAAAAGGAGATCACGTAGGTAATTTTAAACAGTTAAATCTATTTAAATTTCTTATCATGTGTTATTGCAGCAAATAAAAAATTCCATGAAAGGAATATATAGTCAAGCAAGCATTGTGCAGGCTTAAACAATACTTCTAGTCTTATTCCTTTTATTCTTTAATCCCCCATAACTACAACGAAAGTTACTAATAAACTGTAATTCTAGTAAAAACTGCTCATGTACATTCCTAAAAGTACAATATGTTTCAAGTCATGGAAGGAAAAAATATATCAGGAATATGATTTTTTTTTTAAGTAAAAATTAAAAAAGCCAAAGTCATCTTCCTTTTGCCTCAAGATAGATAGCGAAAGCTCTCTGAAGTCCACCAAACAGCATGTGTCCCTTCTCCAACACCGTCACATCCTACTCCTTGCATCTCCTGAGCGTCTGTCACCTCTTGACCCACTTTCAAAAAACATTTATCAAACTGACCCACTTTTCAAAATAATTACCTGACCCAGTTTCAAAAAATATTTTATCCAACCGATCCACTTAAATATAAAAACCCAAAAATAAAATTTCTAAATAAACTTTAGAAATTATAAACTACTAATAATTTACACGTGCATCCCACGTCAAATTTCTAAATACACTTTAGAAATTATAAACTACTAATAATTTACACGTGCGATGCACGTTTTAATAGATATATATTTTTTAAAGTAAAAATTTCGACGTAGTTTGACCTCGAACCCGAGGCCTCTTTTATAATAGTTATGCAAGGACCATGCACGTCTTAATAAACTTTTTTTAAAAAATAAAAAAAATAAAAACTCTAACGTGGTGAGGACTCGAACATGAAGCCTCTTTCATATTAGTTATGTTCATGCGTCACACGCGTTGATAGATTTACAAATGACAATAAGGCTTTCTCCCATTATAATATTAGAGATTAGAGATAATATCCCTTAAGCTTCATTAAAACTGGATACTCCACAGAAAATAAAGAAACTAATATTAAAAAATCTTTCAAAATTTAAAATAAGACAAGTTGATAGTAGACTAATAGAAAAAAAAACATATAACTGATAAGAAAATATCGGAATATTTAGTAATAACAAATAGAGTGACTAAATAACTACCTAAGAAAATATTTAAAAAGTATCATACAAGGTATTAGATTATAGAAACGAAGAAGCAAGTTGGTACTACAAACACCTATTATCACATATAATATTAAGTTATAAGAATTGAATTGGAATGGATAATATTCTAAAAGTAAATTCAAAAATGAAATGATAAATTTATATGGTAAATGATATGGCTAAAAATGAGGTTAAATCGGAACCGTCCAAACTAGGCGCGAATCTTAAAGATCAGGGGTAAAATGGTAATTTCACCTGCAAACAGGTCTGAAATGGATACTGGGTCCTTTTTCCAAAGGCCCAATAACCCACGAACGGATCCATCTCAACTGGGAGCGGGTTCTAACCTGCAAGAAACCCAGTCCAGCTGGATAGAATCAGGGTTTTATGATTATACTTAATCAACGGCCCTGATTCCTTCTATCTATCTACTGTGAAGTAGGGATTTATCCCGAAACTGGTCTCTAAGGCGGCTATAAATACCCCCCATCCCCCACTATTAAGAGATAATCAATCTTTTTCCAATCAAAGCTCATTCATAATTTTTCTGATTACTGACTTGAGCGTCGGAGGGAGCGTCGGAGGGTGCGTCGCCGAGATCAACCCTGGTGTTTTGCACTTTTTGCAGGTCAACGACGGGAGATCACGGTCAAACTCCGGCGGAAAGGTTTCAGGTTTGACTATTCAACATCCCAAGAATCCACAAATCTATCTGTTTGCCCCCATACCGATTTCAGCGGCAACAGTAAACATTCAAGAGTTGGAAGAAGATTACAATGGCCCAGAATTTGTAGGAACTATTAAAAAAGATTTAAAAATCATACATAAGAATATAAAAGAACTAAGTATATATATAACCGTGGACATAGAGGAAGAACTAGGCGTAACAGAAGAAGGTATGAAGGAGTTAGAAGTTATAACAAAACTTAATATAAACATTATAGAAATAGAAGATTTAAAGGCAAATTCCAATTCAAAGGAAGTAGAGAAGCATTAAAGAATCTAGATATTACAAATGAAGGAATAAAAATTGACAAAAAAAAGACAAGGTTATTACAAAACCTACAGATAATCCAACTAATATGTACGAATACTTAACACCACCACCTAGTAAAAGGCCTTATCACCTACAATAGAAATGGCAAAATAAAAATAGAATTAAGTTAAGGAAAGAAAAAGAAAAAGAAACATCAAAATATGAACCCACAGAACACTACGAAAAAGGAATAGCAAAAAATATAGAATGACTGGAATTTGAAAGCTTTCAAAGTTTCAGTTTATTGTTAAGAAATCTGTTGTTGGTTAATTTGTGCGTGTGTTCAAGGAACAGAGAATTGAATTCCATAAGAAATTTGAGAAAGTGTCCAACTAGGAAGTTGTAGTAGATTTCTCTCCTTTTGAAAATGTCCTATTTCGTTAAATTCTGACAAGTTTAGTAAAAGTTATGAGCTTGGAAAGTTTCAGCTTTTAACTGTACTGTTATTGTTTGAAATGGTGTTTAACGGACTGGATTTTGAGTTCTGTACCGAATCTGAAAAAGTGTTCAACTAGAGAGTTGTGGTAGATGTTCTCACCTTTTTAAAAAGTCTAATTTTGTCAAATTTCGATAAGCACGGCACTGTTTGCTTCTAGGTTGTTAGAATGCTTTTTATGTCGCTTTTGTGTACTCATTAGTAGTATGCTTATATTAGGCTGTTGGAAGATTTTTCTGTTGCTTCTAATTGTAAAAGATCAAGTTTTTGTTAGTAAGCTTACAAACGAAATTCTAGTTCATGTTAACTAGAGCTGTCGTGAACTGTTTGTAGTTTGAATCATGCACTTGATTATGAGTAACAAGTATTCCTTGTGCTCATAAGTCGTTTAATAGGTATTGGTCCGTCGCATACGTAGCTCACCTGGCTCGTATGTAGTTGTTTGTTCATGCGTAGCTCACTGGGCTCGTATGGAGTAATTATCTTGAATAGTTAGGTGATGAGTGGATCTGAGGAGATCTTGTGAAGTCTAAGTGAGTCTTGGTAGATTGTGTCAACAATAGTTACACTCTCTTGAAAAGAGACACGTGCGGTGCTTTTTCCTTATAAGTTGGAAGCACAGTGGAATGTCTCGCTTGTTTGAATCTTTTGGTGTCGTCTCATGGCAAGTTGAGAGAACGAGTCTAGGTTGAGAGTACTTTGTAGCTCGTATGGCCCCATTTGATTGGTTAGGGTTAGTAACATCGTTAGGATAGTAACTGTTACTTAACCATTTTTATCTATGAGTTTTCGAAGGGTGAGAGTGATACCTTATAATTCGACTTCTCCTATAGGCCGACACTAGGTAGTGTTGTTGGAATGTATTCCCCTGTCAAAGGGATACGGGCGATGCTTTTTCATGATTATTTGGGAGCACGGGATCCATATCTCGGCTATTAATTCCTGAACTGCCATGATAAGAGCGAGATGTTTTCCTAGGGAAAAAGACCCTATGATTCCGTCAGGTTCTATGCCTTCTCATGACGAGTTGAGGGCACAGAAGAAGGTTGGCTAGTATCTTGTGGTTCGTGTTGGATTTTGAGCGAGGTCCGGTTCGCCGGGCAATAGTGGAAAACAGGGACACCACTATTGTACTGCAATAGCGGAACTAGAATGTACCTACAACCTTATCAGTCATGTAGTATTGTGTCAGGAACAAGATCGGTACAAAAGTAGAATTCATGACGTGGGTTCAAATCCCTATATATGGAGAATGGCTTGTTATGGGCGTATGTAGTATGGGATGCATACTGTTCTGGAAACTCGCTTGCATTAGAATAAGAGCATCCTTACATTAGTTAATCTTGCATTAGAGTCTAAGTCATAGCATACATTGACACATCAATTATAAAATATACACATTTCTCTTTTCATCAATCTGTTTGTTTAAAGTTGAGAATTGCTGCTAGTCATCAGCCTTAAAGCATCAGTATATGTACTGACATCCTCACTTCAATAGGTACTAGATTGCAAAATTACATGTACTGGATTGCAGAGCTACAGATAAAGGATTCAAGAGGACTCAAGGCAAAAGAAGCAAAGTGTTGATTTTATTCTGATTATAATATATGTTGTAATTTATTAACTGTTGAGAAGTATCCAAGTGAAGTACCAAGTGTTATATATTATTCATTGTACTCTAATGTAATTTCTATTGAAAGTTTGTAACACTTGGGCTTGTATGGCATTATTGTAATACTGATGTAATGTATTGCAGTTTTATAACATTCAGACTTGTAATACATTTGTGTTGAATAAAAAGTTTTAAATTTTTCTGTTTTTCT
Source organism: Hemerocallis citrina (assembly GCA_017893485.1). Lineage (NCBI taxonomy): Eukaryota > Viridiplantae > Streptophyta > Magnoliopsida > Asparagales > Asphodelaceae > Hemerocallis > Hemerocallis citrina. The sequence continues at coordinate 601,267 of JACEHZ010000642.1, read as the reverse complement.
GTACATTGTGGCTAATTGAAGGAAAAGATTCTGGCTTATTTCACGGTTTCCCAGTGTATGGAAATCGGGGCGTTACAGAGTTGTATCAGAGCCGACTTCAATTTATAGTCCAACACAGTTGGAAAATTAAATTTGGATGCCTTCTAGGAGTCGGGTTTTAGCTAGTTGTAGACAATTATAATTTATATTATTGTTCCTTTCAACTTATGTTTTATAATTTTTCTATATCTGGATTAATACCTATATTTATTGCTTTCTATCAGATGACTTAGTCGCTAGAAAATTAGCGGAAGTCCACATTGAAGGCGTAATGAAGTAACATGGAGTACCGATGTCAGCGATTTTGACCAAGATTCAAGAGTTACATCTCGATTTTGGCAGAGTTTGCAGGCAGCTTTGGGATCGATGTCGGGTTCTTTGGAGAACCAGTTCGTGGAGAAGCCACTTGGGAGCCGGAAAGCCGTATAAGCTTTCTTTCCCCGAGTTATTTAGAGTATGGATGTTTTTCTGTTTTCCTGACTGAACGTAGTTCTGAGGACAGAACTATTCTAAGGAGGAAATATTGCAATATCCCGGTCGGATAGTATATTGTATAAATTATTATTTTTTAAATTAAATTTTTTTAAGAAAATCACTTGGTTTTTCTAATAAAAAGTTATCTAGATATATATACTAGTAAGTATATATATGTATTGTATCAGTTTTGTGCACTTGTACAAAATCTTGGAAAATGCGTTTTTGAGAAAATGTTTGGAAAATCCCGGGCAGATATTAAATTTTTTTTTTTTTTAGAATTGAATTATTTTTTGTGGATATCACCCGGTTTTGTTAATAAATATTATCTATACATATATACTAGTATGTATATATCGGTTCTGTATCAAATTGATACTGAAATCTTTCGAGCCGGTAAAAAAACTATTTTATTTTTATTTCTCGGAATTAAATTATTTTTTTACAGATTGATTCATTTTAACTAATAAAAATTATCTATATAATCAGATATATGCAGGGGCGGAGGCACTGCTGGCCCAGGGTGAGCGGTCACTCACCCTGACTGGGCAGGCCGCCTATAATAGGCCCATAGGATTATTTTTTTTGCTCCCCTTCATTTTGGCCCAACCCCCCCTCCCCCCTCCCCCGCTCTCTTTTGGCCCACGAAAATTTTCAGGCGCTCCACTCCAGACCAGAGCTCCTCTTCATCTCCAGTCTTCACTCTCTTCATTTTCGAATTCCCACTACAAGTCACAGATCCACAATCGAAACC
>JACEHZ010000074.1:0-125000 GCA_017893485.1 Hemerocallis citrina | reverse complement strand
GCATCCTATGCAAACCGTCCCCCACCAGAGTGAACAGTAGTGGGGACAGAGGGTCTCCCTGTCTCAGCCCCCTCCTACATCTGATTTCCTTTCCAGGCTCACCATTAACCAGCACTTTGAACTTGGAGGTAGTTAACCACGTCTGGATCCAACCTATCCATCTGCTTCCGAAACCTCTTCTCTGCAAGATCTCCAACAAACATTTCCACTCTACTTTATCGTATGCCTTTTCGAAATCCAGTTTTAACATGAAGCCTGCCTTCTTCCGTCTCTTCGTGTCCTGGATGACTTCCTGGACTAACGCCACGCCTTCTAGGATGTCTCTCCCTGCAATAAACCCAGTCTGATAGTCCTCAATGATGTCCCCGATAATCTTCCCCAGCCTGACCGCGAGAACCTTGGTGATGATTTTGACTGAGCAGTTAATCAAGCTAATAGGTCTGAAATCATTAACATTCCTTGCCGCTTGCTGTTTGGGGATCAGGCATACATTAGCGTAGTTGAGTCTTTCCAGGTTAAGAGAACCATCGTAGAATGCATGCATGATATCCATGACGTCCTGCTTCACAATATCCCAGAACTTTCTGTAGAAAAAAATAGGAAAACCATCTGGCCCTGGGGTGCTGTCTTGCGCCATTCCCCACACTGCTGCCTTGACCTCCTCCAGAGTGAATGGGTCTTGCAATGCCTGAATGCTGTGTAGGATATCTCCATGAAGTATCTCCCATAAATTCTCATTGGACTCGCTGAGTCCTACCCTCGATTGGCCCAGGAGTTCCTTGAACTTGGCATCCACGTGTAGCCGAATCTGACTCTCATCTTCCACCGAGGTACCTTCGATATCCAAAAAGTGGATGAAATTATTTCTACGTCGCATGCTTGCGATCTTGTGGAAGTATTTAGTGTTGGCGTCCCCTTCTTTCAGCCACCTGATCCGTGAACGTTGCCGCCACATGATTTCCTCGTTGATGTAAGTTTGCTAGATTTCTTCTCTGCAAGTCTTCAGTCGGAGGAACTCTGAATCTTCCAAGACACCAACTTCCTCCTTCCGTTCCAGCTCCTCGATCTCGATAATTGTATCATTTTTCTGTTTCAGAATATTCCCAAACGTAACTTGATTCCACCTTCGTAGTCTCCTTCTGAGAGTTCCTAGTTTCTTGTTCAGTCTGGCTGCTGGCTCTTCCTGTCTGTGGCCCTCTTCCCAGCACTTCTTGACAATTTCTTGACATTCCGTGTTGTGCAACCACATCTTCTCGAAACGAAATAATCTATGTTTTCTTCTTCCCTCTACTCCCGTATCAAGCATGATTGGTACATGGTCGGAAGTATTACGAAGACATGATCTGGCCATCGCCATGGGAAACTTAGTATCCCAATCTGTGGAGACTAGGATCCTATCTAACTTAGCAAGAATCGTCTACATCACATTATTAGTCAGGTAATATAGACCTCAGAACAACAGAAGTGGCTTCAGAAATTGGTAGGGTTCAATTACAGGGTCATATATAAGCCTGAGAAGCTCAATATAGCTGCAGATGAATTGTCAAGGCAACTTGAGATGGAACTACATCAGACAACAGTAGTAACAACTCCTAAGGTGTTGCTATTATACAGAGTCAAGAAGGAATATATATATACATGACACTGTGTGTAATCAGTTTTTAAGCAAACTATAGAGAGATGATTCATTCAACTTTGATTCTGGGCTAAGAGATGACACCATTCTTTAGAAGAAGAGAATTTTCTTGTCTATCTCCTCAATACCTGAAGTACTATTTACAATATTCTACTCTTCTCCAGAGGGAGGGCACTCAGAGGTTGTAAAGACTACTGCTAGAGTCAAAACAACATTCTACTATGAAAATATGCTAAAAGACATTAGTAAGTTTGTGAAATTAAGAATGTGCAGTTTGTCAGCATATATACTAAGTATGATAGACAACCCCTAGTAGGAGATTACTTCAACTTGTGCCAATTCCGGAGCAAATTTGAGAAGACATAGCAATGGACTTTATCACTGGTCTACCACCTGCTGGGGGTAAAACTACTATACTGGCATGCAGTCATTGACATATTGTCTTAAGTATTCTCATTTCATTTCTCTCCCTACAAACTACAACGCAACCAAAGTAGCAAAACTATTTGCTTCTTTGTGAAATTGCATGGGTTTCCCAAATCTATTATATATGATAGAGACTTTTTATTTGTACTTCCAATTGCAAGGTATTAGACTGTGTATGTCAAGTGCATAACACCCACAAATGAATGGACAAACAGAAGTGCTTCATCGATGTCTGGAATAGTAATTAACTGCGAAGCTCTGACTCTGAAGAACCAAAAGAGTGGTTGAAATGTCAGGTATGGGCAGAGTACCAGTACTGGCAGTACAACACCACACATCATTATACAATTAACATGACTCCTTTTGAGGCAGTTTATGGAAGACACACACCTACAATACATAGTTAGCTATATGTAGAGATCATCAACAAATACTGAGGTTGATAGTTAGTTGGTGTCTAGAAATGCAGTGCTTCAAAAGTTCCGCTTAAATCTCAGTAGAGCACATGCAAGAATGAAATCCTTAGCTAATAAACATAGAATTGACAAGGAATTTGTAGAGGGGCCTTGGGTGTAGAGGGGCCTTGGGTGCTTGTCAAATTGCAGCCATATGGCCAGCCAGGGCCGGCCCAGGCCTGATGCAAGTGAAACATTTGCATCAGGCCCCCAAAAAAAAAAATTGTATATGTGGGGCCCCTGTTTTCAGGAAAAGAAAAAAAATTGGAAATATGTATATGTGGGGTATATGTGAAAAAATATCTAATACATGAGGGGCCCCGATTTTCGGGGAAAAAAAATTGAAAATGTGTATATATGGGGTATATGTGGAAAAAAATTCTAATACATGGATCGTTTTTTTTGTGGTATATGTGGGGTCCCTTTTTGAAAGTTTGCTTCAGGTCCCCAAAATCCTAGAGCCGGCCCTGTCGCCAGCAATCTTTAGCACTAAGGAGCTATACATCACAAGTTATCTATACGATACTAATGGGGTATATCAAATAATCATACAAATTGGGAAAGCAGCATACAAACTGCAATTACCTGAGCTGTCTCAAATTCATCGAGTATTTCATGTGTCCTTATTGAGAAGCTATAGGGGAGATCCAGATCTTAATTATTCAGTTCCATTGTCTCAAGACATGTCAAGGTCATATGTGGTGGTAGTCCCTGTACATGAAGAATTAAAAGGTACAATTTTTGTTGATGAAGTATTGGTAGAATGGGAGGGCATCGCTGCATCTGAAGCAACATGAGAGGAGAAAGCAGCAATGACGAGAGCCTTTCCCAACTTCAACCTTGAGGACAAGGTTGAATCTCGAGGGGGCGGCAATTATACAAGAGAAGGAGGACCAATGGGCCTTAGCCCAAACCAACCCAGCAGGGAAGATACTTCGAATTGTAGTTGGCCCAATCGAGCAAGTAGGAAGCCCAATCACCTCAGAGACTATTGACTGCAGGCTCTAACACGCACGCACTCTGAGGTGGACGTGCACTGCAGGAGAATGAAGACGGTTAAATAAGGGACATGTTGTTAGGATTGTGGCCTCAAATACATGCGGATACAGAGTACTTGAAGTTGAAAAAGAAGAGGAGGAGACAAAGACAATAAGAGAAGACAACAACAAGTAGAAAAAGTGCGACTGAAGAGTTGCGGTCGACTGACTGGGTGTGCGGTCGACCGACCTAAGCTGATGAGAGCTCTTCGAGTGTAGAGAGTTCAACAGAGAAGGGGACGGTGGACCGTGTAGTCGACCGGTCATGTCTCGGGTGTGGACTTTCCACGTTGTGGTCGACCGGCGTGGGGGTGTGGTCGACCGACAGCGGCGCTGGGTATTATTTGGGCTGATGAGTTTAAGGCTCAATAAGCTGGATTTTTGTTTATCTTTTAAGGTTTACTTGGGAACTATATATATGGCTGTAGACTCTAGGATTTATATAACTGATTAGAGAGAATTGGTGAGCCGTTATCATTATTCAACTTTAAGGGGGATTGTGTCGAGTGTTTCAAAGATGAGGGAGAGAGATTGAGAGTTGTAATCTGTTTGTAATCTTTGTTCTCTGCATATTAATTGTGTTCTTGTGAGATCTTGCATATATTGTGGTGGTTTGTTCTTGGTTCATCTAAGTCTTGGTAGTTTCTATTGCTTGTGGTGTACTTTCGTTATTAGCACTACGAGTTGTGGTAGATTCTTCAACAAGTGGTATCAGAGCACTATGTTCGAGATGACTGATAGCAAGTCGAAGATTGAGAGGTTCGATGAGAGTGACTTCGCGATGTGGAAGATTCAGACGATAGCGTATCTTCATTAGAAAGATCTTGATGGTCCGTTGTTTGATGAGAACCCGGAAGGTAGAGATAAGGATACGAAGGTCTTGGCGGATTGGAAAAATTTGGACCAGAAAGCATTAGGACAGATTCAGTTGGGGCCGAGTAGGAAGGCATTATTTTATATATCAAAGGTAAAGACCACAAAGTGTAAATCACCCCGGGGGGGTGAATAAGGTGATTGTGGGAAATTAAAAAATTAAGGAAAATTAAAACTAAGTTGCAAAAGTAAATGAGAAGAGATAAGAAATGCAAATACAGATAACACAAGTGACGCAGCGATATAACGTGACTCGACCCCCAGGTCTACGTCCACATCACCTACTTATAGCAATTCTCCGCCACAAACGTTCCACTATACTCAAATCTTTGTACAGTGATTCTTGGATTCAGGCCGAGAGACCTATTACACTCACAGGACTTCTAATCACAAGTCCCGTCAATCTCACCGAAGTGGAAGAAAAGAAAAGAACTCAAGATCCTCAATGATCCTGACTGAAGAATACAAAAAGTTATCACACACAATCTGATTGATTGTTGAAAGATTAGTTCAGAAGATTTTTCTCAGAAATAATAGGTGAAGAATACTCAGTGGGTTCGTCCAATTATATAAACGAGAAAATGTATCAATTAAAATTAGAAACGATACATTCCAAAAGAGTGAATAGCACAAAGTACGGTCGACCGAAATTTAGGTGCAGTCGACCGTTCATCTCTCTGACGAAAAGTTGAGAGATGAATGGTTGACTGCTTCACTATATTGCTGTGAAGTGCAGTCGACTGCAATGCGGTCGACCGACATAAGGTGCGGTCGATCGTTATCGTACTGTTCATAACGAATCTACTTTATATTTTTACCATATACTAATCAATCATCAATTAATCAAATACAGATAAAATCTCACAAATAAGGATTAGCAACAACTAGTCTTGATAGCTTTCTTGGGCACTAATTAACATGTGCTCTTTTTGAATAACTTCTTCTTTTGCTTGATCTTGCAATATTTCTTTATTGCTTTCCGTCTTTGCTTATTTTCTTTATTGCTTTCCTTCTTTGCTTATTCTTGAATCTCTTTTGAATCTCTTTTTGATATTATTTTAACTTGAAAATCTGAACAACTTAATTTAAACTTATTAGTATTTATGGACACGTTTTGTGCACACCAAACTAAGAGTCAACACAAAGGAGGCTATGGATATTCTCACGGATATGTATGAGAAACCGTTGATATCTAATCCAATTCTTCATATGAAAAAATTGGTTAATATGAAGTTAAAGGAAGGAGGTTCAGTAACAGAACATGTAAATAATTACTGTATGGTTTATAACCAGATGGAAGCGGCAGGTTTGAAGTTTTCAGAGAGGGGGCAATCATTGCTACTTCTATCTACTTTACTCGATAGTTATGTTACAGTAGAACAGACTATTACAGACACTATGATAGATTTGACGACTCAACTGGATGTGGTGAGTAGCATTCTGAACGAGGAGGTGAGAAGGATGAGAGACGAGGGATATCCATCATCATCTTCTACAGATTTTGCAATGTCTGTTGAGAGGAGACGTGAGAGATCTAAGAGTAGTCGAAGAAGAAAGGATCCGGGTAGTTCATCTGAGAGTGAGTCTGATGACAGTAATGGGGGACATGGGCCTAAGTGCTGGTATTGTCATAAGAGAGGTCACATGATGCACAGTTACAATGCTTATATGAAGAGAAAGCAGGAAAAACCGAAGAGAGATATCCCAAAGGAAGCTCAAGTGGGACTTGTTAAAGAGTTATGCATATCAGCTCGGAAGGAGTTGGACACTCAAGATTGGTGTATTTATTCAGAGCTTCTTTTCATTGTACTCCGAGGAGAGATGTGTTTGATGACTACGAGGAGGGTTCTTTTGGAGATGTGATCATGAAGAATGGTTACCGGTGTCCTGCACGTGTGGTTGGTGCTGTTCGCGTGAAAGCTAATGATGATCAATATGTTGTCTTGCGGGAGACAAGACATGTTCTAGACTTGAAAGAAAATCTTATCTCTATTGGAAGGCTAGACAAAGAGGGTATGTCTACTACAGTTGGTAGTGGGGAGTGGCGTATAGCTGCTGGTTCAAGGGTGATTGCAAAATGAAAGCGTGAGGGAACATTATATTTGCTTAAAGACATGAGGGGCATTTCTCCTGTAGTTGACTCTCAGTCGGAATCGAGTAATAGGTTGTGTGAGGTGAAACCGAGTTCTTTTAGTTGTGGAGGGGAAATTACTAATTTAGTTGGAGTTGCTGACTATGGAAGTGATCCAAGAGGGCAAGACGTTGCTGCGGTGAGGGTATTTTGCAATATGACAGTCGAAGCTTCAAGTCGCTTTTGTGAGGTAGACAACACTGGTATCGAGATGCGGAGTGATGTCTATGAGGGTAACCGAAATGAGACTGTAGGGGTTGAACAGTCTGCAAATTTTGTGGAGGTATCGTCCACAGAGACTTCTAGTGTAGAGGGTGCATTAAGAGGCTTTGAACCATATCCGGTGTTGATGAAGATTCTACGAGTTGGGATGTCTTGTAACACGAAATCCGATACAAGAGGTTGTTTATCTGGTATTCGTGCTCTATGCAATTAGTGGAGCACATCCTTCATGAGGCGATGAGGGGTGGTTGGTGTACTTCACGTGGTGGAGTGGCAGAGGTACTCTTCATGAGAGTGGGGAGTACTTGAGTCTTCCATGAAAGTGGGAGATTGGTAGAGATAATGCGAGGTAAAGATTACATGAACTTTGAAGCGTTGTGTATTTGGTCCAAGTAGAAGATTGTTTGGATTGTGGCCTCAAATACACGTAGACATGGAGTACTTGAAGTTGGAGAAGAAGAGGAGGAGACAAAGGCAGCAAGAGAAGACAACAGTAAGTAGAAGAAGTGTGGCTGAAGAGTTGCGGTCGACCGACCGGGTGTGCGGTCGACCAACCCAAGCTGGTGAGAGTTCTTCAAGTGTGCATGGTTCAATAGAGAAGGGAACGGTAGACCGGTCATGTCTCGGGTGTGGACTTTACACGTTACGGTCGACCGACCTGGGGGTGCGGTCGACCGACAGTGACGCTGTATGTTATTTGGACTGATGAGTTTGAGGCCCAATAAGGTGGATTTGTGTATATCTTTTAGGGTTTACTTGGGGCTATATATATAACTGTAGACTCTAGGCTTTATATAAGTGATTAGAGAATTGGTGAGCCGTTATCATTATTCAACTTTAAGATGGGATTGTGCACAGTGTTTCAAAGGTGAGGGAGAGATTGAGAGTTGTAATCTATTTGTAATCTTTGTATTTCTTGAAAATTAAGAAGTATTGATTATCTTTGCATATTGATTGTGTTCTTGTGAGATCTTGTATATATCGTGATTGTTTGTTCTTGGTTCATCTAAGTCTTAGTAGATTCTATTTCTTGTGGTGTAGTTCTACTATTAGACAACAAGTTGTGGTAGATTCTTCAATATATGTGTTGACATGTCATTGGCATATCAGAATATTGCAGAGGAGGAGCATCTATACAGAAGGAATGTATTAGCTGTAATGAGTTATTAAGAAAATTGTGATCCCTTTCCACAAAAATTTCCTCTAATGTCCTTTCAATTTCCTACAATTCTAAACTCTCAATTCCTCATCTTCTTCATTCTTGTTGTTCTTGACTTGCACGTATCAATGGGCCACAACACAAGCAAGCACCGCAATGGATAAGGCATGAAGAGAGGACCAAAAGGTTCCCTTGGCCAAAGTGCACGGTACACTACACACACTCTGCCAAGTCCAAACCCACACGTGAGACTCTCAGTGCTTTCACCTCATCAAAGAGACTTATGATGAAAATGAGACAAAAAAAAGTAAAAAAATTGAAGGGTTTTGTTCACATAGATGCCCAACGAATACTGATATTTTATATTGGCCTTTCACAAATTTGAAATTTAAAATTAGTTCCTTGATCAACTTCAAGATTGATCACTTCGAGATCCAAATAAAACATAATATAAGTTTTGATTTAGACAAAAAATATTAAGTACAGCGTATGATAGTTTAGAAGAAAATAAGTTTGTAAGTGTAGAAAGATATATTTATATTTTTTTTTGCAGAAATATTATTTTGAAAAAAATAAAACATCTACGGAAGATAATTTCTCGAAAGTAGGCCTGAGGAAGATCTGACTGATATTGGAATTGGCCATGGCCTAATTTAAAGATATTGACTTGTGGGAGACTGATATGGTATTTTAGTATTTGTTGGGAGCTTTCTGGAAGAAACCTAGAAATAAAATGGGTAATGCTACACCTACAACTTTTTCTTACAACCTTTCTTTTACAACCTTAGGTGACACAATTTTATTGGAATGTATTGTAACGTAGGTTGTAGTGAATTGTACACATTTCCAATGAGATTATGCCACATAAGTTTGTAAGGTTGTAAAAGTTGTAGGTGTAGCACTACCCAAATAAAATAGAAAAGTACAAAACAATAGAAAAATAAAATTGACAGACTCAAAAGGAGAGAAATGTTACACGTACATTGATTTCTACCTCAAATATATATTGAATTTATTTTTTAGTGATTATTAGATATTTTTTATATATCTTTTAGTGAGAAATGAACTCTATAATTAATAAAAGACAAATTTAATGTACATTTAGGAGAGAAACAAATATATGTGTAGGATTTCTCGAGAGAGGAGCAGGTGATGAAAAGTATAGGACTGTATACTATGTCCCAACTTCAAAGCAATAGGCCAATAGGGAAGAATGCAATATGTTATAAACCGTTGGATTTTATGTTCATTCATCTTCCATTGTCCTTATACACCAACTTTTGAATGTGAAAGTCAATTTTTAGAGAAACTTTCTAGTAGGCCTCTTTTTCTTTTAGGTCATTTGACTATCAATACTAATACATTCACATCCCTCACCTTTTACAGTTTTTCTTGAAAATCCACTTGTGAGAAATGTCACATAAACTTAAGACCTGTTTAGTTGATGCAAGTAGCTCAGTTGTTGTTATAACTAGTTGATGCAAGAGAGGGATGGTAAGGGACGTTATTAACAATTTCAAGACGGACGTGGTAGGGCTGCAGGAAACCAAACTCCAGCACGGGCTCAAGCTCAAGAGAATAGGGGGTCACAGAATCAAGGAATGGGTTTTACGCCCGTCTGCAGGAGCCTCGGGAGGGATCGCTATTGGGTTCAACTCGAAAATTCTATCCTGCACTGAAGTATACAGTGGAACTTTCTCCCTGACTGCCTGATTGAAACGACGGTCCGATGATTGGATGCAGACGGTGACTGTCGTCTACGGGCCAAATGTGGCTTCACAGCGAGATGCCTTCTGACAAGAGCTGGTCGATATCCGACAGCGTTGGTCTGGAGCTTGGATTGTTGGAGGGAATTTCAACATCACCAGGTTTGCTTTCGAGCACAAGGGAAGAGGGTCTAGCGACAGACAAAAAGAGGAGTTCAATAGGGTGATCACAGAGCTAGAGCTGATTAATATCCCTATTAATGACAGATTATTCACATGGTCTAACATGCAAGAAGCTCCGGTGATGGCCAAGCTGGATAGGATACTAGTAACTATGGAATGGGAAGCTAAATTCCCATTAGCTACAGCAAGGTCGATCCCTAGACCAACATCTGACCATACCCTAAACCTGCTCGATGTGGGGGGACGTGGAGCGAAGAAGCCGCGAAAATTCAGGTTTGAAAAGGCCTGGCTGGAAATTCAAGGGTTCCACCACATGGTGATGGAAAATTGGGCGCTCCCAACCGCTGGCAGAGACGCAGCATCTCGGTGGTGTGAAAAAATCCGCAGACTCAGAAAGCGGTTGCGCAGATGGAACCGGTCTAGGTTCTCGGCCATCTGGCGTACAAAAGATTCCTTTTTGGAAGGAATCGATGAGCTTGAGAGGGTGGAAGAGACAAAAATCTTGTCACAGAAGAAAGAAGCAGACTTTTAGAGCTTCGGAAAAATATTGCCAACCTTTATAAGTTGGAAGAGATCAAATGGCAACAAAGATCACGGATTTCGTGGCTCAAAGAGGGAGACGCGAATACGGCCTACTTCCACAGAGTGACAAGCGCAAGACGCAGATCGAATCTCATCCTTTCAATACAGACGGACACGGGAACATCGCAGGATGAAGAGGTGATTTCCACAACTTTCCAAAATTACTATAAGGGCCTCTTTGGAAAGAAGAACGACTTCAGAATTCCCTTAAGGGAAGATTATTGGCAGGCATATCAGATTGATTCTGGGCAAACACTCGCCAACTTAGAGGAACCTTTCTCAAAAATGGAAGTGAAAAAGGCCATCAGCCAAATGGGAGCAGATAAGTCACCTGGACCAGACGGCTTTCCAATGATGTTCTTCCAAGTATTCTGGGAAGAAATTAAAGGGGATATCATGGCATTGATGGATGAATTTTTCCATTACAACCTCAGACTGGGCATGTTCAATTTTGCGGAGGTTGTCCTGATACCCAAACGGGAGGAGTCTAAGCGAGTGGGGGATTTCAGACCGATCAGCCTTATTAATTGTTCTGCAAAGATCATCACAAAGGTTCTGGCCATCCGGCTGGGAAATATTATGGATAATATTATAAGTAAAACTCAGACGGGTTTTATCAAGGGCAGATGTATCCTCGACTGTGTGGCCACTGCTGAACAAGTTATCCACCACTGCCATACGAGCAATTCTAAGAACTACCTTCTAAAATTGGACTTCGAAAAAGCATATGCTCAGTTGATTGGGAGGGTCTCCTGGAAGCACTCAAAGGGAGAGGATTTGGGGACAAATAGGTTAGATGGATCAAACAATGCCTACAGACTAGTAAAACAGCAATTTCGGTGAATGGGCAGCCAGGTCCATCATTTCCTTGCAAGAAGGAACTCCGGCAAGGGGACCCACTATCTCCACTTCTATTCACTGTGGTAGCAGATGTACTGAGGGGAATGCTAGAAAATTGTCGGAGACAAGGCTAGATTAAGCCGGTGGCCGGCAGCTCTGCCAATCAGGGATGCACGATCTTCCAATACGTTGATGACACCCTGCTGTTTGGGAATGAATTCAGATCAGAAACAGTTTGCTTTAAAGGGGCCCTCTACTGTTTTGAAGCCTGGTCAGGTCTGAGGATTAATTTCTACAAGAGTGCACTGATTCCCATTTCTCTCCCTGATGAAGAAGCTCGGGAACATGCAACTATCCTAAACTGCATGACGAATGAGTTCCCAATCAAATACTTAGGGCTCCCATTCAGACCAGGGAGACTCTCTAAGTCGGACTGGCTGCCGATAATAGATAGGATGGAGGTCAGATTGTCTGGTTGGAAAGGCAAATTGCTGTCACTAGGGGGCAGAGTGATACTCATTAACTCAGTGTTGTCTAACCTGCCCATCTACTACATGTCCTTTTTTGAGCTTTCAAAGTGGGTTATCCAAAGGAATGACCGAATCCGAAAAAGATTCCTTTGGAAAGGGGCAGATTCGAACAAGGGTGGTTATCACCTGATCAAATGGAGTATTGCTTGCATGAAGAAGAAGCATGAAGGCCTAGGCATCATCGACCTTAGAGATATGAACCTTGCCCTTTTGGGAAAATGGTGGTGGAAGGTTTTTCACCACAGCGGGGAAGGATGGCAAGAGTTCATTCAACCATACATAAGGAGAAAAGGTACGAGAAATCTAGGTTTTCGAGTAGGGACTAAGGTCTCTAGATTTTGGAAAGGAATTATCAAAGCCAGTGGACAGTTCAATTCAGCAATCACGTCGACTATCGGTAATGGACGGTTCACCAGATTTTGGTGGGATAAGCGGTGTGGTGTCCATGCGCTTAAGGATACTTTCCTGGAGCTATTCGCCAGAATAAATCGCCCCAATATCTCTGTGGGAGAAACCTGGAAGAGGAGAAATTGGAAGCCGTCATTCCAAGGAGCTCTTACCCAGGATTACATCAGCAATTGCTCGATTTGCAAGCACACATCACGCGGACCGGAACGATTTGTACCCAAGGTCCAGACCAGATGCGATGGAGATTAGAGACCAAAGGAGCTTTCACGGTCAGATCCCTCTACCATCGAATTCACTTCCGGGGATGCAGACCAAGCTGGGCATAGGTGTTATGGAAGGCGAAAACACCATTAAAAGTCAGAGTCTTCCTCTGGCTAGTGCTCAATAATGCAATCCTAACGAGAGAGAACCTGTCCAAAAGACAACCTCAGATTGGGACTGACTGCGGGTTCTGTAACGTGCATACAGATAGTCTGAATCACCTTTTTATTCACTGCCAGAGGAGTAAGGCGACTATGGTAGAGGTTTTAAGAGCCTTAGGCACATCTGACTACCCGAACGAGTATGAGGATTTGTGGATCGGTCCCAAATTCGCATCGAATCGCCACGATATAAAGGATGCATGGTACATCACCATTGCGGCTACCACATGGGTGTTATGGCTAGACAGAAATAATTTTTATTTTCGGGCTTCATGTAGTACGATTTCTGGTAACCTTACTCATATCATGCATCTTATTTCTTTTTGGACTACAGCTGCTGCTACAGGAGTGAGAGGGAGGATCGCCAGAGTTTTCTCGGTGGAGGATTTTGATGATGAGGAGATAGAGTTTGGGCCGACATTGGACTGAGGGGCGGCGCCATCCATGCTCATCTGAGTCTCTATAGATACCGCCCATGCTAGTCTGTTTTTTCACCCATTGTATTTTCGGTTGTTTGAGGTTTGGAGGTTTAAACCCACCCCCCGGGGTTTTGTTGGGGGTCTATGTTTTATTTCCTGCACTGTCTTTTTCTGCACTGTACTTTTTCTCCCCCGGTTCACGGGGTTCTTTTATTAACTGCTTATTAATGAAACAGGGTGGCTTTATTCCACCTTTCACCCAAAAAAAAAACTATTTTTAATTGCAATCTAGTTAAACAAAGTTGCAAAATTTCTTCGAGTTGCAACTATTTTTTTCAATGGTTGAAAACCATTTTATTTGTAATGTCGGTTGCAACCAAAAAGATCTTAAAATTTTGTTGCAACAAAAAATAGTTCTAAACCCAATTGTGACTCATTGCAACTAGGGCTGCAAACGAATTGAACTATTCGCGAGCTATTCGGCTTGAGCTTGGTCAAAGCTCGGTCAAAGCTCGACTCGAGACGAGCTCGAGCCGAGCTCGAGTTTTTTATTTTTATTTTTATTTTTTAGGCTAAGCCCGCGAGCTATTCGGCTCGAATTCGGTCAAATCTCAGTCAAAGCTCAGCTCGAGCCGAGCTCGAACTCAAAATTGAGCTCGATTCCTTAACGAGCCGAGCTCGAGCCTGAAGATATTCGGCTCGGCTCGGCTCGATTGCAGCCCTAATTGCAACCAACTAAATAAGCTCTTAACTTTTTGAGAGGGAATTAATTACTCATAATCAAAATGATTATCTTCATAAGAATAATATTTTATTTGTTAGAATATTATAATCTCTTGATCCTTATTAAAACTTTAAAATTTTGGTTTAATGGTAGGATCTTTAACTACATTTTTTTTGTTAAATAACAATAATATATTTTAAACAAAAGGTTTACATGTTAGAATATATATTAATTGAAAATTTAAGTGGAAAGCAGGAGTCGGACTATCGACTTCTTGTTCACCAGTAAAGAGGCTTATCATTAATGGCAGACCTACATGGTGGCGAAGGTAGGCAGATGCCCACCATAGGTTGTTGCGAAATCAGTATGACCTAGGTATCGATACAATTATTTTATTATATATAACTGTATATTCTTTTTGTTAACAAATTTGGTGTTAGGGGTTCAATTTAGTCCCACATTGGTTGGATGGGGAACAAATATTGGGTAGTTATAAACTTGGGTTCCACCCTTTAAAAGCTAGCTTTTAGGGGTGGGTTCTCCTAAGTTCGTAACAATTGGCATTAGAGCCAACCCTATACTTCCTAATTCGCTCGGAAAGAGCTATTTAGAGGCTGGATTAAAATTACTGATAGACCCTGGATGGGCCAGTACCGCTAGAGTGAAAGCCACCGAGAGTTAGAAATGCTACCTAGAGGCCGGATTAAAATTACTGATAGGTCCAGGCCGAGCAAGTATCGCTAGAGTGAAAGCAGCCGAGATCGTTGACTTATGGAAGTGTGGTGGATTGTTATGGTCCAATTTAGTCTCACATTAGTTGGATGGGGAACCAATATTGGGTGGTTATAAATTTGGGTTCTGTCCTCTAATAGCTAGCTTTTATGGGTGAGTTTTGTTAGGAATTGTGGCATCAAATACACGTAGGTACGGGGTACTTGAAGTTGGAGAAGAAGAGGAGAAGACAAAGAAGCAAGGGAAGACAAGCAGCAAGTAGAAAAAGAGAAGTCTAGAGGGTTGTGGTTGACCGGTTAGGGGTGCGGTCGACCGACCCAGTCGCCGGGAGTTCTTCGAGTGTAGGCGTCCAATAGAAGAGGGGACAGTTGACCGATCTGGGAGATGCGGTCGATCGGTCAGCCTTCGGTTCTGGATCCGCATGATGCGGTCGACCGGTTTGGGGTGTGGTCGACCGACATCGACGCTGATTATTCTTTTGGGCTTACGGGATAAAGACCCAATTTGCTAGATTTGTGTTTATCTTTTAGGGTTCGCTTGGAGGTTATATATATGGCCGTAAACTCTAGGGTTTAGTAATCTGAATAGATCTGGTCATTATTCAACTTCAAGAGAGATTGTGCCGAGTGTTTCAAAGGTGAGGGAGAGAGATTGAGAGTTGTAATCTCTTTTGTAATCTTTGTATTTCTTTGGGAATAAGAAGTATTGGTTATCTCTGCATATTGGTTGTGTTCTTGTGAGATCTATATATTGTGGTGGCTTGTTTTTAGTTTATCTATTTCTTGGGAGTTTCTATTGCTTGTGGTGCACTTTCGCTATTAGCACTACGAATTTGGAGTAGATTTCTCTGACAAGTTCTCCTAAGTTCGTAACATTTGGAACATGACTTCTTGGTTAGGTGGTTCAAACTTTATAACAAGAGAATCAGGGTTTAATCCCCTTTATCCTACAACTTATTTTAAAGCCTTGAATAAAATTATACTATATATATTTTTAAATAACTAATTTAAGTTTGAGAAAGTTCATTTCCATGCTAAAAGTATATAATTGAATTTAATCCCATTAATTATGTTTTTAATATAATATTTTTATATTTAGTATCATTTAAAATTAAATGAGTATCAAATTTTACAAGTATGAGTATATATTTTTAATTAAATAGCTAATTTAACTTTGAGAAATTTCATTTTCATAATAAAAATATATAATATAATTTAATCTCATTATTTATGTTCTTAATATGATGTTTTTTATATTTAATATTATTTAAAATTAAATGAGTATTGAATTATATAGTTATGAATTTTTTGCCTTCTTCTCTCAACATGTACATATTATACATAAATTTATTTAACTACATAATAAAAATAGTAAATATCATCACCAAATATCAAGTAGTTAAATAATTAATGGATGAGCTGATTTTTGTATAACTTACAATTGCTAAAAGTAAAAGCTCACTGTCAACATAAAATATATATACAATTATTTTTTCATTTTTTTTATATATATAAATATAATTTTTTTAAAAATTAATTATTTTCACCATGACTAAAATTCCTTCGTCCGTAACTGCTAATCACCACACGCACACGGTGGTAGGGCTGCAATCAAGCCGAGATGAGCCGAATACCTTCAGGCTCGAGCTCGGCTCGTTTACGAAACGAGCTCAGTTTTGAGCTCGAGTTCGGTTCGAGCCGAGCTTTGACCGTATTCGAGCCGAATAACTCGTAAGCTTAGCCTAATTAAAAAAAAACTAGCTCGAGTTCGGCTCGTTTATGAAACGAGTTCAGTTTTGAGCTCGAACTCGGTTCGGACCGAGCTTTGACTGAGCTCAAGCCGAATAGCTTGCGAATAGCTCGATTCGTTTGCAGCCGGTGACACTTGCAAAAACTATTTGTAGTTGGTTCTTAAAAAACAGAAGGGGTTCGTAGATATACTTTGGAATCTGAGGGGGTACAAGCTATCTATCGCCAAACAAGAGGTCTAAACCGAAATTTTCCAATTTTCTCAGACAACCATTCCTGTGTAAATATAGTAAAGATGCTGCTGCCTCTCTTTTTATCTTCTCTCTCTAAACTAGCTAACAGCTACGTATCTTTCTCCCGTTGAAGAGAAAATGAGCTGGAAGAGACAAAGATACAGTGAAAAGAGGAGAGAGAGAGAAAGAAGGGCACTGAAAACCATGGCTTGTTTTTTTTTTTTTTTTTTTTTGATATTACAACAACAGAACAGAAGAGTACATAGATTTCAGATACAGATTTATATGGATACAGACAGAGATTGAGAAAGCGACCATTTATTATTATTATTATTATTATTATTATTATTATTTAGGGTTTTGAAACGGGAAGACCAAACAGTGTCTCAAATGTACAACACCTCTGACCAGTTTTCTCTCTCTTCCATTTCTGTGTAATGTTTACATCTCCCTCCTTTTGAACTTGGGGTTGCAAACATAATCTAGTGGGTATGCGTCAGTTCCACCCATTATTTGACAGGATCTCACATTTTGTATACATGACAAGAAGAAGATGATAGATAGGGTTCCCTCACATAATTATGAAAACAAGAATATCATCAGTGTCCTACAAAAATATGATCTTAAAGTTTGACCATATATATTGTGATGTAGCATTTTAGTTAATAAGAACCTTTCCTTTTGGTGGGATTAAATTTCATCACCTACCAGTAATTTTCAAAAATATGAATCAGACTTCTGAACTGATTAGCTTATCTTGAACCCGGTTCATATGGTTCACAATCTATAATTTTTTTCAATATTTTAGGCTTTTGTAAGAATCGGACTGGTTTAGGGTCTGGTTCTGATTCAACCAGTTTGGACTTGCTGTTCGGGTTTGGATTTTTTCATTGAAGAAGGCACCAGCTAGACAAACCTATATGTGTTAATTATTCTAATCTCTTTCATCATTCTCTTGTAATGAATAAACTAATACTCCATCTGTTTTAAAATATAAGCCATTCTATGTTTTTACACGACTATTAATAAGAAGAAAAAGAACATAAGATTAAAAAAAAGTATTAGATTTCCTTGATTTTTGAAGCTCATAAATGAGCTATCAATTGTACAACGTTCTATTTGCCCTCTTCGATCTATAAAAATAGGGAGTACGAGTAAATGAAAAGATAATGAACCTACGGTTGAAAATCATATAGAAAGTTAATTGATGGACATTTAAGATTGACAAGATATCTACATTAAAAACACACGGGAAGTGAATTATAATTTAAAAAAAGATAAAAGAGAAGCTAGAATTACTTATTATATTTTAAAAGGGTGGGAGTTGTTTTCAGCAAATCTTAGGGATTATTGTAAACTGATCCAAAGTTTGATGGAATCACATGCACACACACTCATGAATCTTTTCTTTGGATAATAATTAATATTTTCCATGCTAAACACACACATGCAACAGCTCTAAAGAGAATCAAGTACAATGAAAAGGAGGGTAAACAGCCTGATCACCATTATCATCAACACTATGTGACCATTGCACCAACATGTTAAGAATTATGAATATATTATAAAATATTTTTTAGAGATATGGATTGTGCATTAAGAGTAAGATCCAATATTGTCATAACATCTTTCAAATTACAAACAAGGACAACTAATAACCATGAAAAAACCTTTAACTCTAAACACTAGTTACACCACCACCATTACCCACATCTCAACAAATAAACATTTTAAGCAAATTAACATTGGTACTTACATTACTCCACTCTCCAAAACAAATATCCTAGAACTGACAAAGAAGAACTAAAATAAAAACCCACCTAAGAATTTTGCGTCGAAGTTGGTTCCAACCCTTGGGTGACCCCCGAAGACACATGACTCTCATCGATGACACTCACCCCACGCCTCGCCCGGAAATGGTTCTTGCAAGCTTGGCATGTAATTTGAAGCATGACCGAGTTGATCTCCGCAATCGCCCTCTCCCTAATAGCAAGTGCATGACTAAGCTCAGCCTGTGACTGCAACCTCAACTTCTTGGCCTTTGCAAATTCCTCTTCAGCCGCAGCTTTCTCCGCCACTGCGAGCCTCCACTGCTCTCTAGCTTCCTCCTTCAGTCTATTCATCGACAATGTAGGTTCCGCTGTTCTGGCAGGGCCAAGGGAAAGCGCTAGCTCATCTGAGGTGGGGGAGATTGGGGAAGATGAGGAGGTGGGGACGTCGGAATTGGATGAGGTGAGGAGTTGGAGCTCAAGGTTTTGGTGAAGAAGATGATGATGATGAGGAGCCGAAGGGGAGGGGGTTTGAGGGTGGAGGAAGAGAGGGGTAGTGGGGTTTGGGACATGCATTTTGAGGGTTGGCCAAATAATGTTGTTGTTGTTGTTGATCATGGGTTGGAGTTCAGGGGTGGTGGTGGTGAAATTGGTGTCACTAGATTGGCTAGGGCTCGAGGTGGTGCGAGAGAGGCAGGGGGCAGAGGGAGGTTGGAGATCTCCGGTATGGGATCGCCCTGCGGGGCACGCATCTTGATGCTCTATGAAGCTCTCCACCCTACATGAAGTATATATGAAAGACATTGTGATCATGGGTTATGTTAGAATTATTGTCTAGGGTGCATGTTTAATTATAAAGGTTCCATACAAAACAAGGAGAGAGTATAATACATAAAATTTTATTTTGAGTTGTATCTTTCTATCTAAACTCTCATTTCATTATTTTTCCATAAAACCAAGGTGACAATAACATTTTATTACCTTTTGAGTTCAAAAAAGTATATATAATGTGAATTAAAGACATTTACTATTAATATAGATAAATCAACACATAATGAAAATTCCACATATATACTAATTAAAATCAATCCAATAAAAATCTCTTAAGTAATCATGGTAGAATTCATGTATAACCCTTCTTTGAAAATGAGTTTGTACTTGTTTTTGAAATTTTCAAGAGCTAGCAAATTATTAGAGAAATCCATATAACACTGTTGGTGTTTCCAATGTAGGTAGACTATCTAACTTTGAGAGAACAAACCAAAAGGTTGTGTGCATTAATTTCCTCAACTCTTAACACCAAACAAGAAAAAAACCTCAATAATTCATTTGATTGGCTAGACTACACAAACAATAATCATATATAAATAAATCAAAACCAAAATTAAAAATATAAATTCTTGAAAAATAAGAAATTAACCTTGAGAAAACCCTGCCACAGTCACAAGAATGCCCTCTAGTCCCACAAGTCTTGAGATGAGCCTTGTAATCAGACTGAACTGCATAAGCCTTGGAGCATTTTTGACAAACCCACTGCTTGTGATTGCTGTGCTTCCTCCTAAAGTGCTTCTTGATTCCCACCAGGTCGCCGAGCGCATGGCACGGGTTGTGGTGCAGACAGCTAGGCTCAGGGCAGACGAACACGCGCTTTCGGACTTCACCTGCTGTGTTCTCTCTCTTCAGAAGCTTCCATGGGACCTTGTGCCGTCTCCGGTGCATCTGCAAGTTCTGGTCCCTCTGAAACCCTTGGTTGCAGATCTCGCACACGTATCGGTCCGATTCTAGTAGGGTTCGGGGAGAGAGTGATACCACCTCCGCGTCTGGATCTGATCGATGTCCAATTATTATATTAGATGCATGCAAATTATTAATTGTTACAATACCCACTAAAATGTGAATAATTCTGATCATGTTTCACAATAGGGTTTTTCGGTCACTAATAAATATTTTAATTTCATATTGCTCACGAATATTTAATTCCGTATAAGTACTTTTGAATGAGCTATATAAAATTTTGAAATTGATTTGATATTATAAGTGAGTTATATGAAATTAGATATTTGAGAGTAACGTATATGGAATTAAAACATCTGTTAGTAACCCATATGAGAAAAATCTTTCATAATACATAATAATGAAGCAAATTACATCAAGAAACTCAAAAAAAAAAAAAAAAAAAATACTAACTTTGAAAGGCAATAAAAAGAAACCAAAATTTTCAATAATGTGGAATAATTTTTGGAGATCTAAGCAAGCACTAGATGTGATAATTACAAGCTCGGAGTTTCTTTTAATAAAAAAAATGAATATTTTTTTATTCTATTTCATTAATAAGATAGCAGCTCAAAACAAAAATTACAAGTTTGGAAGACAATAAAAAGGTGTTAAAAATTCTCGATAATGCGAAATAATTTTGAGAGATCTATCCCAGGACTAGAATTGTACCTGGAGTTCCGGCAGGGCGGCGCTTTCGCTTGCAACTGTTGGCATTGTCAAGGGTAGGAGGGATGGAGGGGGAGCTCAACATTGGTGATCTTCTCTTGCTTGTTGTGATCTCTCTCTCTCTCTCTCTCTCTCTCTCTCTCTCTCTCTCTCTCTCTCTCTTCACTTCTCTGGTGTTTTTAAACGCAAGAAGTGATAACTACTAGCACACAAAAAGTTTGGCTTTTCTGCAGGGAATTTTTAAAATTTTATCTTTTGGAATAAAGAAGGAGAAAGGAGAAAGAGGAAGACAGCTATGGTGAAGGTATAGGGAATTGAAGTTGGATTTTGCAGAAAGAAAAGGTCTTCTTCCTTCTTCTGATCTCTCTATCTCTCTTCTTTAACTTTGTCTGACTCTTTCTTTAAGATTTTTTTTTTTTTTTTGGGGGGGGGTTTCTTTGTTGAAGGGTGGATAGATAAATAGAGAGAGGGAGGCAGCTTTGCAACAGCTTTAAGTGCTTTAGCAGATGGGCACTTGGAAGGAAGGAGAGAGAAAGAGTTTGAGAGAGGGTTTGGAGTTATTGGGGTTGGGGTTGTTCTTCTTGTAAGCTTGTGAGGGTTCATTAATTTGTTATTTAATGTTATTTTGTTAGAAAATGAATTGAATAAACAAAATAAGTAAAATGCTTGAGGGAGGGGGAAGTGCCCTACACAAATGAGCCCACCACAATGAGTATAGGGACAAGGGACAAATCATCCCCCACAGAGAAACAAAGGGGCTCATAATTACTTCACTACTTCCCCCTTTGTGCAGTAAGTGTGCATGCTTTCAATGCAAGGGGGGTGAGCTCCCCCTATCTTTCTCAATCTCAATTTCGTTTCTGATCTTATGCAGATTTAATTTTAATGATTTGATACTATTTATATATTTAAAAAAAAATTTGATCTATGTTACTGTTTTATGAAAATATAGATTTGTAACTCTCAGATCAGGAGCTCTGAGCCATTATCATCCATCTTCGTGCATAAGCCTGATCTGGTGGCAGGCTTTTAAGAATTTTAAATCATGCATCTATAAAATCTGGATGGATTATGAGCTTCAAAATTGTTGGATATAAGTTGAGCAGATTTTTACTAAACTTTGAAAAAAATGTTCCTTCTCTAGAGTTCTATATTAATATTTCTTTCTTGGAACATCACTCATAGTCATTTTTCTTAACCTCAATATGGAAGTTTAATTGGGGATTAAATGTGCAAATGAGTGTTGAACACCAATCTTTTACTCATTAATTTGCTAAGAGACTTAACAATAGACCACAGTGGTACACATATTTTTTTGCACTATGAAACCGACTGTCTAACACGGTCAAACTTAAGAGACACGTGGTGTTTGCCTGCACCCAATATGAGCGAATTACTGCCCAACTTGGAACGGACAAGCAAGTTCAGCTTGATGTTGTCCCCACTACTTCAAGGAACACGTGGCGAAACATGACCAAGAAACAACTAAGCATAGACTGTAACACCCCTACCCCGAGCTCGGACAATTTATACAATTTAGAAGACAAATTATTTATAGTATAGTACAACTGCCCACCACAGGCTGCATCTCAAAAGGTGGTTAACCGAATTGGTGACTCTTGATCATAGGAAAAGTTATTTATTATTAATTAATTTTTGTTCAACTCCCGATATGGGACAATCCTATCATACTTCTCTTCCGTTCTCTCTCCTGAGAGAAACACAGGCAGGCCCCTCCCACTACCTGCCACCTCAGCAAGGCAGCAGAAACTGCCTTCTTCAAATGGCGGTGGGCCCCAGTGGTGTTGCCACGTCATCATGGCTTGACCGAAGTCAAGCAGCACCATGCTGCTGTTTCTCACCGTGGGCCCCACGTGCAACAACCCCCTATACAACTATCCCATAGGGATTTCTATAGGGCAGCCTCCAATTCATATTATATATATATACTATATATTATTCAAAAATTACGGGATGTTACACACACCACCCTTCAGAAATCAGCGTCCTCGCTGAGCACGGGGCATGCACAATCTAGTGCCGGGTATCCTTTCTAGCCGATGTGGAATGGCGTACCCTGATTCTGCTAGCTGTACAGTACCCCGATTTTGCTAGTTGTACAGTCCCCTACCTGGGCGACCTGTCCCAACCTCGCTCCCTCTCAGGCATATTTACCAGTACATCTGCTAGCTCCATCTCATGCATAACCACCACTCTGTACCCATACTCGGTGTCGAAATTCGGCTATGATGCCATTTGTAACACCCCTACCCCGAGCTCGGACAATTTATACAATTTAGAAGATAAATTCTTTATAGTATAGTACAACTGCCCACCACAGCCTTTCAAAAGGTGGTTAACTGAATTGGTGACTCTTGATCATAGGCAAAGTTATTTATTATTAATTAATTTTTGTTCAACTCCCGATATGGGACAATCCTATCATACTTCTATTCCGTTCTCTCTCTTGAGAGAAACACAGGCGGGCCCCTCCCACTACCTGCCACCTCAGCAAGGCAGCAGAAACTGCCTTCTTCAAATGGCGGTGGGCCCCAGTGGTGCTGCCACATCATTGTGGCTTGACCAAAGTCAAGCAGCACCATGCTGCTGTTTCTCACCATGGGCCCCACGTGCAACAACCCCCTATACAACTATCCCATAGGGATTTCTATAGGGCAGCCTCCAATTCATATTATATATATACTATATATTATTCAGAAATTACGGGATGTTACATAGACAATGGATATGGAACATGCTTCAAGTGAAAATCAATGTCGAGTCGTAGAAGGTCAATTATGATTACGAGTCTACTCAACTTGGACTCTCTCTTTCTCTTTTAGCTCGGTTGTTTGATCGTCGGCGATATCGACGAGATGAGTAGAAGTGGCTAGCCTCCTCTTTTTGGGGAAAACAACAGTGCCCACAAGTTGGGGTACAACTGGCTCGGCCGGTGAATGACATCACCGTCAAGCTTTTATCGGCGAGTGGTAGAGATTGAGATAGGAAATGGGGTCACTGGAGAACGATAGAACTTGAGATGGGTTTGTCAACAATGAAGATGAACATGCATTCAAGAGACGATGAGATTGAGCACAACATTGCCAGAGTTGATACTGGGGGTTTCGCAGGAGTTTTCACCGGATTAGGTGTCGAAGAACACCCGAGGAGCTTTAGAGCGTGAGAGTTGGTCTCGAGGGCTGGTAGGTGGTGCATGACGCCATCAAGGATTGTAATTTGAATTTTGAATCAATTTGCTGTAAGGTCCCATCTTCTTTCAATCTCAAATTTGACTTGGATTTTCAAATTGGAAAGAGGATGTGTTTGAAGAAGTGGTGGGCATTTGGATGATGATTGAGTCCATGCTAAGTGGGCTGATTGGACTCTAATTTTTGAAGCTGTGAATTTTGGGGTAAGGTGATTTTGGGGTAAGGTGATATACTAATGGAGGTTATAGGCACAATTGATAAAGCTTCTACTGTCACCACATGATGACGAGTGATCATCATATGGTGTATGTGCTAGTCAACGCTAGAATGATAGAAATATGATGCTTCGTTTATGAGTGACGTTCAAGTTGTTATCATCATAGTTGATGTACGAGTTATTGCTGCTATATACACGTGGTCATTTTCCTTGTGGTGAATTATGAGAGTCATTGCAGTTGTTAGAGATGGGTGACTCGTCGGCTTTTATGGTTGATAAATGAGCCGTCGGCGTTCTGATTGATTACGAGCTTATGTCGATTGATGTTGGAGACCAAGGAAAGTATGTTATAAATTCTTAGGCAACAATTTAGACTTAGGGAGGGGTGAGTTTAAAATTGTAGTTTTATTTTTGCAGCTTATGTTTTCCGATGTTCCTTCTTGGAGGAAAAACTTTTGATGTAATTTGTTTCGTTAGTTTCTTATTAATGGAACTAACGACATAGATGGTGGAAAATTTCCACTTTTTGTAGTGCCCAAATGCCCACAAAGACGTGATGCACCAATAACAAGATTCCACATAGATGCAAGATCTCATAAACATAAGAACAAAATGATATGCAAAGGTAACCAATACTTCTTACACAAAAAGTATAAAGATATAAGTTTTACCACGAGATTTTCTACCCCAAAATATCTCAAATAAAAATAGAGAACTCTCTATATTCTCTCACTTTATATTTTGACGACCACACAATGTTGGGATTACTCTTGTGCTTGTGTATGTGATCCTCAAGTCCTAACAATCTACCACTTAGACCAAATACTCAAGTCTTTAAAAAATGTACATTTTTCTTGCATTACCTCTGCTAGCCTCCCACTCTTTGTGAAAGACCGAGTACTCCTCACTCACATGAAGAGAACCCCATGCCCTGTGTAGAACCCCGTATTTTCAAATATTATTTTAATTGTTTGAAAATGAATTTAAATAATTTTTGAGGATTTAAATAAATATTTTCTAAGAAAGTTATCTTTTGTACACGTGCAAAACACGTGCAAATGACTTTTGAGAATTTTGAAAAATTAAGTTTTCTTTATGAATAATCATTATTTATTATTTGAAGATTATTTAGTATTTTTCCAGATTTTTCTGAAATTAATTAGTACTATTTGCAATTTTTGAGAAAAGAAGGACTTATTTGCAAAATTGACATTTGTTTGGGTTAAAACGCAAAAGTGGTATTCTGGACGTTTTGAGCAGTATTGGCATTGAGGTTTAAGTTATATTTCACTATTAAATCCTAATTTAAATGATATTTGATGAAATTTCAAGACTAATGTATATATATATATGTGTAAATTATATTTTTTGGGAAAGGATTATTTGCAAATTGGGTGAAAACCCTAATACTTTAATCCGGCATATATATAAGGGATTTTCCTATTCCCAGCCGTCATTGAGCATACACAGGGTTTTTGAGGTTATTTGGAAGAGCAAAAGAAGAGGCTTTGGATCTAGCAAGGAGGAGAACTATTTCGTGGATTTTCTTCAAAACAATGTGAGTTGGTTTGTTTTGTTTTGTTTGCTTTGTTTGATTTGAATGATGAATGAAGTAAGATTTTTGTTATGCCTTGTTCGTGATCGTTACACTATTGATTTGTTAGTCTCATTGTATGTATGACATGGATCTATTATTTAATATGAAGGATGGAAACTTTTATTGTTACTTGGATCATGATGAGAGAAATATTAAGATTTGTTGAGGATATGTTGATTTTGAGATCGTATTGTTGGGAGATATACTAAAAATTGATGATGTTATGATCAGATGATAAACATCTAGATCTGATGGAAATAGTTCAGATTTTAATTAGTTATGAAAGAAGTTTTGTTGAGAAAAACCCTAATGGGAGAATTGAGAATTGAGATCATGAGAATATGAAATTTGAGTATTTGAGTAATGTAATCATGAGGGAGATTTTTGAGAGATGTTTATTGGCCTGAATACAATTAATTTTCATGATCAGTGAATCTTTAGAAAACCCCTGGTTGATTTGTGTTCGGACCTATTGTTGGGAACCTGCAGCCGACAGTCGACTGGACCATACAGCGGTCGACTGGCACGAGCCTGTTGTGAATTTTTAGTCTTTGAGGTTTGTTCGGGACAGTCGACCTAGACTGTGGTCAGTCGACTGGTCCTCTGCTTGTGATTTTGTTCAGTTCTTTCGGGACGGTCGACTGATAACTTACCCAGTCGACTGACTTTTCCTTAGTTTATTTTTGTAAAATGTTGGGATATGTCCTCTGGACAGTCGACTGGTCCATCAAGCAGTCGACTGGTTCTGAAGGAATCTTTGTATTTGATTGTGAGATATTTTGTTTTGTGTTTGATTTTAAGATGTTCAGTTAAGTAATTGTTTTTGAGATGTTCAGTTAAGAACATGATTTTGAGATATTTTGTTGAGCCACTTGTTTAGTGGAAATTTATTCAGATATTTGTTTTTGAGTCTCTAGAGGTAAGTGACCCTAGTATACCGGTGTTGAGATATTTGTTCAGTTATTTGTTGAGGCCCATTGAGGCAAATTTTCAGTTATTCAGATTTTTAGTCCGGTAGGGTACACTACTCTAGGAGATTTGTTTAGTAACCCAAACTAATAAGGACAGGCATTAGTAGTGTCATGATGAATGAGAACATGAGTTATGCACCTCAGTATGGCTTTTGATGTAGGATTTAATCTCCTGAATTATCCAAGTAGTTAACTTGCGATGTGTGATTTATCTCCGGAATTATCCAGGTAGTTAACCTGAGATGTGGGATATTTCTCCGGAATTATCCAAGTAATTATCTTGAGATGTGGGATTGAACTACGGAATGATCGGAGTCGAGGCGACACTTTTGGGGTATTATTGTGATGACGAGTCTATGTTTAGATGTGGGATGGTCTCCTGAATTATCCAGGATAAATACCTGTGATGTGGGATCAATCTCCGGAATGATCAAGCATGGGCAAATTATCATAGTTTATCTTCATCTCTTAGTAGTCATCGTTGTCAGCATGTAGTCATGGTGTTTTCTTGAATCACTTTTATGCATTTGGATTCCCTATTTTCGGCACACACTTGGCTTTTGGTTTTGGTATCACCCCTCATTCTTTTGTTGTACTTCATACTTTAGTGTTTGATTATTATTTGTTGGATATTATGTTCTAAGTTCATTTATGTTATTGTTTTGATTAGTCGCCACTCACACCATTTATGGCTGACCCCGTAGTTTGGGGGTTAGGGTTCAACTCTAGCCTCACATGTTGCAGGTTATTGCTAAGATTGGAGGTTGGATGCTGGAGTGGGCAATTTGAGATTATTGGATTATTTAGTGTTTGGTGTAAAATTGTAAAGACTTATTTGAGATCATTATTGAGCTGTGAATAAAGATTTGTTTGTGCTGAGATGTTTAGACTTCCGCTGTATTTGTAATAATTGTTGTAATAAAGAAGAAAAATTTTAGTGGTGTTGTTGGTGTTTATTGTTCTATTGAAGTGGATTGCTGGGATTTCGCCACTTATTTTCTAAGCTCTCATATTAGAAATTTGGGGCGCTACAGAGATTGGTATCAGAGCTCCGCTTCAATGTAATAATAGACTTAGTATGACAACCAACCTAGGTGTGGACACTAGAGAGTGAGTACCTAGGTGTGGACATCAGAGTATGAGTATCACATAGAATTAAATTATGATGTTTGGTTTGAAATTATGGTTTGACTTTGCCATAGGGTATTGAAATGAGTTTGAATTGTATGTGTGCTCTAACTTTACCCTCGTTTTGCAGAAATCACAATGGTTGCACCCAGAGGTAGAAATGGTGGCAACAATGAGGATGGATCGGGTAGTTCTCGAGGAGCGGAAATTGACCTAGAAGCTGAGTTTGCCAAAGTATATCAGACGTTGAATACGCTGATGGCACTCAATGTGGCGCAGCAGCAAGCGCAGCAGCAGAACCCGCCGCCGAATCATGGAGCTGGGCATGGATTGGTGAATGCCGACCCCATCAAGCAGATTGAATCCTTTAAGAGGATGAGGCCGCCAGTCTTTGAGGGGCAAGCAGATCCAACAGCAGCAGATGATTGGATCAGGAAGATGGAGACGATCTTCGAAGTATCGGAGACTCCAGCAGCCAGTAAGGTGAAGTTAGCTTCTATGCAACTTGAGAAAGACGCTGGTGTCTGGTGGGAGTCACTGAAGAGGACTCTGGGAGATCAGCCTTTGACATGGGAAGCTTTTCTGGAGGAATTCAGAGATCGCTTCTTTCCTCTTGATGTTCAGGAGAAGAAGGCGACTGAGTTCATGAACCTTCAGCAGGGGAGCATGACTGTTCGGGAGTATGAGACGAAGTTCGCTCAACTTTCGAGGTATGCACCAGAGTTGGTCATGGATGAAGCAAAGAAGGCCAAAAAGTTTGAGCAGGGCTTGAGGCCGAACTTGAGGTCAAGGATGGTTCCGTTGGGTATCAGGAGATTTGAGAAGCTGGTCAGGAGGGCCGCGATGACTGAAGAAGATATGGAACTGTTTCAGAAGAAGCAGGAATCATGGAACCGGAACAAGAGGCCAGCATCAGGCCAGAGTGGGAAGGGATTCCCCGCGAAGCAGGCGAAGTTCAGTGGACCGGTGCAGAAGGCACCTGGAGCTCAGGGAGTGACCTGCTACTACTGCAAGGAAGTAGGACATTACAGGTCAGCATGTCCGAAGTTGGCAGAGCATGTTTGTTCTCAGTGTGGGCAGACTGGACACTCAAAGCCCCATTGTCCACAACTGAAGAAAGATGGTTCGGGTGGAAGCAAAGTCCCGAAGAGGCAAGGGCGAGTATTTGCATTGACCGAGGAGGATGCGAAGAACTCGGAAGATGTAATACAGGGTATGCAGGAATTTTGATTTCTTTCATTCTTGAATCAGTGTAATGAATAAAAGCTTTTATTTCAGAACAATTTAAGATTGAGTATTATTCTTATTGTAACAGGAGTTGTTTTAATAAATGGAATAAAAGCAAAGGTTTTGTTTGACACTGGTTCATCGCATACATTTGTATCGCCAAGTTTTGCAAGGATCTTAGGTTTGGAACCTAAGCTATTTCCAGGCAGGATTTTGTCAGTGGCAACGCCGTCAGGTGAAGAGCTAGTAGCAGATCGATATTACGAGGGCTGTGATATCGAGATTGGTGGAAGGATGTTCGGCATCGACTTGATCGAGCTACAAGTGTTGGGAGTGGATGTCATTGTAGGCATCGATTGGATGGCTATATATGATGCCACGATTGATTGCAAGCAGAAGGAGGTGTTGGTGAAAGCACCAGGTGGACCTGCAGTAACTTTCCAAGGGAAGAAGAAGATCCCGCAGGTGGCTGCAATGGTATCTAAGAAGTCTATTGCAGATGAAGTCAAGAGCATTCCGGTTGTTCGAAAGTTTCCTCAGGTGTTCTTGGATGATTTTCCAGGACTACCGCCGCAGAGAGATGTGGAGTTTTGCATCAATGTTCAGCCGGGAAGTGCGCCGATTTCCAAGGCTCCGTACAGGATGGCACCTGTAGAGCAGGATGAAGTGAAGAAGCAGATTGAAGAGCTTTTGAGCAAAGGGCTTATCAGACCGAGTTCATCTCCGTGGGGAGCGCCAGTGTTGTTGGTCAAGAAGAAGGATGGGTCGATGAGGATGTGCATTGACTACAGGGAGTTGAATAGGGTGACTATTCAGAACAAGTACCCACTGCCGCGGATAGATGATTTGTTCGACAGGCTTCGAGGAGCAGCAGTATTTTCGAAGATTGATCTGAGGTCAGGGTATCATCAGGTGCGAGTCAAGGAGGAAGATGTGAGCAAGACAGCTTTCAGGACTCGTCATGGGTTGTATGAGTTCTTGGTGATGCCATTCGGGTTGACGAATGCGCCAGCAGTGTTCATGGATATGATGAATCGGGTGTTGAGGCCATTCATTGATTCCTTCGTGGTGGTCTTCATCGATGATATCTTGGTGTATTCGAAGTCGGAGGAGGATCATTCTAAGCACTTGACAGCGGTATTACAGACATTGCAGGAGCACAGCTTGTATGCCAAATTGTCGAAATGTGAATTTTGGAAGTCTGAGGTGGCTTTCCTTGGTCACATTCTTTCTAAGGAGGGAGTGGCTACTGATCCTCAGAAAGTGGAAGCAGTGAAGGATTGGCCCAGGCCGACGTCAGTGAAGGAAGTCAGAAGCTTCTTGGGATTAGCTGGTTACTACAGGAGGTTTATTCAGGGGTATTCCCAGATTGCAGTTCCATTGACAGGTTTGACCCGGAAGAATGTGGCTTTTGTGTGGACAGATAAGTGCGAGGAGAGTTTCCTTGAGTTAAAGGAAAGGCTGACTACCGCACCCATATTAGCATTGCCGCAAGCAGGGAAAGATTATGACATCTACAGCGATGCATCTCTCAGAGGTTTGGGATGTGTCTTGATGCAAGAAGGCAAGGTCATTGCTTATGGTTCGAGGCAGTTGCGTCCGCACGAGAAGAATTATCCGACGCATGATTTGGAGTTAGCAGCTATCATATATGCCTTGAAGCTATGGAGGCATTATGTCTATGGTGAGAAGGTCAATATGTACACTGACCACAAGAGCCTGAAGTATATCTATCAGCAGAGGGATTTGAATCTTCGTCAGAGAAGGTGGTTGGAGGTATTGGAAGACATTCGTCCTGAGATCAAGTATCATCCGGGCAAGGCGAATGTAGTGGCTGATAGACTTAGCAGGAAGAGTAGTTTGTCAAGGTTGATCACTACTCGAAGAGAGTTGGCAGCTGAGATCGATCAGGCAGGTATCGAGGTGGTACTGCGAGGTTTAGGGGCATCTTTGGCTCAGTTGAGACTGCAGCCGTCTTTGAGAGAAAAGATTGTGGAAGGTCAGAGATCAGATTCAGAGATCCAGAAGATGTTGCAGCAGGTTGCAGAAGGCAAGTTATCAGAATTTCGTGTCCAAGATGGAGTTCTTTGGTTGGGTGAGAGGTTGTGTGTTCCAGATGATGCAGAGTTGAGAGAGAGTATCTTGCAGGAGGCACACAGCACCTTGTTATCAGTTCATCCAGGAGGTACGAAGATGTACAGGGACATCAAACCACATTTTTGGTGGTCTGGTATGAAGCGAGATGTAGCAGATTTTGTGGCAAGGTGTCTGACTTGTCAGCAGATCAAGACAGAGAATCAGAGACCTGGAGGTTTGTTACAGCCTTTACCCATTCCGGAGTGGAAGTGGGAGAATATCAGCATGGACTTTATTACGGGTTTGCCGAGGAGTTCGAAGGGCAATGACTCGATTTGGGTTGTTGTGGACCGATTGACTAAGTCGGCACATTTTCTAGCCATGAAGATTACTTGGTCGATGGAGAAATTGGCTGAGTTGTACATTGGAGAGATTGTGAGACTTCATGGAGTTCCTGTTTCGATTGTGTCTGATAGAGACGCAAGGTTTACTTCGAGGTTTTGGAGAAGTTTACAAGCAGCATTGGGCACCAGAACTGATTTCAGTACAGCATTTCATCCGCAGACAGATGGTCAGACGGAGAGGGTGAATCGAGTGCAGGAAGACATGTTGAGAGCTTGTGTTATGGACTTTGGTGGTAGTTGGGAGAGATACTTGGCATTGGTTGAGTTTGCCTATAACAATAGTTACCATGCAAGTATTGGGATGGCACCGTATGAGGCTTTGTACGGGCGGAGGTGCAGGACACCTGTATGTTGGTATGAGGTTGGCGAGAGGCAGATGTATGGTCCTGAGATCGTACAGCAGACGTCAGAGCAGATTGAGCAGATTCGCAAGAGATTGGTTGAGGCTCAGAGTCGGCAGAAGAGTTATGCTGACACTCGACGGAGAGATTTGGAATTTGAAGTTGGGGATGCAGTTTTTCTCAAGGTTTCTCCGACCAAAGGAGTGATCAGATTTGGTAAGGGTGGCAAGTTGGCGCCGAGGTATATTGGTCCGTACAGGATCGTGGAGAGGATTGGTAAGACAGCTTACAGATTGAAACTTCCAGAGGAGTTGGCTCAAGTACATGATGTGTTTCATGTATCATTATTAAGGAAGTATGTGGCCGATCAGAAGCATCAGTTGGTAGAAGTTCCTGAAGATCTACAGGTGAACTTGAGTTACAAGGAACAGCCTGTTGAGATCGTTGATCGTAGGGAGAAAGTCCTTAGAAGCAAGGTGATACCTATGGTCAAGGTATTGTGGAGGAATCAACAGTTCGAGGAGGCTACTTGGGAGCCAGAGGATCGCATGCTGAATGATTTTCCTGAATTGTTTGTATGAATGTATTTCCTTGTATGTGATTGAAATTCTTTGAATGACTGAACCATTGAATGATATACGATGTATCCTTTTATTTTGATTGTGATGTTATATGGAATTGTGGGATTTTGTTCTATATATGAAGTATTGTTTCCTTTTGTTGGTATGTGTTTTGAACTCATTAGTAGTAGTTCTGAGGACAGAACTCTTCTAAGGAGGGAGTGATGTAGAACCCCGTATTTTCAAATATTATTTTAATTGTTTGAAAATGAATTTAAATAATTTTTGAGGATTTAAATAAATATTTTCTAAGAAAGTTATCTTTTGTACACGTGCAAAACACGTGCAAATGACTTTTGAGAATTTTGAAAAATTAAGTTTTCTTTATGAATAATCATTATTTATTATTTGAAGATTATTTAGTATTTTTCCAGATTTTTCTGAAATTAATTAGTACTATTTGCAATTTTTGAGAAAAGAAGGACTTATTTGCAAAATTGACATTTGTTTGGGTTAAAACGCAAAAGTGGCATTCTGGACGTTTTGAGCAGTATTGGCATTGAGGTTTAAGTTATATTTCACTATTAAATCCTAATTTAAATGATATTTGATGAAATTTCAAGACTAATGTATATATATATATATGTGTAAATTATATTTTTTGGGAAAGGATTATTTGCAAATTGGGTGAAAACCCTAATACTTTAATCCGGCATATATATAAGGGATTTTCCTATTCCCAGCCGTCATTGAGCATACACAGGGTTTTTGAGGTTATTTGGAGGAGCAAAAGAAGAGGCTTTGGATCTAGCAAGGAGGAGAACTATTTCGTGGATTTTCTTCAAAACAATGTGAGTTGGTTTGTTTTGTTTTGTTTGCTTTGTTTGATTTGAATGATGAATGAAGTAAGATTTTTGTTATGCCTTGTTCGTGATCGTTACACTATTGATTTGTTAGTCTCATTGTATGTATGACATGGATCTATTATTTAATATGAAGGATGGAAACTTTTATTGTTACTTGGATCATGATGAGAGAAATATTAAGATTTGTTGAGGATATGTTGATTTTGAGATCGTATTGTTGGGAGATATACTAAAAATTGATGATGTTATGATCAGATGATAAACATCTAGATCTGATGGAAATAGTTCAGATTTTAATTAGTTATGAAAGAAGTTTTGTTGAGAAAAACCCTAATGGGAGAATTGAGAATTGAGATCATGAGAATATGAAATTTGAGTATTTGAGTAATGTAATCATGAGGGAGATTTTTGATAGATGTTTATTGGCCTGAATACAATTAATTTTCATGATCAGTGAATCTTTAGAAAACCCCTGGTTGATTTGTGTTCGGACCTATTGTTGGGAACCTGCAGCCGACAGTCGACTGGACCATACAGCGGTCGACTGGCACGAGCCTGTTGTGAATTTTTAGTCTTTGAGGTTTGTTCGGGACAGTCGACCTAGACTGTGGTCAGTCGACTGGTCCTCTGCTTGTGATTTTGTTCAGTTCTTTCGGGACGGTCGACTGATAACTTACCCAGTCGACTGACTTTTCCTTAGTTTATTTTTGTAAAATGTTGGGATATGTCCTCTGGACAGTCGACTGGTCCATCAAGCAGTCGACTGGTTCTGAAGGAATCTTTGTATTTGATTGTGAGATATTTTGTTTTGTGTTTGATTTTAAGATGTTCAGTTAAGTAATTGTTTTTGAGATGTTCAGTTAAGAACATGATTTTGAGATATTTTGTTGAGCCACTTGTTTAGTGGAAATTTGTTCAGATATTTGTTTTTGAGTCTCTAGAGGTAAGTGACCCTAGTATACCGGTGTTGAGATATTTGTTCAGTTATTTGTTGAGGCCCATTGAGGCGAATTTTCAGTTATTCAGATTTTTAGTCCGGTAGGGTACACTACTCTAGGAGATTTGTTTAGTAACCCAAACTAATAAGGACAGGCATTAGTAGTGTCATGACGAATGAGAACATGAGTTATGCACCTCAGTATGGCTTTTGATGTAGGATTTAATCTCCTGAATTATCCAAGTAGTTAACTTGCGATGTGTGATTTATCTCCGGAATTATCCAGGTAGTTAACCTGAGATGTGGGATATTTCTCCGGAATTATCCAAGTAATTATCTTGAGATGTGGGATTGAACTACGGAATGATCGGAGTCGAGGCGACACTTTTGGGGTATTATTGTGATGACGAGTCTATGTTTAGATGTGGGATGGTCTCCTGAATTATCCAGGATAAATACCTGTGATGTGGGATCAATCTCCGGAATGATCAAGCATGGGCAAATTATCATAGTTTATCTTCATCTCTTAGTAGTCATCGTTGTCAGCATGTAGTCATGGTGTTTTCTTGAATCACTTTTATGCATTTGGATTCCCTATTTTCGGCACACACTTGGCTTTTGGTTTTGGTATCACCCCTCATTCTTTTGTTGTACTTCATACTTTAGTGTTTGATTATTATTTGTTGGATATTATGTTCTAAGTTCATTTATGTTATTGTTTTGATTAGTCGCCACTCACACCATTTATGGCTGACCCCGTAGTTTGGGGGTTAGGGTTCAACTCTAGCCTCACATGTTGCAGGGTATTGCTAAGATTGGAGGTTGGATGCTGGAGTGGGCAATTTGAGATTATTGGATTATTTAGTGTTTGGTGTAAAATTGTAAAGACTTATTTGAGATCATTATTGAGCTGTGAATAAAGATTTGTTTGTGCTGAGATGTTTAGACTTCCGCTGTATTTGTAATAATTGTTGTAATAAAGAA
Source organism: Hemerocallis citrina (assembly GCA_017893485.1). Lineage (NCBI taxonomy): Eukaryota > Viridiplantae > Streptophyta > Magnoliopsida > Asparagales > Asphodelaceae > Hemerocallis > Hemerocallis citrina. Next base: position 89,806 of record JACEHZ010000074.1, on the reverse strand, counting down.
GAAAAATTTTAGTGGTGTTGTTGGTGTTTATTGTTCTATTGAAGTGGATTGCTGGGATTTCGCCACTTATTTTCTAAGCTCTCATATTAGAAATTTGGGGCGCTACACCCTGTCACGCCCCGCTTCCCAAAAACACGGAATACGAGCGCGTGACAATGCCCAACGAATAATTTTTATCATTCATGAGATGTAGGATCGACTCAGCATCATAATAAGAATATAACAAATATACACAACCACGCATGCATGAATAATTTGTTAATCAACAGAAAACAATTGAAATAAAATAATAATATCCCAAATAGTTTTCAAATCTGGATCCAAAGATAAAACTCGGGACTATAAGCCCATTCTCAGATTCATGTAGCAAAAGAAACAAATAACTCAAAAACAAAATATTTAAAGCAAGTCTTTTCTCCAAGCGAAGCCTAGAACGTCTGCTCACCAATTCCAGCAGGCAATTCATCTCCAAGGCCTGTATATATAAATATAAAAAGAAAAAATAGAGAAAACAGGATAAACGCCCTTAGTGCATATTAGGGCCGCAAGTAGTACAAGCAAAGGTATGAAAACAAGTGCAAGAAATATGGAACAAGATTTGGAATCAAGAATGTAAAACATAATGTAATAGGAATACAACAAGTAGTGGGATTCAAAAAACTAGCTAGTAAGAAAGACAACTCAAGTGACAAGATTTGGTAACAAGTACTAGTAGTACAACAAGTGGCAAATGAACATGTAATGGTATCAAGCATCAAGTAACAAGTATCACGTACAAGTGTCAAGTAATAAGTAGCAAGTCTCAAGTAACAATTCTCAAGTAGGGTATCAAGTGTGTACAAGTGACAAGTTAATCTTAAGTCTAATGTTTAATTCTATCTAGGTAGCACTTCATGCATCCATACTTTTACTATATGGTTGCTACATACAATCAGTTAAGTTTAGGCCTAGTGGTGATTTTATAGGACGGTGTACTCAGGTATCAAGTATCAAGCAAGCAAGGTTCATGAATACGAAAATAATATAATAAGTTCACGAACCAAGTCCAAGTTCGTGAATACACTAACAAGTTCAAGAACCACACAGTGGGTTCTTGAATACAGCAAGTTCATGAGCCAAGTAATTGCTTCATGAATACATCAAGATACAACAAGTTCATGAACCAAGTACTGGGAAACACATGCCCCCTTCCAAAAATATTTACCTATATTGTCCATTACTATGGTCTTTCCCTTAAACCCCAACTTATTATTTATTATTATCATCAAACCAGTACGAAAGTGTGCAAAACAAGTCAAGTATACATGATCAAAAACAGGGAACAAGTCTAGGCTAGGTAGGATACATGTTCGAGGGTCAAAACGAATCAAAATATCAAGAATGACGAGAATTCTAAATCTGGACAGCATGACGTTGCTGCACCAAAACTGCGATTCCCGTTGCTACAAAAATGTAAATATGGATCCGTCAGAAGTTCTAGAAACTAGACTCCTGCCCGGTTCCAACGCATATAATTAAGGTATATAAAAGTTGTGGTAATATGAGTCAAAATAGCAAACTATACAGGATTTGTGTTCAGCCAAAATTGGTAGATTTGAGTTTATACATATGAAACAGGAATGAAACATCATTAATTAATTCAGAAAAAATTCGAGAATATTCTCTAGGGTGTCCAGTATTAGCATACAAATTTTCAAGTCATTTACTTACTGGTAGCATAGTTAAAATAATTGTAAACCAAAGTGGTGCAACAGTTTTTTATGAATCTGCGATTACAGACACAGCGGCAGTAAAACTATGATATCTCCTAAACCGTAACTCGGAATTTGAAAATTATGGATGTTATTGGTAACTAGACACTTGGGGCTATATTTCATATTCAGGAATCAAGTTCACATTCTGGTGTTATCGGGGTCGAAACAGCAAGCCAAGATAGGATGAAAACCAAACAAGACACTTTTTGCATGAAATGTATCAAAATTTTCCTAGTTGTGAACAAGTGCACCAACGAAGGGTTGTGACTCTTAGATCATGTGATAGATAAGGAGAAACCTGAGATCATCAACGATAAACAAAGCAGAGTCACATTTACAATCTACTTACAGTATTTTCAAGGGAAAGTTTGTACTAGAAAACGAAATTTACAAGAAGATACTTGCCTTGGGGTGTAGACGATGAATCCGACGGAGGAATAACGGGAATGGATCCTAATACGAACCTTGATGGCGATCAAGATCAGACCAACAGAGGCTCATATCGGATCTTGATCAGATCTGAAGGAGATCATGATGATCAATCGATCGGATGGCTCACAACGCACTAGATCAAAACTCAACATCAACAGCATGGCTTGGCTTTGGGTCGATTGCGGACAACGATTGGATGGCGCAGCGATGGCGTACAGGGGCAGTGCCGGCGAGGGGGCTGGCGGGATGCTGCTGCTGGCTGACGGGAGGAGCAACACAGGGGTGCACTGTCGACGGGAGGCACAGCGCAGGGTAGCTGTGCTAGCTATCGGCGTCGCTCGGGAGGAGGCAAGGGGATCGTCGGTAGGGCGCTGTAGTCGGGAGACTGGGTGAAGGCTAGCTGCGATGGGGGATCGCTGCAGGGCTGCGGGGTGCTGGCCTGCAACACGTCGGAGGTCACGAGGGTGGGCAGGCGTCGGCTGAAGGTAGCGAAGCTGAGAGGTCAGGTATAGGAGGAGGACGGGAGAGAGAGACGAGCGGGAGATGGAGGCGGCTGCATGGGTTCTGAGAGTGAGAGAGAGAGCGGGAGGAAGGAGAAAGGGGGGGGGGGGGGGGGTCTGCACAGGAGAAGTAAGGGTTGGCAGCAAGTGTATAAAGAGTAGGGGGGTAGGGTTAGGTCAGGTTTAGGGTAGGTTTATAAATATAGGGTAACGGGTTTTAGGTTATTGGGTTAATGGATGCGAGTTGAATAGGATCCAAGAGAAGATAGGCTTATAGGGTTTAATAATAAATAAAACAATTAATATAATATAGTATTGATTAATAATGCTTGTTCGATACAAAATTTACAATAATAATAACAATAACAAATTCAAACAATTTATGTTGAATAGGTTGAAATTTGAAATTCGATTTTGGATTTCACAAAATAAATCAAATAATCAACTAGTGATAATAACAATAATAGTAATAATAGTAATAGTATAAACATCGAAATATGATTTGAGTCTAACAAATTCATTGAAATCCAAATAGTAATAACATAATAGATTTGGACTAAAATACAAATAGTTGATTATTTGAAAACTGAAAATAAGGTTGAAATACTCCATTATTCGAAATTAAATATAATTGACCAAGAAAATATTTTAAATGTAAAGTCCAAGTCGAATTTAACAAATACTGAATTCATAAATTTTAAATACAGAAAATACACAGAAATACGTATTTACGAAAACAGGAGTTACAGCCCCTCAACCATGTGGAGGGCACAAAAACCCCTCATAGACTCATGAAGGACGTGTTGGGTTTATATGTCTTGCATACACATGTTCAATGAGAAGAGATGAAGTGATGAGATGGAATCGAAGCGGATAGTTGAAGAAAGAGAAAAAAGCAGTCAACAACAGTAATAATGACAGAGGTGGATAGTTGACTATGCAGTTGACTATCACCCCCTCGGGTTTCAATCTTGTTGATTGCGGTCGATAGAAATTATGTGCAATCGACTGTCTTGCGCATTGATGCGGGTTTGGTTCGGTTCTTGAATATTCATGTGAAGCCCAACTTCATCTTCAAGTTAAATCGTATGGCTCTCAACATATGGTTATCTCTTTAGTATACATCGGATGGTTATAGTATCAAGTGTATCAAACTAGGGTTTCTCTAGATCTATATAATCAATTGTAATGGTTCCAAGAACGATATGATTCTATTGAGTGCCGAATAGAAGAAAAGAGTACTTCATCTGAGTGGTGAGAGATTTCTCTGTTGTAAACAACTAGTTCCAATTAGGCTTGAAAGAGGGTTGTTGTGAGAATTGTAATATTTTTGTATCTGCTCTAGTTGAAATAACATCTTGGTTCTTCCTCTTCCGGATTAAGGCGGAAACCCCGGTCGGAAAAATTCTTGTGTGCGTTGTGTGATTGATGTGATCTAGTTTTTGCTTGGTGGTTTGTGTTGATTGTGTCAAAGACTCAGTAAGATCCTCTAGAGGGAATAATTCTCTAACATGACGTACCCCACAATCTATTACATATGGCACGAATAATGGAGAAACACTCTCCCATTTCCAGCGTGTTGGATCCTATGTTACTAGACTCCCCAATTTGCATAATCTCCGCCAACATCGGACATGGTGCAAAACCTCTCAAGACCAAAGGCGATCTCTGTACTCAAAGCCTCCTTGGGCGACACCTCCATATTATCCACATATCGCAAAACATTACTTATAGCCTCACTACGACCAACTTGTCCATAATCATCGACATCACCCTGCATCGTTACCAATGCTCTTAATGTCACAGGTGCAACTCAAAGTTTCCACTATATCACAAAGAACCCTCACCGCAGCAAAGTCTTGCTCTCCCTTAGGATCCATTTCACCATGGCCATCAACTCCAACCAAATATGCACCTCTATACCTGCCCCACAACTCTTAGATCTCGGTTGTACCCCACACTACCTACATCTTGGTTTTGGCTGGGAGTCAACTACAGGAGAAGTACACACCTCGTCTATAAGCAAGTACAGCGATCCCTCATGCTTCCCACTTGCTACAACCACTGAACCTGCAATTATACACTACTCACAACTACCAAACGTCGTTGACAAACCCTCTTTGTCGAACATTCCTATCGAAATAAGATTTTCTTTCATGTTTGGGACATGCATTATCCCTCACAAAAAAATCTGCTTACTATCACTGACTTTCTTGCGAACCGTTCTGGTTCCAATCACAATGTACTGCTGACCATTACCCATGATCACATCTCCGAGAATACCCTCTCAATAGTCTTCAAGCACCTCCCTCATGGAAATGTAATGAAAAGAAGCACATGAATCAATCCAACTCCACCCTTGTTGATAAACATAACTTTTCATCCTTTGTTTTCTCGGCCACCACATTGGCTTGCTTTGATTGTTCTTACTTTCTCTTGATAAGGGTCATACAACTATGCATCATATGGCCCCACTTATAGAAATACCAACACTCAGGTCCACTGCCATCGTCGTTGTCTTCAAACCCACTGTCACTTTTCTAATCTTTCCTTTTTCGACTTCTCTTAGATCTCCCACGTGTTTCAACTGAAAGTGCGGAGTTGCTAGAAGATGATAGAGACTCGTTTCTTTTTCTTCTCACCTCCTCGTTCATGATGTTGCTCACAACATCCTGCAGAGTTTTCGAATCTGTTATAGTCCCTGTAATAGTTTATACCACCGTATCAAAATCGTATGGTATCAAAACTAAAAATGCATATGTTCTATTTGAAAATATCAACCTTGCAGCTTCATACTGGTTGTATACCATACATAAATTGTTCACATATTCTGCTACTGAATCCCTTTCTCCCAACTTTATATTAACCAATTTCTTCAAGTGAAGAATTTGATTCGATGCTGACGGTTTCTCATACATATCCGTTAGAATCTCCATTGCCTCCTTCGTGGCCTTGGCCTTCGAGATGTGAAATAGTGTTTTTCTACTCGATGCCAGCTGAATTTGTCCAACCGCCTTCTGAACAAAATGATTTCAATCTGCCAAGATCTTCGCATCCTCGTCTGCATCTTTCGGCTTCTCATCAAACAACGGACCATCTTGATCTTTCTGACGGAGATATGCCACCATTTGAATCTTCCACACTGTGAAATCAGTTCCATCAAATTTTTTGTCTTTCGACCTACTATCAGTCATCACAAAATCCTAAGCTCTGATACCACTACGTAGTGTCCGAAACACCCACAAAGACCCGATTCACCGATAACAAAATTCCACACAAACGCAAGATCTCACGAACACAAGGACAAAAAGAGGTAACCAATACGTGTTACTCAAAAAGTACAAAGATACAAGTTTTTTCACGATATTTTTTACCCCAAAATCTCTAAAAAAACGAAATAGAAAACTCTTTCTAATCTCTATGTTTTGACGGCCACACAATGTTGGAATAACTCTATTGGATCGACAAATCCTAACATATTTTACTCAAAAAAGTTTTTTTGATGGCGGGTGTAGTATATATAGCGGTGAGGATTGTCAAAGGAGAATACAAAATTTTGTGAACACATGGCTTTCGGCTGCATCCAAATCAAAGGAATCACTGTCTAATTTGGAACAGCCGAGCTAGCCCCTCCTAGTACAGTCCCCACTGTTTTAAGAGACACGTTGCCTTCGCCTGCATCCTAGCCGAGTGAATCACTGCCCAGCATGGAATAGACAAACTTGTAACTTTCAAACCGAACCCAGGAAAAACACAAAGCCTACACATATCTATGTCATTTCTATGCCCTATTTGAGTTATAAGCTCGGCCTAGTAAGCTCAACGTTCTCTCTGGTTACCATAGCCATAGCAATATTTGGCAATTTTAAGTAAAGGATTTCCTTTAAATAAATAGAAACATTTACTTCTTTACATATGCCAAACAAATTAGTTAAACAAGAAAATGACTGACTGATTTTAAGAAACCCAGAGCTCAATTCTAGCAGATTCAGTTCCAAATAAAAAGGAGTAATGTACATAGTCATACAAACATTCTTATGCTAATTTGGTATAATTCGGTACTCTAAGAAATAAAGAACTCAAAGTCCAATTAATGAATATGCATATGAATATGAACTCTGTTGCTGCTAATTTATGTATGGGAGCAAACAGATATGTGAATTCCGTTTAATAAAAACATTAAAGTTCAAACCTTTGTTGTTCGTCAGTGTTGACCGCAAAAAACTGTATTTGATTCCGAGATATGATCGTCAGGAACATCTGATATCACTCTTGTGGACCTGCAAAATAAGTCTAAAAGACCGGAGGTGGCCCCGGTGACAGATCCTCCGACGCCCAAGTCAAAAACTCGAAGATATAGTGGGTTTTGGGAGCGGAATTTGCAATTACCTAGTTTATGAGGATGTCTCGAGGTATATATAGTCGCCGAGGGAGGGCCAGTTTCAAGATATTCATTTATCTCTACTTTTTGGTGTTTGGATAGAGTTGGTTATCCCCTCCATACGACGAGACAAAGGTTTCAAACTCTGTCTTGTGCATGGAAGGAAAAAATTGGTTACCCCTAGAAATATGAGGTTTAAACTGGATTCGATGAATCTGACCTCCTTTGCATTAGGGCTATTGTAATAGTCCCTATCACAAGCTAGATTAGGTTGATGGGCCTGAAAACAGCCAGCTCATCTCATCCGGCCTGTATTTGTCGAAATTTACCGTTTACCCTTGAGAGCTTTAAGATTAGTGCCCGATTTGAACAATCACAGTTTTTACCGATATCATATGCCCCTCACTCTTGAAGACTGGGTTTTACAGCCTTTGAAGAGTAGTTTGTCCGTTTTTAACGGTTAACAGAACTTATCGGGGTCTTTGGGGACGTTTGAATCTTACTCGGGGTGTAACAAAATTGTTCTGAGTTTGCTAAGTATCCAGAATTATTTTTAGAAGTTTCGGAATTTTTTGTGACTTTTTTGAATTTTTGAGAATTTTCCCAAATTTTAATCATTTTTCAGACTTTTAGTTAATTAATCTGAATTTTAAATTAATTTATGAAATTTAAAATTATTTTTTTCCAAAATAATAATTAATATATTAAATTTTAAAATAATATTTAGAATTTTAATTATTTTTTTAGAATTTATAAAATAACTAGGTTTGCCCGTTGACACGTGCCTACGGCACGTCTTCGGAACGGTGCATCTTATTTGATCATATAAAATAGTTTTGGAGGTCCAGCAAATTAATTGAAGTAGCAAACATATTATATGAGAAATATTTGGGGGGTCCAGCAAAAAACATATTATATGATTTTTTTTATTTTTTTGAATAATTTTTAAAGTTTTTAAATTTTAAATTTTTTTAGTTTTTTAATGTTTTATTTTTTAAAAATTTTTAATTTTTTTATTTTTCATAATTTTTTGAATAGAAGAGGGAAGGAGAGAAAGAAAAAAAATAAAATAAATATAGGAGTTGTTTTGGGTGGGGGATTTGAATTTAAGTTTTGGGGGAAAACTTTGGGGGGGGGGGGGGAGGGGGGAATATGTTTTGTGAGGTTAGATGTTGACCTTTTATTTTTGGGGGGATTGAAGGAGAGCCACTTGATAGCTTTCTTTGTGTTTTATTATATAGATTTTCCAGATTATTAAACTAATTTTCAAATTTTTAATTATTTTTCTGAAATTTATAATTAATAAAAATAATTTAATTAAGAAATAGTACATGAAATAATCTGGGTCGTCGATCAAGGAGATTGAGGATTTTAAGGAGATTTAACGGTCACGAGTCCTCAAAGCAACCGACCTCCCCAGTTTGCTGATGGGACCTGGGAGGGAGTGGGTCCAGTGTGCCAGTAAGCGGGCACTGACACGTGGGACCCATTGTCATGTCAGCCACTATTTTTCTTTTATTTTTCTTTTTAATTTTGACACTTGCTTCGCACGTATTATTTTGAAGCGTGGAATTTTGAGCGATCATGCTTGTCCATCTCGTGCAGTGCAAATTTTGAGGAGATCGGATGATGGAGGAGCGATGAGGCAACCACTCTCCCCGGTTTGGCTTTGCACACTAGGGAGGTATGGAGTGCACTTGTCAGTGGACGGGGGGTCTGAAAGTGGGCCCCCCTCTTCGAGTCCCTCTTTTTTTCTCTCCCTCCCTATTTCTCAGTGGGTGGCGGGGCCCACATGGCCACGTGGCACCTCTGCCGAGCAACACATGGGCCGGCCTACTGAGCTGTTGGGGCCCGTATCGCCATGTGGTGCTCTCCCACTGTCGAACAAAGGTGAGGACCACATACTTTGCACGTTATTTTTTTCCGACAAGTGCTTTGCACATTATTTTTTATGCGCTTAGCATGTACTTTCTTTTTCTTCCATTATACCGCATATTTTTACTCGGTATCGCATATTGTGACTCTGTAACGCATATTTTTACGCGTTTTGGGATATTTTACGCATTTGAACACGTTTTTGGGCTATTTTTCCTCTCATAAATTCAACATTCCTCCATTCTTTTCTCCTCACTTCACTATTCATTTGTTCTCACTTTCAAGCGGCTGTTTTCTTCTTCAAGAGCTCGATTTGTGCGGTACTTTTTATCGTTTCTCACCTCAATAGTCAGATAACATTAAAGTTATAAATTTCTTCTCGAGCCATGGCTAAGGTATCGTTAGGTAGTTCCTCCACCTCCAGTAGTGATGGATTAGTGGTGATTTTTGTTTCTCAACCATGTAAGGGGGAAGAGGTAGTCAGCTCCTCCGTTGTTGTAGAGGATATCGACCAAAGGAGAGATGACAAGGGGTGTTCCCTTTTGCGGTTTCATCCTCCTCTTATTCCACTTCTAGTCCCTCAGTACCTAGAGGACATATCAGACCTAATCCACTATGTGGCTACATGCAAGGAACCCAACAACTACCTGATCTCCTAAGACGGTCATGTGAGGACTATCATTATGGAGGAGGAAATCCTGACCATCAAGCCTTATTTTGGGATTCCTCCACAATATGAGTTGGTCATTCCTGGTCTTGGGGTTAGGGTTTTCCCCCAAATATTTGGAGAGTATTATGTGTTACTTTTAATACTTTCCATAGTGGGTTGTGCTTGCTGATGCACCCATTCATGACGAAGATGCTTAATTGGTATGGCCATGAGCCCAATTTAGTTTGCGCCCAACTTCTGAAGGCATCTCACAGGCTGCATTCTGAGGTGCTAAGAGGTCGGCGCCAAGCCAAATCTACGATTGTGGCGGAGACATTTCAAGCCCCATAAGCAACAGGCATGCGATAACTGGTATTACATCTCCCCTCATACGAAAATAGGGGTAATCAGCATCCCAGGCTCCATCTAACATTGGAAGCACATGTATTTTATTATTCGGAGTCCCAAATCGTGGGGGTTTCCTATTAGATGGGGGAGTTCAATGCCGTTGAACGTCAAACCGGAGTTGACAGAGGAGGAGGAGAGGGTGAGCGACTCTCTCCTTGTAGGTGGTGAGATGTAGTTGCGGGATGTGTCCTAGGAGGTTCTGCATTCAGGAGGATTGAGCCCGATGGACCCTAGTATGGCTTTTCATTTTTTGCATTTTATTATTTGCACTTTCGTTTCAGCACTTTCCTGCTTTCCATGTTTTGATATTTCATGCCCATCTTCCTTGTTTCTTTTTACTTTTGTGTTTATGGAGCATGGATTTCAGCGGTCTGCTTGCGAACCGGGTCTCTTTGTAGGCTAGATGCTCGGAGGACAGGAAGAGGATGGGGGGAGCTATTCACCATGGGATTCCGAAGTCTGCTGATGGTTCTTCCGCTTCCACCCCAACAGGAGTGGGGCAGCAGTTGACATATGCATTGTCGAGCCCCGCGGGGATTTCGATTTAGATGTTCGCTTGGCCCTTCAGCACTCCCCGCTTACCGTCACGGCCGATGCCATTTTTACTTTCGAGGAAAAGAAGGTGTATGCCTCGGATTGGGGGTTGAGACGTAGCGATGCGATCTTGGGGGACTCGGTGAAGTGCCTTGACGTAGTGCATAATCTCCCGCCTCTTGAGGACCAGAAGGTTCTAGGAAAGGAGACAAACAATGGCTCCATCATGGAGCTTTCTCAATGTGCCGTTTCGGTGAGTTGCTTGACCTTCAGTTTTTTAAATTCTATTTTAAATTTCTTCTTTGAATTCTAATTTTTTTTAATTCATTTGCTTCTCTTTACAGGTTTCTTTTCGGAATGGAAATCTGATTAAGCTGATACATGCCGAGGAGAAGGAGTGGAAGAACGAGGCTGCTGCGGTCGAGAGGGAAATGAAGAAAACTGTTAAGAAGCTGGAGGCGATGAGTGGTAAGGAAATGGTTCTTATGGCCAAATTAGAGACAAAGCGGAGGAAGTGAAAAGAGGAGGTCGCAAGTGATCTGGCAGCGGCAGTGGCTTCGACGATGTCCGAGGCTGAGGCGAAGGCACTGGTTCATCTTAACAAGATGATGGATCAGTCCTACGCCAAGGCCCATTGTGCATGTGACAGAGCGAGTTCTCGGCTTTGACAGAAGGGGGTATCACCCGGAGCTTCGTCCCGGGATGGAGCTAGTGGTGGAGGAGATTGATGAGGATGAGGCTCAAGTCGGTTCACTAGGCGGAGAGGAGATGTAACGCCCCATAATTTTTAGATATAATATTTTGAATAAATAAATAAATTTTAAATGAATTTATTTAATTATTTTGAATTTCTGTGAAATGGTCATTTGCACATGCAAAACACGTGCAAATATTTTTGAAAAGTATTTTAAATTTTTAGTTGCTAAATAAATTCTCTTATTTATAATTGGATATATTTTAATTTTTGGGATTTTTCTGAATAAGAGAAACTACTTTTGTAAATATTTCGAAAGAAGGAGACTTTTGTGTAAAAGTCATTTGGAGGCAAAAATTGAATTCAAAATTTGCATTTGGGTGCCGGTTTTCAGTGGAGTGTTTTAGGGGATGATATTTTATCTATTTAATTTGATTTTGATTTGATTTGATTGGGTAAATAATAATCTTTGCAAATTGGGACTTCTATGGGGTTTTATTTGTAAAATACCCCAAAGAAACCCTAAAATCATCCCAGACTATTTAGTGAGTAGAAACTTTTGGCTTCCCTTTTTCTTGGAATTTTGGTGATTTCTTCAGTCATTGAGGAGTGTATCTATTACTTGGAGGAGAAGGCTACTCTTTTGTATCAATTTTCTTCTTGAGGTGGGTAACACTCTATCCCTCTTGTTATGTTTTTATCTCATGGAGTATAGTATCATGTTAGGGGTGAAATTTTTGTGATCCATGGTTTTATGTTAGCTTGATTGTGGTATTTTTATGAGATTCTTGTAGAGATGTATGTTTGATATGAGATTTGTTGATTACTAGGTTTACCCATGGACACGTGTCTACAGCACGTCTTCTGAATGTTGCAATATATGAAAAACACTGTAAACAGTAAAATATATGCAATTCTATTTGAGTAACAAATCACATAGTTCAATATTTATATGCAATACCATCTGGTTATTGACTACACGATAAGTTATAAAAAAAAAGTTAGAATGTCGTAAAATAATTACATACTAAAACAATTAGGGGTGGTTTGGTTGGTTATAAAAAAAAATGAAGAGAGGGAATAGCATTGTAGCAAAAGCAATTCCTTGGATTTGATTTCTTAAAAGTAGCTTTGGTTGAATATAGGTTTACTGTAGCGATAATTAAATGTTAGCTAGCTTTATTTTGGTTGTAGTAACACTGTAGCGAAAGTAATTTAACATATTTTTTCTTTTTTGTTTTACATGAAATTAATCAAAAATGGGGGATTAATTAATTTTATTTAAGTTTAATCCTTAATATTTTGGATGAGTTAATTAAGCTTAATTAGACTGAAACTAATTAACTTTTAATCCCTAAATTTTAATTTATTAAGAGCTTAATTAATATTAGTGTGATTTTAATTAGTCTTTTCTTAATTTATTAAAGTAGGGATTAAAGGTTAATTAATTTCAAAACTCAAAAAAATATCAACTACTTCACACAACATAAAGCATAAATCTAAATGTGGTTACTGTAGCTATAGTAACGGGTACTATAGCTACAGTAACAGGCAGAAAAATATCTTTTGTGAGCATACTCTGAACCGTTGATTTACTTCCAATTGAAGGAGAGCTAGTTGATAGCTTTCTTTTGAATTGCTTTGTGTTTTATTATATAGATATGACATAAAAATTAAATCTTGATTGTATGTTGATCTAAAATAATTTTTTCTTGGATAATGGAGTTTTCTATGCATGAAAGATCAAATTTTTATTTGTAGAAATAGATCTAAAGAACCTGTATGTTATTGTAGATGTGTAGATCTTATTGTATGATAAAAAAAACATGTTTGAGCAATTAAAAGATGGATTTTTTTATGAGTTATTCACTGTTTTAATGTGGATTCATGAGGAGTTGAAAACTTGAATTTTTATATATTGATTTCATGTTAAAACCCATTCAAAAAATATATTTTATATGAAGAATACTAGGGTTAGGGTTTCGGGTTAAACCCTAGACCTAGGGTTGCTCGGGGTTTGGGTTTGAATAGTGCCCCGGGGTTACAAAGTGCAACCTGAGCAATGTGCATACCCCAAGCTGCTATTTTTTGGATTTCGGTTTGGGATTGTGGCTTGGTTTTTATGAGATTTTGTAAGGGTTTGGGTGTTAGGGTTTGAGAACCTTATTATGCATATAGATGAGTATATGTATGTGTATAAATCTAGTAATTGTATGATGATTAATTGATTATTTTGATCAAGTTTCAATTGTGCGAAATTCAAATTTTTGTGGGAATTTAGCTTCAAATTTTAATGTATTCAAGTAATAAATTTGATGGTGAAAATCTATATTTTGGTAGGTAAAATTCTCAATTTTGAGGGGATATGTGTTCTAGTACTTAAAGATGATAACTTGAATTTTATAGGGGTATATATTCCATTTCAAAAGAGACTTGTTTCTAGTTTACATTGATTGGATTAAAGAGAAATTTATTAAGTTTTATGTATGTATGGAAAATGAGATCTAAAAGTGGAATTTAAAGGATTTTGTTGATTGGATTTTGTTTCCTTATAAGAAGAGTCTTTTATGGTAGTAACGGTTTATTAAAAGGAAATGTGAATAATGAAGAGATTTTTGGATGTACAAATGTTTATTTTGGAATAAAGTATTTCATGTTTGAGATTTTGATTTACAGCCGTGGTATTGTGGGAAAAGTATTATTTTTCAGCAAAGAGTATGTAAAGAGTATTTTGAATGATTGAACCAAGTGGGTTTTTTATATATTGTGATTAGGTTTATTGTGATAACCCTGGATGGACGTTTGAAGCATTGAGTTGGGAGCACTAGATACTGAGCGAACCCAAGAGTATCGGCAATGGATATTTTGATTTTAGCAATTTATCCTATGGGGCTAATGTTCCTGGTTTGGCAAGAGAAGTTCGGTAGGGTAGAGCTGGTTCTAGGTGGCTGAGGTTGTTATTGTTACAAATCTAAAGATAAGCACTAAATTGGGAGTTGTGACGGAATTTGGGCAACGTAAGTATGGGCTTTTTTCAGTCGGACGGATGTATTCCAGGACTGTGTATTTGTTGTTTCTCTTTAGTATGTTCGCATGTCAAGGGTCGGTAGGCCCCTATTCGCTGAATGTCTAGAAGTGAGACGGATTTGGTATGTTCGTGCATCGAGGGTCGGCGGTCCTATTCGCGGAACATACGGTATATTTGCGTGTCGAGGGTCAGCAGGTCTATTCACGGAATGTATGGTGTATCTGCACGTTGAGGGTCGGCAGACCTATTCGTGGAGTATACGGCAGGGAGGTGATTCTCCATAGTTACAGCGATGCTTGCGAGATGCCTGCATGTTTACACTTGTACAACTTGGCTGGTTGCGTATCGGGACTGAGGTCTATTCACGGAGTGTCTAATCTTGTCTCTGGACTGATGTAGTTTTCGTGGCGATGAATTGTACCCTAAAATGTGGTGAACGCTAAGGGCTTACTCTCGGACCTATGTAGTATGGGATGCATAGAATCTGAACAATTATGTATTAGTGTGCAACGTGTGCATTGTATTTTCTTGAACATTATTTTATGCATTTTCCTTTGTTTTCCTGACACACACTGATTTATTTATTGTAGTTTCACCTATTGATTTTATAAGCTTTTTATCATGGTTTTTTGTTAATGGTTTGTGGCAAGTTTGTGATTGTGAGACTTTGGAGGGTTACTATTATTATGGTATTGCATCATTGTATTCAACTGACGTGTCCACTTTTCTGGTCAGTTTTGCAGGATTTGCGAGTAAGTGTCTTAAGCAAGGTTAAAGCTTGGACTTCGAGATGACTAAAGTTACATGTTGAGATGTGTTGTAATAAATATGTTTAATTTTCACTGTGCATTATAATAAAGAACTGTTGTAAATAAAACTTATAATTTTCCCTGTGTTTATACTGTGTTTGGATTATATTGAAGTAAAGATTCTGGAGTTTTGTCTCTTATTTTTATTATTGAAATTCGGGGTGCTACAGGAGACGAATGGAGCGACTGGGGTTCCTCCTCCTTTGGCTTCTTCTGATAATGGAGTGTTGATCATTCATTCTTTAGAACTTTTTCTCTTTGCACATATTTTGATGTATTTTGTAGTATCCTAATAGCGGACCGGCCACCGCTTGTTATATCTTTGTATTTGAATGCAAGAAAATTTTGGAATTTTTGTACTGAAGTGTCATACTTGTTACTTCTCTTGTGATGGATGTTGAGCTTTGTATTGTTTGGCAAGTCAATGCGTTGTGGGATGGGTCAAGACCCTTGACCGGGACCCACAAATCTAAATGCGGATCCCGTCCGACAGGTGGAGTCGTTCAAGAGAATGAACCTGCTTGTGTTCGAAGGGCAAGCTGACCCTAATGAGACAGGCGATTGGATTAGACAGATGTAGATTGTCTTTGAAGTGCTGGAGACTCCTACAGATAGCAAGGTGAAGTTAACCACGATGCAGTTGGAGAAGGATTTCGGTATCTGGTGGCAGTCCGTAAAGAGAACTTTTGGCGAGGAGCCGGTATCATGGGATGCGTTCCTAGAGAAGTTCAGGGACCGCTACTTCCCCATGGATATCCAGGAGAAGAAGGCGTTGGAGTTCTTGAGCCTACAATAGGGTAATTTGTCAATGAGAGAGTATGAGACTAAGTTTACTCAGTTGTCAAGATACGCTCCTGAGCTCATTGCAGATGAAGCTAAGAAGGCAAGGAAGTTCAAGCAGGGCCTAAGGCCGAACCTAAGGTCTCAGATGATATCGTTGGGAATCCGAAGGTTCGATAAGCTTTTCAGAAGAGCAACGGTGACAGAAGTAGATATGGAACTGTTCCAGTCGAAGAAGAAAACCTGGAACAAGAACAAGAGGCCGGCAGCGGTGACTCACAGTAGAGGCAAGTTCTCAGAGAAGAGGGGCAGGTTCAGTGAGCTCCAAAGAGGTGCCACACGAGTTTAGGGAGTGACTTGCTACAATTGTGGAGAGACGGGCCACATTAGGACCTCATGTCCTAAGCTAGTAAGGACCCAGACTTATTTCCAATGCGGCAAAGAAGGGCATATCAGGCCTAATTACCCGCAAACGAAGCAGGGTGGCGCAGGTGGTGGCAAGCAGCAGAGGAAGGGGCAAGTATTCACGTTAACAGAGGAGGATGCTGACAACTTTGAAGACGTGATTACGGGTATGCAAAAGTTTTGGATTTATGGCAAAAGTGCATTGAACAAAAAACTTTGGATGAGAATAATATTGAGAATTGAATATTATGATTTCTCATGTAACGGGACATGTTTTGTTGAATGGAATAAAAGCTAAAGTTTTGTTTGATACTAGGTCTTCGCAAATTTTTGTGTCGCCCTAGTTTGCTAAAGTGTTAGGTGTTGAGCCTAAAATGTTTTCAGGCAGGGTTCTGTCGGTGGTGACACCGTCAGGAGAGGAATTGATTGCTGATTGATATTACGCATGGTGTGATATCAAGATTGGAGGAATACTTTTTGGGATTCACCTCATCGAGCTGGATGTTTTGGGCATCGATGTTATTGTGGGCATCGACTGGATGGAAATCTATTATGCCACTATAGAGTGTAAGCATAAGGAGGTGGTGGTGAAAGCACTGGGAGGACCCGCGGAGACTTTTCAATGGAAGAAGGGTGCATGAAGGTGGTTGTGGCACTAGCAGAGACTCGGTTTTCAGAGGAAGTCAGGAAAATTCCTGTAGTTCGAGATTTTCCAACAGTGTTATTGGATAGCTACCGAGGTTAACGCCGCAACATGATGTTGAGTTTTGCATCAACATTTAGCCGGGTAGTGCTCTGATATCTAAAGCTCCTTACAGAATGGCGCATGTTAATCAAGACAAAGTGAAGAAGAAGATCGAGGAGTTATTGCACAAGGGATTCATCAGGCCAAGTGCTTCGTCTTGGGGTGTGCCGATGTTGCTCGTGAAGAATAAGGATGGGTCAATGATGATGTGCATTGACTATCGGGAACTGAACAAGGTGACGATTCAGAATAAGTATCCGATTCCAAAGATTGATGATCTATTCTATCGATTACAGGGTGCAGCTGTGTTCTCGAAGATTGATCTACGGTCTGGATACCATCGGGTCCGAGTTAAGGAGGAAGATGTGCACAAGATAGCTTTTAGGATGCGGCATGGGCATGATGAGTTTCTAGTGATGCTGTTTGGAGTGACGAATGCACAAGCGATATTCATGGATTTAATGAACATGGTTACGTGGCCGTTCATCAACTCTTTCGTTGTGGTATTTATCGATGATAACCTGGTGTACTCGAAGTTGGAGGAGGAACATGCTGAGCATTTGGTAGAAGTTCTGAAGAAGTTTCAGGAACAGAATCTGTATGCCAAGTTATCGAAGTGTAAGTTCTGGCAGTATGAGGTGGCATTTCTGGGCCACATCCTTTCTAAGGAGGGACTGACTACTGATCCTCAGAAGATTGAGGCGGTGAAGAGTTGGCCTAGACTGACGACAGTGAAGGAGGTCCGGAGTTTCATGGGGTTGACTGGATACTATCGACGTTTCATTCAAGGTTACGCACAGATAGAACATCCATTGACAGATTTGACAAAGAAGAATGTGGTGTTCAAATGGACGGATAAGTGTGAATCCAGTTTCCAAGATTTGAAGGAGAAATTGACGAAATGACATATTCTTGTGTTGCCGCGAGCATGTATGGATTATGATATCTACAGTGATGCATCTTTCAGAGGTTTGGGTTGTGTTCTGATGCAGGAAGGGAATGTCATTGCGTATGGATCGAGACAGTTGCGTCATCATGAAAAGAACTATCCGACGCATGACTTAGAGCTTGCAGCTATCATTTTTGCCTTGAAGCAGTGGAGGCATTATGTGTATGGTGAGAAGTTCAACATGTATACATATAACAAGAGTTTGAAGTGCATTTATCAGCAGAAGGATATGAACCTATGTCAGAGGTGGTGGTTGGAAATTTTTGAGGACATTAGTCCTGAGATCAAGTGTCACTGAGGAAAAGCGAATGTGGTAGCCGATGCACTCAGTCAGAAGGTTAGTCTGTCTCATCTGATTACGACGCAGAAAGTGTTGGCAGAGGAGCTAGATCGGACAGGTATCGAGGTGGTATTGCAAGTTTGGGTGGCCTCATTAGCTTAGTTGAGACTTCAGCTTACTTTGAGAGAGCAGAACATTGAGGGCCAGAAGTCAAACGCGGAGATTCAGAAGATGTTACAGCATATTTCCGTTGGCAAATTGTCTTTCGTGTCCAAGATGGGGTGCTTTGGATGGTAGAGAGGTTATGTGTTTCGAAAAGAAAAGATTTGAAGGAAAGAATATTGAAGGAAACACATACAACCTTATTGTTCGTACATTCTGGAAGCACGAAGATGTACAAGGACATCAAGCAGTTTTTTTGGTGGCCAGGCATGAAGAGAGATGTTACAGACTTTGGGGCAAGGTGCTTGACTTTTCAGCAGATCAAGGCGGAGAATCATAAGCTTGGAGGATTATTGCAGCCATTTCCCATTCCAGAGTGGAAGTGGGAGAATATTAGTACCGAGGAGTTCGAAGGGTAATGACTCGATCTGGGTCAATGTGGACTGGTTGACGAAGTCGGCAAATTGCTTGTCAGTGAATATCACATGGTCATTGGAGAAGTTGGCCGAGGTGTATATTGAAGAGTTCGTGGGAATTCATGGAATTTCTGTGAATATCGTCTTTAACAGAGATGCAAGGTTCACATCGAGGTTTTGGAGGAGTTTGCAAACCACTTTGGGGACCAGGACTGACTTTAGTACAACGTTTCATCCACAAACAGATGGAAAAACTGATAGGGTGAATCGAATACTATAAATTTTTTTGAGGGCATGTGTTATGGACTTCGGCGGAGGATGAGAGAGGTACTCAGCACTGGTGGAGTTTGCCTACAACAACAACTATCATGCGATTATTGGCATGGTACCATATGAGGCTTTCTGCAGAGGAAGTACAAAACGCACGTTTTTTGGTATGAAGTTGGCGAGAGGCAGATGTTTGGACCAGAGATCGTGTAGCAGACTTCGGAGAAGATCGAGCTGATTTGGTTGGGGTTAGTCGAAGCGCTGAGCAGGTAGAAGAGTTATGCAGATGTTCGACGCCGGGACTAGGAATTTAAGGTTGGAGATGCAGTTTTTCTAAAGGTATCGCCTATGAAAGAAGTCATCAGATTTGGAAGAGGAGGCAAATTGGTACATACTTTCTGAAGAGGATTCGGAAGGCAACTTACAGATTGGATCTACCAGAAGAGTTGGCACATGTACACAACATATTCCATATGTTCATGTTGAGAAAGTATGTACCAGATCAGAATCTTCAGCTACCCGAGGTACCAGAAGGATTGCAGTTGAATTTGAGCTACAAGGAGCAGCCTGTAGAGATTTTGGATCGCCGAGAGAAGGTTCAGCGGAATAAGGTCATACCGATGGTCAAGGTGTTGTGGAGGTACCAACTATTCAAGAAGGCCACATTGGAAGCTGAGGACCGGATGAAGACTGATTTTCTAGAATTGTTTGTATAAATTCCGTGTTTTTTTTATTCTTTTCCCCTGTTAGTAGTAGTTCCGAGGACAGAACTTTTCCAAGGAGGGAGTGATGTAACACACCATAATTTTTAAATATAATATTTTGAATTAATAAATAAATTTTAAATGAATTTATTGAATTATTTTGATTTTTTTTTGTGAAATGGCTGATTGCACGTGCAAAACACGTGCAAATATTTTTAAAATGTAAATTTTAAATTTTGAGTTGATAAATAAATTTTCTTACTGATAATTGGATATATTTTAATTTTTGGATTTTTTCTGAATAATAGAAACTGCTTTTGTAAATATTTCGAAGAAGGGGACTTTTGTGTAAAAAGTCGTTTGTAGGCAAAATTTGAATTTGAAAAATTGTTGGACTGCATTTGGGGGCCGGTTTTTGGATGAGTGATTTAGGGGATGATATTTTATCTATTTAATTTGATTTTGATTTGATTTGATTTGGTAAATAATAAACTTTGCAAATTGGGACTTCTAGGGGGTTTTATTTGTAAAATAACCCCAAAGAAACCCTAAATCATCTCGACCTATTTAGTGAGCAGCAACTTTCGACCTCCCTTTTCCTTGAAAATTTTGGTGATTTTCTTCAGTCATTGAGGAGTGGATCTATTGCTTGGAGGAGACTCTTTTGTAATTTTTTTTCTTCTTGAGGTGGGTAACACTTATCTCTCTTGTAATATTTCTATCTCATGGATGTGTAGTATCAAGTTAGGGATGAATCTTTTATGATCCATGGTTGTATATTAGCTTGATTGTGGTATTGTTATGAGATGCTTGTAGAGATGTATGTTTGAAATGAGATTTGTTGATTATATGACATAAAAATTAAATCTTGATTGTATGTTGATCTTAATTTGTTCCTGGATAATGGAGTTTTCTATACAAGAAAGATCAAATTTTTATTTGTATAAATAGATCTAAAGAACCTATATGTTATTGTAGATGTGTAAATTTATTGTATGATAAAAGAAACATGTTTTGAGCAATTAAAAGATGGAATTTTAATATGAGATATTCACTATTTTAATGTGGATTCATGAGGAGTTGAAAACTAGATTTTTTATACGTTGATTTCATGTTAAAACCCATTGAAAGAATATATTTTTATATAAATAATACTAGGTTTAGGGTTTCGGGTTAAACCCTATACCTAGGGCTGCTCGGGGTTGGGGTTTGAACAGTGCTCCGGGGTTGCACAATGCAACCCGAGCACTGTGCAGACCCTAGGCTGCTATTTTTTGGATTTCGGTTTAGGCAGTTTTTTATGAGCATTTGTGAGGGTTTGGATGTTAGGGTTTGAGAACCCTAGTATGCATATAGATGAGTAT
The DNA here is from genome assembly GCA_017893485.1 of Hemerocallis citrina. Lineage (NCBI taxonomy): Eukaryota > Viridiplantae > Streptophyta > Magnoliopsida > Asparagales > Asphodelaceae > Hemerocallis > Hemerocallis citrina. The sequence continues at coordinate 68,670 of JACEHZ010000074.1, read as the reverse complement.
ATGTATGTGTATAAATCTAGTGATTGTATGATGATTAATTGATTTTTTTATCACGTTTCGAATGTGCGAATTTCAGATTTTTGTGGGAATTTAGCTTCAGATTTTAATGTATTCAAGTAATAAATTTGAAGGTGCAAATCTATATTTTAGTAGATAAAATTCTTAGTTTTGAAGGGATTATGTGTTCTCGTACTTAAAGATGAACCCTTGAATTTTATAGGGGTACATTTTCAGTTTCAAAAGAGACTTGTTTCAATTTAAGTTGATTGGATTAAAGAAAAATTTATTAAGTTTTATGTATGTATGGAAAGTGATTTTTAAAAGTGGAATTTAAATGAATTTTTGGATTGGATTTTGTTTGCATATAAGAAAGAGTCTTTTATGGTAGTAACGGTTTATTAAAAAAAATGTGAATAATGAAGAGATTTGTGGATGTCCAAATGTTTATTTGGGAATAAAGTATTTCATGTTTGAGATTTTGATTCACACCCGCGGTTTTGCGAGAGAAATATTACTTTTCAGAAAAGAGTATATAAAGAGTATTTTGAATGATTGAACCAATTTGCTGTTTTTTATTGTGAGAACCCTGCATGGATGCTTGAGGCATTGAGTTTGGAGCACTAGATACTGAGAGAACCCAAGAGTACTAGCAATGGATATTTTGATTGTAGGATTTTAGCCTGTGGAGCTAGTGTTCCTGGTTTGGCAAGTGAAGCCCGGTAGGGTAGAGCTTGTTCAAGCTGGCTCAGTTTGTTATCATTACCAATCTAAGGACATGCACTAAGTTGGGAGTTATGACAGAACTTGGGAAATGTAAGTATGAGCTCTATTTTTAGCCGGATGGATGCATTCCAGGACTGCATAATTTTTGTTCTCTCTCCAGTATGTTCGCGCGTCAAGGGTCGGAAGGCCTATTTGCGGAATGTCTAGAAGTGAGACGGATTTGGTATGTTCGCGCATCGAGGGTCGGTAAGCATATTTGTGAAACGTACGGTATATTCGCGCGTCAAGGGTCAGTAGGCCTATTCGCTGAATGTACAGTGTATCTGTACGTTGAGGGTTGGTAGGTTTATTCGCATGGTATACGGTCGGGAGGTGATTCTCCAGAGTTAGAGAGATGCTTGTGGGATGCTTGCGTGTTTACACTTGTACAGCTTGGCAGGTTGTGTACCGGAACTGGGGTCTATTCACGGAGTGGCTAATCTTGTCTCTGTCAGGGATATTGTTTTCATGGTGAGGGATTGAACCCTAAAATGTGGTGAATGCTAAGGACTTTCTCTCGTACCTATGTAGTATGAGATGCATAGTATTCAAACAAGTATGCATTAGTATGCATCGTGTGCATTGTGTTTTCTAGAACATTGTTTTGTACATTTTCCTTTGTTTTCGCGACACACACTTATTCATTTTGTTTTGTTTCACTTGTTGATTTTATGAGTCTTTTATCATAGTTTTATTTTATGTTGTGTGGTAGTGAGACTTTGGAGGGTTACTATTATTATGTTATTGCGTCATTTGTAATCAACTAACGTCCCCACTTTTTTGGTCAATTTTGTAGGATTTGCGAGTAAGTGGCATGAGCAAGGTTAAAGCATGGACTTCGAGATGACTGAAGTTAAATGTTGAGATGTGTTGTAATTAATTTATTTAATTTTCCACTGTGCATTGTAATAAAGAACTGTTGTAAAGTAAAGTTGTAATTTTCCTTGTGTTTATACTGTATTTGGATTACATTGAAGTAAAGATTCTGGAGTTTTCTCTTATTTCTGTTATTAAAATTCGGGGTGCTACAGGAGAGGAACGGAGCGACTGGGGTTCTTACTCCTTTGGCTTCTTCCAATGATGGAGCATTGATCTTGCATTCTATAGAGCTTTTTCTCTTTGCACTTATTTTGATGTATTTTGTAGTAGCCTAATAGTGGACTGGCCATCGCTTGTTGTATCTCCGTATTTGAATGCAAGAAAATTTGGGAACTTTTGTATTGAAATGTCATACTTGTTACTTCTCCTGTGATGAATGTTGAGCGTTGTATGCCTTCTTTGTGTTGTTTGGCATGTCGATGCATTTTGGGGAGGATTCGAACGGTTGTTTCGAGCTCCTAACCCGCATGTTTGTGTGCCTCCTGCATTGATGCAGTGTACCACATATTCCCGGTGCTGTAGTGCTCCGATTGGGGTGTGTGACCTATCGTTTCAACGAGGACTCAAAGGTTTACAAGTTCTATTTAGAAATGGATTGAGCATTTTGTCCATCTTCGGGGTCAGATTCAAATTTTTGCTTTGAACTCCGAATCTGCCTATTCGCATGCTCCCAGTGGTGCTGTAGTGTAATGCATATTCCTAGTGCTGTAGAGCTCCAATTTGGCCACATGACTGATCATTTCGATGAGGAGTCGAAGATTTGTCCGTCTCGGGGGTCAAAACCGGTCCGCAATACGTCTGTCTCCCGGGAGCTTAAGAAGATGAGCTACGTCGTTTGGGAGTTTTTGAGAAGTTTAACAAGTTTCATGCGTAGATCGAATGGTCGTTTCGAGCCACGAACTCTCATTTTCGCTGACTATGGGCGCAATTCCAAGCCATGATTATGAACTTCAAACCTATTTTTAAAGAGTTTTCAACAAGTTGTAAGAGCATTTTCGATGGTGAGCTACTCAGTTCTTGCTTATTTGCAAATGACTAAAGTGGCATCGAACCAAGTGTTTGACTCCAAACATGTTGTTGGAGAGTTTCAACTAGTTGCAGGAGCAATTTCGATTGGTGAGCGGCTTCGCACTTGTTTGTTCGCAAGTGACTAAAGCAGCGTCAAACTAAGTGTTGGACTCAAAACTAGTTGTTTAAGGGTTTTCAACAAGTTGTAAGAGCAATTCTGAATGGTAAGCTGATCGGTACTTGCTTTTTCGCAAGCGACTAAAGCAGAGTTAAACCAAGTGTTGGACTTTGAAATTATTGTTTGGATGCTAGCGAGTTGTGGGAGCAGCCCTTGGAGAGAAGCTGGACTCCGAATTAGCTATTTAGTTGAGCCACAATCGTGACTCGGGTGGACAGGTATGAGGCTAGTGCAATGATTTTTACGAGAAAAATAAACTAATTTTTATTGAAAGAAAAATTAAGTGCTGCTTTAATAGTGCAAGCATTTATTACATGCTTTGGCCGTATCATAAGTATTGGCCTTATTAAAAACATGGAAACTAGTTCTATTATAGGATGTTAAGCACCCTCGTGGTACTTCATCAAATGTTCAACATTCTAGGTACTCGATTACCCCCCCCCCCCCCCCCCCCCCCCCCCCCCCTCCTTTCAAATTGGTATTCTCCTGGGCGGACAACTTTGGAGATCTTGTATGGCCCCTTCTAGTTGGGAGCGAGCTTGCCCTTCTTATGGGGATAAGAGATTTCCAGTTTTTGAAGGACTGCGTCTCCTTCTTTCAGGTTGGCCGGGAGGACTTCCTTATTTTAGAACATCTCTACCCTTTGCTGATAGATCTGTCTTCTCAAGTCTGATTTCTCACGGACTTCCTTGATGAGGTCGAGGCTGCCTCTGAGATCGGTGTTCTGTACTTCTTTTAAGGATAGCAGGTGGGGAGAGGGTAGTCCAACTTCAAGGGGGATTAGGGCTTCAGAGCTTTAAATAAGGTTGAATGGGGATTCTCCTATCGGGGTCCTTTTTGTGGTCCTGTATGACCATAATACACTTAGGAGCTCTTCGACCCATAATCACTTGTGTGATTCGTCGAGTCTCTTCTTGATGCTGTCGAGGATCTGTCTACTGGCGGTCTCTGCTTGGCCGCTAAGGGTGGGAGATGGAGAAGAATCATTGCTGGATCCCTAGTCGGCGCAGAATTTACAAATGCCATAGTCACAAACTGAGTTCCATTATATGTTATTAGGATTCGGGGATGCCGAACCGACAGACGATGTTCTTCCAAAAGAACTGTTGGACTCTGTGCTCTGAGATGGTTTCGAGTAGTTCTACCTCGATACACTTAGAGAAATAATCGATGGCTACTGTGAGGAAGCTTCTTTATCCAGTTGCGGGAGGGAATGGCCCGAGCAAATCCATCCTCCACATGGCAAAGGAGATTAGGCTGGACATTGAACTGAGCTCGGCCTGGGGTGTTTGTTTGATTGATGAGAACCTTTGGAAAGAAATACATTAACGGACTTACTACTAAGCATCATTGAGGAGGGTAGGTCAAAAATATCCATGATTTAGGACCTAGTGGGTAAGGGATCTAGCTTCCATATGAGCTCCTCCAATACATTCATGAACTTCTGTCAAAGCATATTGGGCCTCCCAGGGTAGAGGCACCATAGATAGGTCTTCTGTCCACCAGAGTGTAAGAGCGTTTGTACATAATTCTCTTGATGAGTGTGTACCGCTCTGCCTTCATTCAGATTTTTCTGGCTTCCTTGGAGTCAGGGAGAAGATTCCCTTGTCGAGGAATTCATACATTGGTTTCATCCAATTGTTCTCAGGTACCGGAGGAGAGATCACCATGAGCTCGGAGATTTCTTTTTTGACACTAGGCCCGAGAAGGACTTCAATAAGAACAGTGTGACCGATTCCTTCGAGGGAGGAGGAAGCCAACTTGGAGAGGGCATCTGCTTGCCCATTTTCTTCGCGGGGAATGCGGGTGACTTATGGCTCTTGGAAAGTGGCTAATAGCTTCCTGTTGTGTGCTAGATACTTGATCATACAGTCATCCATGGTTTCATAGTCTCCATGGACTTGATTCACTACCCTTTCAGAGTCACTGAACACTTTGTCGCCAGGGCTTCTGCTTTGCGGGATAAAAGAAGGCCTGGAATTAATGCTTCATACTCTGCTTCATTGTTGGAGGCTTGGAAGTTGAGACAAAGTGAATATTGAAGGGTAAACTCATCCGGACCTGTAAGGATAACTCCAGCCCTGCTTCCCCCGATGCATGAGGATCAATCGAAGTAGAAACTCCAAACTGGAGGGTCCTCGCCTTCCTCGGTGGGGTGGGGGTGGGGGCAGGAATGGTGCTCTCCACAATGAACTCAGTTAGAGCCTGGTCTTTGATGTCCGTCCTCGCTCGATAGCTGATATCGTGCTTGTAACACCTCGAATTCCAAAATACAACTGAATTCGAGATTCCACAGGATCTTTACACTTCTTTCGTACAATTTTACAAGGAATTTAAAACTTTTCACTTTACATCAGAGTTACAAGAAATCTTTACACTTAACATTTTACAGCGGAAGCAAAATTACAACATTTATATAAATGAAAGTACAACAACATTTGAGTAATCTCTAAGCATCAGTTCTTCTTTAATCTTTATCATGACATTTATCCTGCATACAAAACTGTGGGTACGTCAGTTTATTCAACCGACGAATATTATACACGGCCATCCTCTCTATGCCGGAAACAGTATAATTGATTTTTCATATTAAACAAACACAAACTTGTTCACATATCAAACTAAGGGGAATACCCTATTGATGTCATGTTGTGATTGTGCACTTAGTCCTTAATGCAGTTATTTATATTATATGACACTAATACGCACTTTCTCGGATTCTATGCATCCCATACTACATAGGTCCGAGGACAAGCTTCTTAATCCTTCTTCATCTTGTAGGGTTCAATCCCTCATCATGACTTAATCTACTACTGTAACTACGGTAAGTATCCTAGATGTTTTCTGACCTACGAACTCATGTCTAGGCGCCTTGGAGGGAATCCCAACGCACTGACACATGACTCATCATGCAGGCATCCTGTGGTAATTCAGCTCCTACCATAAACATGACACCACCCGCAGTCATTAAACACCCCACGAGCGTCGCCACTGGGACGGTACTCTGGAGCAGTATCCACGCCCTATCATGACTCATCATGGGACATCCTGTGAATACTCTCTCGCCGCCAATTCAATGGCCCTCATACTCAATGTTTTTCTCTTACTTTCATCACATATTCACTATGTAACTAATCCTTAATTTAATGAAATCATGAACATAATCAATCTCTTAGCGTCAGCCCTCTCACCAATACCGGTCTTATTTCTTTCACTTCACAATGACCCAAACTTGGTCTTTTCAATTTCAATTATTATATCTCATCACTTTTCACTTGCCGGTGCGAGTTTTGGCTACACCATAATTTTCGATTTCAATTCACAAATTCACAATCTGAGTTGTCATACTCAAGAACATGTCTCTTTTTCAATCACATGATTTTCCAATCTTTTCATGAGTCAATAATCATACATGGAGTTCAATTATCCATCTTGTATTTCATAACCAACATTTATTTCCACATTTAAAATCATATCACAAATATCTTGTCAAATTGAATATTCACAAACTCACTATTGTCACACTATTCTTTAATAAGAATAACTAATATAAAACTTCACAATTATATTTTCCCTCCATCAATTTTGCTTTTTAACATTTACATTAATCACCTCATGAAAATCCACATTTTTACGAAATTATAATTATAAGAAAACAATAGTTTCGAGTACAATTTCACCTCAAATACATTTTATTTTAGTCCAATAACTCCAAATAAATTTTCATAAGTTGTACTCATCTATACTAGGCCACACGTCATAAGAATTTTCTCACAAAAGAAGGCAGATTTACTTGAAGCTTCGGGAAAGTCGACTGTCGAATATGGTCAGTCGGCTATTCCGCAAAAATGCAAAATTCCAAAATTAAGGAGGTCAGGGAAGTCGACTGTTAAATGTAATAAGTCAGCTGTCCTGTGATATTTTTCAACTCGGAATCAAGGATCAGGGCAGTCAACCGTTGCATATGGCCAGTCGACTGTACTGCGGGGTTTTTCAATTCTCCAAATATAATTTAAATTTGTGTACTACTCTTTTCATAATTCATTTGACATTTCTCGAACACAACTTGGTATAAAAATTTCCTAAATCAATTCCCCGTTTTTCCCTCTTTCATATACCCAAAACATATTATAATTATTCATTCTAAACAATATCACGAAAGTCCTACTAAACTCACAAAACAAACAATTTCATCTACTAGCATTTTGTACTTAGTTTTGATATTAACAACAATTCTAATTCATATATTCCATAACTACAAAACGATCCGCATACAACTTAAGATTCATGACAAGATAACAAGCAATCTAACAAGCATCAATTTAGTCAACTAGCAAGTCCTTTTTCCAATTAAGCGTATTCTTATAAGTTTCTTTCATGCATTATCATTTCAATCACCCATAACATGGTGTCTAATTAGAAATATAGAAAACCAAGCCACCTTATTTGGAGAGAAAGATTCACAACACTTCCTAAACGAAAGAGTTCTTCTTGAGCGTGCCAAACGAGTGCTCCTCCTCCTCCTTGATGTGCAAACCGATGCTTCCCAAGTGCAACCCGAACCTTCTTAGTAGCCGGCCTCCTTGTTGCAAGAACACACAAACCCACTCTCTCAATCTTTTATTCTCACTTCCTACTAATAACTCACTACTAATAATTGTATTTTCTTACTATAGGTTTGGAGAATGAAGAGTACAAAAATAACTAGGCTAGGAGGGGTAGTTATACTAAAATTTGGGACAAATAAAGGGCTAGAATTAATCTAGGAGTTAAGGATCAAAGGCTAGGATTTAAGGGGATGTTGTAGTAACCAACCATGATCGCCAAAACTACCTCCCACAACTCCACTTCTCTTTTCCTTTCCCTCCCATTCAAAACCGGCCAAAGGAGTGCACACTACACGTGTACGTGCAATGCACGTGCATTCAATAGTCCCCCATTTTAAAAGTTGTACATTTTATTCTTTATAAAAAATAATCTAAAAATTGTCTACATTAAAAGTTGTATTTAAACGAGAAAATAAATTCATGGGCCTTTATTTAATGGGCCAAATTAGTTTTAAAAAATAAATTAAATCGGGCTATAAAAGAAACTTATGTTTATTAAAGAAAAATGGGCTTTAATAAAAACAATTAGAAAAGACATATATATATATATATATATATATATATATATATATATATATACACTCATTTGTCTATGCAATGAAAATAATTATAAAATTTTATACTGCAAAATTACACGTGCACAATACGTACAAAAATAAAAAATAAAAAATTTCATAAATGAAAATCAGGGTATTACAACACTCTCTCCTTAGAATAGTTCCGTCCCCGAAACTACAGTCAGGAGCGAGAAACAAAACACTCACAACAAGCAAAAGAAAAAGACGAAATACAAATCAAACAAAAATCTCAGGATAATACCTCAACATCCTCTCCTCAGACTTCCAAGTAGCCTCTTCAACCAAATAGTTTCTCCAGACTACCTTGACCATCGGTATCGTATTATTCCTCAAGACTTTCTCTCGACGATCAACAATCTCGACAGGAGACTCAATGTAATTGAGATCCAATTGCAAACCTTCCGACACTTCAAGCAAATGATGGCTTGGATCTGGAATATAAGCTCTTAGCATAGACACATGAAAGACATTGTGCACCTGAGATAACTCTTCTGGTAACTCAAGCCGGTAAGCAGTTTTCCCAATCCTTTTCAATATCTTATACGGGCCTATAAACCTCGGGGCTAACTTCCCGCCTTTGCCAAATTGAATCACACCTTTACTGGGCGATACTTTCAGAAAAATGAAGTCACCTTCCTTAAACTCAAGGTCCCTTCTCCGGTTGTCTGCATAGCTTTTCTGCCTGCTTTGGGCCTCTACCAACCTCTTTCTGATCAGATCAATCTTTTCAGAGGTTTGCTGCACAAGCTCAAGGCCAAACAACTGACGCTCCCCAACTTCAATCCAACAAACAGGCATTCTGCACTTCCTGCCATACAAAGCTTCGTATGACGCCATCCCGATGCTAGTCTGAAAACTGTTGTTGTAAGCAAACTCTACTAAAGGTAAATGCCTTTCCCAACTGCCTCCAAAGTCTAGTACACAACACCGAAGTATATCCTCAAGAATACGGTTGACTCTCTAGGTCTGCCCATCGGTTTGCGGATAAAAAACAGTGCTGAAATCCATCTTGGTACCCCAAGCTGTCTGAAGACTCCTCCAGAAATGCGAAGTAAACCGCGCATTTCGATCAGAACACAATAGTTGACGGAACACCATGGAGCCTGACGATCTCGCCAACATACAACTCGGCTAACTTGTCCATCGAAGCAGTGAGTTTCATCACCAAAAAGTGAGCGGACTTGGTTAGTCGATCGACTATAACCCAAATCACATCATTGCCTTTGGAACTCTTGGGCAATCCCGTAATAAAATCCATACTGATGTTATCCCACTTCCATTCCGAAATAGGTAACGGCTGTAATAGACCTCCGGGTCTCTGATTTTCGGCTTTGACTTGCTGACAAACCTCACACTTCGCCACAAATTCAGCCACATCCCGCTTCAAACCTGACCACCATAAATGCAGTTTGATGTCTTTGTACATCTTCGTACTCTCAGGATGTACCGACAAAAGAGTAGCATGTGCCTCCTGAAGAATACTTTCTTTTAGGTCCGCCTGATTTGGAACGCACAGTCTATCTCCGAACCACAGCACTCCATCCCTGATTTGAAATCCGGGCAACCTGCCAGCACCAACCTAATCCTTCATCTCCAAGATATCAGTATCAACCTCCTGACTTGCAATAATCCTTCCATTCAAAGTAGGCTAAAGCCTCAACTGAGCTAAGGATGCTCCCAATCCTTACAAGACAACTTCAATACCGGCTCGATCCAATTCTTCCACCAGATGCTTCTGAGTTGTAATCAAACTGGATAAACTGCTCTTGCGACTAAGTGCATCAGCAACAACATTAGCTTTTTCAGGATGATACTTAATCTCAGGTCGCCTGTCCTCAAGCACTTCCAACCATCTCCGCTGCCTCAGATTCAGATCCTTTTGCTGGTATATGTACTTTAAACTCTTGTGGTCCGTATACATGTTCAATTTCTCACCATACACGTAGTTTCTCCATTGCAAAGATAATCGCAGCCAACTCCAGATCATGAGTCGGATAATTCTTCTCAAGTGGTCGTAGTTGCCTAGACCCATAAGCGATCACCCTTTCTTCTTGCATTAAGACACAACCAAGCCTACGATGTGAAGCATCGCTGTAAACATCATACTCAACACCTGCTCTAGGCAAAGCCAAAATAGGTGCAGTAGTCAGCTTCTCTTTCAACTCCTGAAAGCTTGCCTCACATTGCTCAGTCCACTTGAAGTTTACATTCTTCTTGGTCAAACCAGTAAGCGGTACGGCTAACTGAGCATAACCTTGAATAAATCTCCTGTAGTATCCAGTCAATCCAAGAAAAATTCTAACTTCCTTCACTGTAGTAGGCCTTGTCCAATCTCTCACTGCCTCTATCTTCTGAGGATCAGTTGTCACTCCCTCCTTAGAAAGGATGTGACCTAGGAATGCCACTTCAGATTTTCAAAAATCACACTTGGATAGCTTGGCATACAACTCCTGCTCTTCCAGCTTCCTCAAAACTGCTGCCAGATGCTCGGTGTGCTCCTCTTCTGACTTGGGGTACATGAGAATATCATCGATAAACACCACGACGAAAGAATCAATGAACGGTCTCAGAACTCTGTTCATCATGTCCATAAAGATTGCAGGTGCATTCGTCACTCCAAATGGCATAACTAAGAATTTGTAATGCCTATGTCGAGTTCTAAATGCAGTTTTGTGCACATCTTCAGCTTTCACTCGAACTTGGTGATATCATGATCGAATATCTATTTTGGAGAAAACAGCAGCTCCTTGTAGACGATCGAACAAGTCATCAATTCGGGGAATAGGATACTTATTCTGAACAGTGACCTTATTTAGCTCTCGGTAATTGATACACATCCTCATCAATCTATCCTTCTTCTTTACCAAAAGCATTGGTGCTCCCCAAGGCGACGCACTAGGTTGAATAAAGCCTTTCTCCAACAGTTCCTCAATCTGCCGTTTCACCTCATCTTGTTCCACAGGAGCCATCCTATACGTTGCCTTAGAAATGGGTGCACTTCTCGGTTGAATAATGATGCTGAACTCTACATCACGTTGCGGGGGTAACCCAGGCAAATCATCCAAGAACACAGTCGGATAGTCCCGAACCACAGGAATCCTTTGCACTTCCACTGGAATCTCTTCCTTGCGGATAGCTGCCACCAGCCAGGAACACTTCTTATTCCCTTGGAAAATGACTTTAGGTCCACCTGGAGCCTTCACTGTAACCATCTTGGTTTTGCACTCGATGCTTGCACTGTACACCGATATCCAATCAATGCCAATGATAACATCGACTCCCAAGATAGTCAGCTCGATTAGATCAATCCCGAAGATTCTATCCCCAATCACAATCTCGCAATCCGCATAGTACCGATCAGTGGTTAAAGTCTCTCCTGATGGAGTAGCTACTACCAAGATCTTGCCTGGAAAAATCTTCAGTTCAACTCCAAACACTTTAGCAAATTTAGGAGACACAAAAGTATGAGAGGATCCAGTATCGAACAAAACAATAGCTTTCATTCCATTCAAATAAAGTTCACCTGTTACATAATACACACTCATTACGTAACAGTTCACTAAATAAACAGGAAAAAGAAACAACAACCTCTAAACATCCGACCTCGTACCAGTGATGACATGATCCACCTCATCAACATCAGCTTCAATCAAGGCAAATACTCACCCTTGCTGGTACGGTCTCTTCCCAGCCTGCTGCATTGGTACATCGCGATTAGCATTCCGCAGTTTGGGGCATTGAGATTTGTAATGTCCCGTCTTATTGTAGTTGTAGCAATTTACCGTAGTAGGTCTCACAAAATTATTCCTGGGTCCTCCAACCACACTGATAGCATTCACCCCTGTCGGTTTGAACCTTTGTGCCGATGGTTGTCCCTTAAAATTCTCAGAATTTGTGGGCCTCTTACCAGACTGCCAGTTGTTCCTCCGATTCTAAACAATATGAAACTGCTCCATGTCTGCTTCTGTGGCTGCCGCTCATTTGACCAGCTTGTCAAACCTCCTGATACCGAGGGGTATCATCCTGGATCTCAAACTCGGTCTCAATCCATGCTCAAACTTACGAGCCTTCTTTGCCTCATCCATCACCAATTCAGGAGCATACCTTGAGAGCTGAGTGAATTTGGTCTCATACTCTCTAACAGACATGCCACCTTGTTGCAGCGACAGAAACTCCATGGCCTTCTTCTCCTGGACGTCTGAAGAAAAGAAATGACTGCAGAATTCCTCCAAAAATTCCTCCCAGCCAAGAACTATGCCTCCCATTGTCCGCTTCATCGACTGCCACCACACAGTCGCATCCTTCTCGAATTGCAGAGTTGCCAACTTCACCTTGCTGCCTTCAGGGGTTTCCAAAACTTCAAAAATAGTCTCTACCTGCCGAATCCAGTTGTCAGCCGTGTCAGGGTCTGACTTCCCCCCAAACACCGGTGGTTTCATCCGTTTAAATGATTCCACGAGTTTGATTGCTTCGGGCACCGAATTTGCAGGCACCCTTCCCTGATTCTGATTCATGGCAACGACATTGAGTGTCAGATAGACCCTCGCTAGTTCCGTTTCCAAGTCCAGACCTTCACCATTTCTTGCTCATCGTCCAGCCATGTTCTGATGCAAAAGATCCATTAAATTCGAAATGTGAAACATGAATTTTTAAGTCAATATTTCCATTTCATTGAATTTCAAACTTTATACATTCGAATTTAAAACATTTTTGACATCAAAATGAAAGCAGTAGACGATACAACGGTCTAACTCTTACGGTTCCTCTTGGCTTCCCGAAGCTCTCCCCGTAGTTCTTCAACTTCTTCCTTCAGTACATCGTTCATGTTTTTCCTCTTCTCGAGTTCCCATACACGATGACTGAGAACTGCAAAATCATCCTTGCACTTTGCCAACTGAGTCTCCAATAGTCCGACTCTCTCCCGCAGTGTTTCTACCTGCCTCTGAAGAGATATCACAAGACTACTTGGAACTGGTTCTTCTTCGTCAGAAGAGTCATCAGATGAGTTCGGAGGTGGAGTGATCTCTCGGGACTCAGGCCATTCCTCTCCGTCGGAGTATGCTTGCCCTGGATAGTACTCTTCCTCGGAATCTGCTTGTCCAGGATAATAATCTTCCTCTATGATATGCCAATTGTCATCTCCAGGTCGAAGTGATCAGCCATCTTAAAAAAAGGAAGGAAGAAGCATAAATCATAGAGCAACACAAATGTAAGTGACTTATATTTAAATTTCTAGACTCAACACACATTCTAATGTCCACTTCTAGGGTGTCGTTCCTTATAAATTTGTACTACTGTGAAGCGTGGCTCTGATACCACTCTGTAACACCCCGAATTCCAAAATACAACTGAATTCGAGATTCCACAAAATCTTTACACTTCTTTCGTACAATTTTACAAGGAATTTAAAACTTTTCACTTTAGATCAGAGTTACAAGGAATCTTTACACTTTATATTTTACAGCGGAAGCAAAATTACAACATTTATATTCATGAAAGTACAACAACATTTGAGTAATCTCTAAGCATCAGTTCTTCTTTAATCTTTATCATGACATTTATCCTGCATACAAACTGTGGGTACGTCAGTTTATTCAACCGACGTAGTCGGATAGTCCCGAACCACAGGATCCTTTGCACTTTCACAGGAATCTCTTCCTTGTGGATAGCTGCCACCAAACTGGAACACTTCTTCTTCCCTTGGAAAGTGACTTCAGGTCCACCTGGAGCCTTCGCTGTAACCATCTTCGTCTTGTACTCGATGCTTGCACTGTACACCGACATCCAATCAATGCCAATGATAACATCGACTCCCAAGATATTCAGCTCGATTAGATCAATCCCGAAGATTCTATCCCCAATTACAATCTCGCAATCAGCATAGTACCGATCAGTGGTTAAAGTCTCCCCTGATGGAGTAGCTACTGCCAAGATCTTGCCTGGAAAAATCTTCGGTTCAACTCCCAACACTTTAGCAAATTTAGGAGACACAAAAGTATGAGAGGAACCAGTATCGAACAAAACAACAGCTTTCATTCCATTCAAATAAAGTTCTCTAGTTACATAATACACACTCATTACATAACAGTTCACTAAATAAATGGGAAAAAGAAACAACAACCTCTAAACATCCACCCTCGTACCAGTGATGACATAATCCACCTCATCAGCATCAGTTTCAGTCAAGGCAAATACTCGCCCTTGCTGGTACGGTTTCTTCCCAGCCTGCTACATTGGTACATCGCAATTAGCATTCTGCAGTTTGGGGTATTGAGATTTGTAATGTCCCGTATCACCGCAGTTGTAGCAATTTACCGCAGGAGGTCTCACAAAATTATTCCCGGGTCCTCCAACCACACTAATAGCATTCCCCCCTGTCGGTTTGAACCTTTGTACCGATGGTTGTCCCTTGAAATTTCCAGAATTTGTGGACCTCTTACCAGACTGCCCATTGTTCCTCCGATTCTGAACAATATGAAACTGCTCCATATCTGCTTTCGTGGCTGCTGCTCATTTGACCAGCTTGTCAAACGTCCTGATACCGAGGGGTATCATCCTGGATCTCAAACTCGGTCTCAATCCATGCTCAAACTTACGAGCCTTCTTTGCCTCATCCATCACCAATTCAGGAGCATACCTTGAGAGCTGAGTGAATTTGGTCTTATACTCTCTAACTGACATGCCACCTTGTTGCAGCGACAGAAACTCCATGGCCTTCATCTCCTGGATGTCTGAAGGAAAGTAATGACTGCGGAATTCCTCCAAAAATTCCTCCAAGCCAAGAATTATGCCTCCCATTGTCTGCTTCATCGATTGCCACCACACAGCCGCATCCTTCTTGAATTGCAGAGTTGCCAACTTCACCTTGCTGCCTTCAGGGGTCTCCAAAACTTCGAAAATAGTCTCTACCTGCCGAATCCAGTTGTCAGCCGTGTCAGGGTCTGACTTCCCTTCAAACACCGGTGGTTTCATCCGTTTAAATGATTCCACAAGTTTGATTGCTTCGGACACCGGATTTGCAGGCACCCTTCTCTGATTCTGATTCATGGCAACGACATTGAGTGTCTGATAGACCCTTACTAGTTCCATTTCCAAGTCCAGACCTTCACCATTTCTTGCTCATCGTCCAGCCATGTTCTGATGCAAAAGATCCATTAAATTCGAAGTGTGAAACATGAACTTTTAAGTCAATATTTTCATTTCATTGAATTTCAAACTATATACATTCGAATTTAAAATATTTTTGACATCAGAATGAAAGCAGTAGACGATACAACGGTCTAACTCCTACGGTTCCTCTTGGCTTCCCGAAGCTCTCCCCGTAGTTCTTTAACTTCTTCCTTCAGTACATCGGTCATATTTTTTCTCTTCTTTAGTTCCCATACACGATGACTGAGAACTGCAAAATCATCCTTGCTCTTTGCCAACTGAGCCTCCAATAGTCCAACTCTCTCCCGCAGTATTTCTACCTGCCTCTGAAGAGATATCACAAGACTACTTGGAACTGGTTCTTCTTCTTCGTCAGAAGAGTCATCAGATGAGTCCGGAGGTGGAGTGATCTCTCGGGACTCAGGCCATTCCTCTCCGTCGGAGTCTGCTTGTCCTGGGTAGTACTCTTCCTCAGAATCTGCTTGTCCAGGATAATAATCTTCCTCTATGATATGCCAATTTTCATCTCCAGCAGGGTCGAAGTGATCAGCCATCTTAGAAAAAGGGAGGAAGAAGCATAAATCATAGAGCAACACTAATATAAGTGACTTACATTTAAATCTCTAGACTCAACACACACTCTAATGTCCACTTCTAGGGTGTCGTTCCTTATAAATTTGTACTAGTATGAAGCGTGGCTCTGATGCCACTCTATAACACCCCGAATTCCAAAATACAACTGAATTCGAGATTCCACAGGATCTTTACACTTCTTTTGTACAATTTTACAAAGAATTAAAAACCTTTCACTTTACATCAGAGTTATAAGAAATCTTTTACACTTTATATTTTACAGCGGAAGCAAAATTACAACATTTATATAAATAAAAGTACAACAACATTTGAGTAATCTCTAAGCATCAGTTCTTCTTTAATCTTTACCATGACATTTATCCTGCATACAAAACTGTGGGTAAGTCAGTTTATTTAACCGACGCAGTCGGATAGTCCCGAACCACAGGAATCCTTTGCACTTTCACAGGAATATCTTCCTTGCGAATAGCTGCCACCAAACTGGAACACTTCTTCTTCCCTTGGAAAGTGACTTCAGGTCCACCTGGAGCCTTCACTGTAACCGTCTTGATTTTGCACTCGATGCTTGCACTGTACACCGACATCCAATCAATGCCAATGATAACATCGATTCCCAAGATAGTCAGCTCGATTAGATCAATCCCGATGATTCTGTCCCCAATCACAATCTCGCAATCCGCATAGTACCGATCAGTGGTTAAAGTCTCTCCTGATGGAGTAGCTACTGCCAAGTTCTTGCCTGGAAAAATCTTCGGTTTAACTCCCAACACTTGAGCAAATTTAGGAGACACAAAAGTATGAGAGGATCCAGTATCGAACAAAACAATAGCTTTCATTCCATTCAAATAAAGTTCTCATGTTACATAATACACACTCATTACATAACAGTTCACTAAATAAATAGGAAAAAGAAACAACAACCTCTAAACATCCGCCCTCGTACTAGTGATGACAAGATCCACCTCATCAGCATCAGCTTCAGTCAAGGCAAATACTCGTCCTTGCTGGTACGATCTCTTCCCAGCCTGATGCATTGGTACATCGCGATTAGCATTCCACAATTTGGGGCATTGAGATTTGTAATGTCCCGTCTCACCGCAGTTGTAGCAATTTACCGCAGGAGGTCTCACAAAGTTATTCCCGGGTCCTCCAACCACACTGATAGCATTCCCCCCTGTCGGTGTGAACCTTTGTGCCGATGGTTGTCCCTTAAAATTTCCAAAATTTGCGGACCTCTTACCAGACTATCCGTTGTTCCTCCGATTATGAACAACATGAAACTGCTCCATGTCTGCTTTCGTGGCTGCTGCTCATTTGACCAGCTTGTTAAATATCCTGATACCGAGGGGTATCATCCTGGATCTCAAACTCGGTCTTAATCCATGCTCAAACTTACGAGCCTTCTTCGCCTCATCCATCACCAATTCAGGAGCATACCTTGAGAGCTGAGTGAATTTGGTCTCATACTCTCTAACTGACATACCACCTTATTGCAGCGACAGAAACTCCATGGCCTTCTTCTCCTGGACGTCTGAAGGAAAGTAATGACTACAGAATTCCTCCAAAAATTCCTCTAAGCCAAGAACTATGCCTCCCATTGTCCGCTTCATCGACTGCCACCACACAGCCGCATCCTTCTCGAATTGCAGAGTCGCCAACTTCACCTTGCTGCCTTCAGGGATCTCCAAAACTTCGAAAATAGTCTCTACCTGCCGAATCCAGTTGTTAGCCATGTCAGGGTCTAACTTTCCTTCAAACACCGGTGGTTTCATCCGTTTAAATGATTCCAGGAGTTTGATTGCTTCGGGCACCAGATTTTTAGGCACCCTTCCCTGATTCTGATTCATGGCAACGGCATTGAGTGTCTGATAGAACCTCGCTAGTTCCGTTTCCAAGTCCAGACCTTCACCATTTCTTGCTCGTCGTCCAGCCATGTTCTGATGCAAAAGATCCATTAAATTCGAAGTGTGAAACATGAAATTTTAAGTCAATATTTTCATTTCATTGAATTTTAAACTATATACATTCGAATTTAAAAAAATTTTGACATCAAAATGAAAGCAGTAGACGATACAACGGTCTAACTCCTACGGTTCCTCTTGGCTTTCCGAAGCTCTCCCCGTAGTTCTTCAACTTCTTCCTTCAGTACATCGGTCATGTTTTTCCTCTTCTTGAGTTCCCATACACGATGACTGAGAACTGCAAAATCATCCTTGCGCTTTGCCAACTGAGCCTCCAATAGTCCGACTCTCTCCCGCAGTATTTCTACCTGCCTCTGAAGAGATATCACAAGACTACTTGGAACTGGTTCTTCTTCTTCTTCGTCAGAAGAGTCATCAGATGAGTCCGGAGGTGGAGTGATCTCTCAGGACTCAGGCCATTCCTCTCCGTCGGAGTCTGCTTGCCCTGGGTAGTACTCTTCCTCAAAATCTACTTGTTTAGGATAATAATCTTCCTCTATGATATGCCAATTGTCGTCTCCAGTAGGAACGAAGTGATCAGCCATCTTAGAAAAAGGAAGGAAGAAGTATAAGTCATAGAGCAACACAAATGTAAGTAACTTACATTTAAATCTCTAGACTCAACACACACTCTAATGTCCACTTCTAGGATGTCGTTCCTTATAAATTTGTACTAGTGTGAAACGTGGCTCTGATACCACTCTGTAACACCCCGAATCCCAAAATACAACTGAATTCAAGATTCCACAGGATCTTTACACTTCTTTCGTACAATTTTACAAGGAATTTAAAACTTTTCACTTTACATCAGAGTTACAAGGAATCTTTACACTTTAAATTTTATAGTGGAAGCAAAATTACAACATTTATATAAACGAAAGTACAACAATATTTGAGAAATCTCTAAGCATCAGTTCTTCTTTAATCTTTATCATGACATTTATCCTGCATACAAAACTGTGGGTATGTCAGTTTATTAAACCGACGAATATTATACATGGCCATCCTCTCTATTCCGGAAACAGTATAATTGATTTTCCATATTTAACAAACACAAACTTGTTCACATATCAAACTAAGGGGAATACTATCAAACTAAGGGGAATACCCTATTGATGTCATGTTGTGATTGTGCACTTAGTCTTTAATACAGTTATTTATATTATATGATACTAATGCGCACTTGTTTGGATTCTATGCATCCCATACTACATAGGTCTGAGGGCAAGCCTCTTAATCGTTCTTCATCTTGTAGGGTTCAATCCCTCGTCATGACCTAATCTACTACTATAACTACGGTAAGTATCCTAGATATTTTCTGACCTACGAACTCATGTCTAGGCGCCTTGGAGGGAATCCCAACGCACTGACACATGAATCATTATGCAGGCATCCTGTGGTAATTCAGCTCCTATCATAGACATGACACCACCCGCAGTCATCAAACACCCCACGAGCGTCGCCACCGGGACGGTACTCTGAAGCAGTATCCAAGCCCTATCATGACTCATCATGGGACATCTTGTGAATACTCTCTCGCCGCCAATCCAATGGCCCTCATACTCAATGTTTTTCTCTTACTTTCATCACTTCTTCACTATGTAACTAATTCTTAATTTAATGAAATCATGAACATAATCAAAGAGGAGAGTCAGCCCTTTCACCAATACCGGTCTTATTTCTTTCATTTCACAATGACCCTAACTTGGTCTTTTCAATTTTAATTGTCATATCTCATCACTTTTTACTTGCCGGTGTGAGTTTTGGCTACACCCTAATTTTCGATTTCAATTCACAAATTCACAATCTGAGTTGTCATACTCAAGAACATGTCTCTTTTTCAATCACATGATTTTTCAATCTTTTCATGAGTTAATAATCATACATGGAGTTCAATTATCCATCATGCATTTCATAACCAACATTTATTTCCAGAAATGACTTGACTACTCCCTTAGGGCAGTTCTAACGCCTCGAGCGGGAGGACCGAGCTCCCCATTGTAGTTGTGTAACATCTCTGAGTCGTCTCTTGGTTTTCTATGACTTTACTACTCCTACTAAGGTCGGAAACTTTATTTTCATGTGAAAGGCTGAGGGTACAGCATGTAGTACTGCTAGGCCTTGTTTGTAACGTCCCGCCCCAATACTCAGAAAATTTTAATATTTTTAGAATACAAATTAGATACTATGTAGTCCAACTGCTCACCACAGGCTGCCTCTCAAAAGGTGGTTAACCAATTAGGTGACTCTTGATCATTGGCTAATTATATTTATACTCAAACTATTTTTGTATATTTCCCACGTGGGACTATATTTCTCAAATCCTTCTCAATTCCTTCAAATCCCGTGTACGTAGTATACACGTTATTAATCAATCCATCCCATTTTTATAACTTCCGAATTTTTATCCAACCAAACCAATATTCTGAATCCAAATCAAATCTCCGAATGACATCATCATCCCCACTCAAACAAACCAACTAATACCAACAGCATACAACTGTGGGTATCATTCTTCAAATAACTGGAGGAGGGCGGTGTTGGCCATTGATGTCCTTCTGGAGCTTCTTGGGACCTTCTTCATCTGCACTCTTCCGTTTGTTCCTGGAGGAGGGATTATTCTGATCACAGGGGTGGATAGCCTCTTCAGTGCGGATGTACTTCTCACTCTACAGCAGGAGTTCCTAGAAGTCCTGATGAGGCTTCTTAGCAAGCGATGCTTTGAGATTGGCATGATTAACATTGTGTCTGAATGCGTTGGTTTCTACTACTTGATCTAGGGAGGCGATAGACCGGGACTCGGTTGTAAAGAATCGGACCCTTTTCTGTGATTAAGGTCCAATAAAGATGTAGTTATCTTCTCAGTTCAGCGGTTGCTTACAAAGTGGGTGAGGAAGTGATCCTCAAACTGGTTGAATGAGGAGATGGAACCTGGAGATAGGCCAGAGTACCGCTCCCTTACTGTCCCTTCAATGTGGTAAGGAAGGTTTTTCAAAGAAGTGCGTCTGCGGGTTGATAGTCAGACTCTTCGTTGTAGGATTCGAAGTGAGGCGGCTTGAAGGTCTCGGGGACATGAGATTCCATGACTGACTTGGAGAAAGGAGGTTTTCTAGGACGAAAGCTTTTGGCATGTCGGTCTACCTCACAGTTGGTCTTATTGAGATGGTCCTCCATCTCTCAAAGGCGGAGAAGGACTGATTCGTCCCTTATGTATGGTTGTGTGGCGGCGACTGTTTTTTTATCGGCCATTACTTGGGGAGATGTTGAAGGCTTGAAGGTTTCATCTTTAAAATTTCAGAATTCCATCTTGCTGACAGGTGACTCTTCGTCTTTGTTGGTCCTGTGAACTGGTCGACTGATTGTTGTTTGGCTTCTTCGCTCCCGAGAGGGAGGGGACCTTCTTCATCCCCTAGGAAAGGGAGATCATCTTCGCCCATTTAAAGAGGGAGTTCTCCTAGACCTCGGTCTTCGAGGAGAGGCTCCTCTTGCTTCCCTGCTATTCTGGACGTGGAGCTTCGTCATAGGCTCACCTATCATTTAGGCGAATTTGGAGGTTGGACCCCTACTAGCGGTTGACGATGACTTGACGGAGATCTGGTTGTAGCTGGGTCT
Organism: Hemerocallis citrina; assembly: GCA_017893485.1. Lineage (NCBI taxonomy): Eukaryota > Viridiplantae > Streptophyta > Magnoliopsida > Asparagales > Asphodelaceae > Hemerocallis > Hemerocallis citrina. The sequence goes on along the minus strand of JACEHZ010000074.1, from coordinate 47,342 downwards.
TCGTAGAAGGGGTCGCGATACGGGCTGAACCTCTGTTTTTAATAAACGGCCGTATAGGCAGTTGTTCGGGATGGCTTCTGCGAAGTCCCCCGGTGCTGCTCCTCTGGACAGAGGCTGAATCTGCTGGAGAGGGGGCTGTTTGGTTTGAGGTTGTTGACTAAGATGAGACTGTTGAACCAGTTGAAGTTGTTGAGGGGGTCCACCGCATGAGGAGGATGTGAAGGAAGTTGGCTGGCTTGTCGAATGGTAGCCATCGCCTTCCCCTTCCTCCATGGAGGCATGGTTGAGAAGGTAGTTTCGGATCGACGAAGTTGGATCAGTAATCTTTTCTGTTTCCTACAGGCGGTGTCTATCTGTTGTTGCTAATTTCTTTGTGGGAGTAAACAGATATCTGAATTCTTTTAATAAAATCAATAAAGATGAAACCTTCACCGTTCATCGGTGTTGACCGCCAAAAACTGCACTTGACTCTGAGATCTGATTGTCAGGCGGTTGATATCACTTCTGTGGACTTGCAAAACAAGTCTGAAACACCAGGGGTGGCCCCGATGACAGACCCTCTGGCGCTCAAGTCAAAAACTCGAAGATATGGTGGGTATTGAGAGCGGAAATTGCAATTACCTGGTTTCTGATGAGGTCTCGAGGTGTAGTCGCTGAGGAGGTCAGTTCCAAGATATTCATCTATCTTTCTTTTTCGGTGTTTGGATAGAGTTGGTTATCCCCTCCATACGAAGATATCCGAGTCTGGACTCGTCTCTTGACAAAGAGATAGAGATTTCAAACCGTCTCTTGTGCATAGAGGGATAGAATCGGTTACCCCTTAGAAATAAATAGATTTAAACTGAGTTCGATGAATCTGGAATCATTTACGTTAGACATGTTGTAACAGTCCCTATCACAGGTTGGATTGAGTCGATGAGCCTGAAAATGACCCAGCTCATCTCATCGGGTCTGTATCTGTCAAAATTTAATGTTTTATCCCTAAAATCTTTAAGATTCGTGTCCGATTTGAACGCTCCCGATTTTGTTTTATTTTTACCCATATCAGACTCCATATTGACTCACATGTTTATTGTTCGTATACAAGTATTACAACTAGTATTATCAAACTCATCAACTGTATGATGGGTTTTAGTCTTCCAGAAAAAGTTCTTTCGCGTTTGGCTGTATGGGTTTGGGTAGAATAAGTCCGACCCGATACACAACCCGAACCCATTGTGAATATATGTACGCTAAGTATTGTATAATATCTTGAATTCTTTTTGGGGGCATATATTCTATGTTTGGTATACGGTCTCTTATTCTATGCTATGCGGAGTACATTTTTGATTGCATCCATGGACTCTGTCTACGTTCCCCTTCATTTGGTGTACCGTAGGACGTTACACGGCAAAAATATATATGGCCGTATATACAAGTATGTTTGTTCTCATATTAAACACTCTCTTCCTTCGGAAAACGTTTCAACATACATGGCTTGGGTGATAATTGATTATTCCCTAGGAATCCAACCTCAGTTTACAATCAAAGTATTAATAATTACTCTAAGAATTAATACCAATATTATAAGGTCTTGTCCCTCAATATGTCTCAAACATGACAGATTGCAAAATCCTTCTAACAAAAAGGAACAAAATGGAGGAAGATATATCTTCATCCGATTAACCCACCCTCTGTTGGGCGAACTGCAGTGCTTGCGATATTGGCCAATTTGATCCATGCATTACGATTGTCAACTTTTTAAAGCTATACCCTTTTCAGTGTAACAGGCATAGATAGCTACTGGTTAGAGCATCTGTAGTCGTTTATGATAAAATTATCCATATATGGATAAATAGAAATAGAATTTTCGATTACGCTGCACTCGTCGAAAGCTATTTTATAGCAATCAATAATATAATATTAAGCGACGGCACATGAAGTGCCGTCGGAGGGAAAAAAGTGCAAAAAACACGCTCATTCGTCAAACGGCACATGAAGTGCCGTCCGTTTAAAAAAAAAAAAAAAAAAATTGCAGCCGTATGTCTAGGACGGCACATGAAGTGCCGTCCGACACACTACTTAATTGACCCAAAAATTAGTAGAAATTGACACACTACTTAATTAATTCACACACTACTTAATTAATTGACACACTACTTAAAAAATTGAAGTTAAGCACAATTTCAACAAAAATCACCCCTAATTAGATATATTTCATACTTAAGCACATGAAGGTTTTTTTTTTTATTAAAACTCGACGGACGGCACTTCAAGTGCCGTCCGACGATTAAAATATTAATTTTTTTCGTGGGACGGCGCTTCGAACGCCGTCCCTCACTTATCGATAAATGCTATATCGATTCTCATTTATAGCAATCTACTGTAGCGATTTATCGATAATATCGATATATAGCAAACGACTGCAGCTGTTTTTTTAACCAAATATCGATATTATCGATATATAGCAAACGACTACAGATGCTCTTAGGCTAAGTTAAATTCATATATATATACTGATTTTCATGTTAATAAACATTTTGTATTCAAAATCTTACCATCTTAATTTCCTGTTAAGTTCAATCTTCAAGAATTATACATGTTGGAAAACTTCAAAACATGTACAACTAAAATTTTCACATGTGAAAAGAGAAAAGACACAAGCTTTTATGTTTGAGGGCAAGAGGCAAGTGATGCTGAAGTACATATTTGGAGTATTAATTAATATACCATGGGATGGAATTTACTTGTCGATTAACCTAAGGAACAAATGAAGGCTTTGGCATTATACCAAAGCGTGCCCAAAAGTGGCCCATGCTCCCTCTAAACTATGGAAAAAGGATAAAAGCAAACCCTAGTTTACTTTGATTTAATAATACTCATTTGGATATGGTTGGCATGTGAGACTTTTATATATGTTTTTGTGTTTATTATTAGATTGGAGGATCTCAACACATGCAAACTCCCTAACGAAAAGCTAAACATCACCGGCATTAATCATCCATTCAAACCATTCTTGGTTCCTAATCTAACAATGCCATCTTTAACGTGAGTTAGAGAAAGGATTTCATTTTACCCACTTTGGGAATATTTCTTTGAAGATTCTAAAAATTATGATGTCTATATATTTCACAAATTGAAGTCGAACAATATTTTCCATAACTTAAAACTAGTATAATCCTGTACAATATTACACAGGATTAAAAAAAAAAAATAGAGTAAATAACAAATTTATTTTTGAAAAATTATCTAATAACATTTATATATTATTGCACTATTTTTTAGGTTTGATTGAGGGTTATGATTTCAGTTTAAAATTTCGATTGAGAAAGAGTGGGGTTTGCCTCCTATATTTACTCTTTTTTTTTCTTTAAAAAATAAAAAGGAAGAAATATATTGAATCAAATGTCGTCTTACCATAATATATTGTACACATACATATACAATATAAGGGGAAAGAGTTAAGTTCTCCGGCTTTAGTAATTTCACTATTAACTCCTAAACTTTTAATAATTCTTGTTAGGTTATTGATTACAATACCCACATTTTACTATTTGGATAATAACAATATATTGGAAGATGCACAAAGCACAATGTAATAGAACTAAAAGTATGGCATCTATTTTACTGATCGGTGTTAGGCCACTCTGTTAGTATTCTCAATTTACTGTAAGGATAATAATAGATTAATAGTACATCTATAATATTATAATGGGAGAGTCTTAGTGTCATTTGTCAATCTATCAACACGTGTGATGCACGTACATCACTAATTTGAATGAGGTTTCAAGTTCGAGTCCTCACTACGTTAGAGTTTTTATATTTTTTTAACAAAAATTATTAAGGCGTGCATCGCACGCGTAAATTACTAGTTTTGATAATGGACAATGCATTAAACCTATAAGTAAAATAAGTGCACATCAAAAATATAAATAAAGATGTATTATTTTATTGCTATGGAAAGACTTTTTTCGCTACTTATCTATCAATTTTCTTATCCCATTGCAGTTTAGATATACTATATATTCTCCATATATATTGCTCAAGTGCTATTTCTTGTTCAACCAAAACACTAATTTCTAAAAAGATCTGGGGTAAAAGCGTGAAACTTTAAATTAAAAATTATACTAAATAAAGATTACTTAGAACATAAGAAAAAGTGCAAAAACCCAATTAAATTGTTAAAAAAAAAAAAGAATTGCACCCCTGCCGGGAATCGAATGAGCGACATCCTTTTCATCTCACTTTTTTCTTTTTAAAATGGAGAAATGAGAAAAATCATGAATAAAAGTGATTTAGTATAATATATTAGTAGTGTACCCTTGTACAATATTGCACAAATTAACTTATATAATATAATATAACTAGGTTTGCCCGTTGACACGTGCCTACGGCACGTCTTCGGAACAGTGCACCTGGTTTGATTATATAAAATAGTTTTGGACATCCAACAAATTAATTGAAGTAGCAAACATATTATATGAGAAAACAGTATATCGACATTTACGCTCAACCATCGCCTTCTTGATCATTAACTTGAACTCACCTGGAATGCATATAGTCTGTTAGAAACACTGCATAGAGTTTTTTTAAGTTCAGCATCACTTTTAGATGCTTGTAATAGTTATGCAAGGACATTACTCTATAAAACACTGCACAGAGTTTTATAGAACTTACTCTAATCTCATAACCACTATGAGTATGTCTAAATACAAAATAAAACAATCATACATCTCTGAACTTAAATTCCAGGCACACACAAAATCCGAGTCAGCAAAAAACTGAGTAATCCCCTGCACAAAAAAAATTAAAAATTAAAATGAGAATTCAGTTAATGAGATGAAATTAGAGTCGTCGCATCGCATATAGAGGCTCTCAATTCGGTGGAGGGGAGTCGCCGATACGGAGTTGCTTGATATTCGCGCTCGATTTGGTGGAGGGGAATCACCGATACGGAATTAGCAGCGGACCAGATATCGGCGACGACCTCTTGATTGGGGTTCGACATTGGATTTGGATTTGGATTTGCTTTGAGATTTTCAAATTTTCAAAATTTTTCAAAATTCCAAAATTTTAAAATTTTTGATTTTTTTTTGATTTTTTTGATTTTTTTTATTTTGATTTTTTTAAAATTTTCAAAATTTCTAAAATTTCTAAAAAAAAATTTAATTTTTTTTAAAATTTTTTTTAGAATATTTAAATTTTTAAAAAATAAATATTTTTATTATTTTAAATTTTTTTGATAATTTTTTGACTTTTTTTGAATTTTGTTAGAAGTTTTCAAAATTTTAATTTTTTTAGTTTTTTTATTTTTTGAAATTTTTGCCCGTTGAATAGAAGAAAGAAAGAGAGAGAGAGAGAGATAATTAAATAAATAAAGGAATTGTTTTGAATGGGGGATTTGAATTTGAGTTTTGGAGGGAAATTTTTTTTTGGGGGGGGAGGGAATATGTTTTGTAAGGTTAGATCTGGGCCATTAATTTTGTGGGAGATTGAAGGAGAACCACTTGATAGCTTTCTTTGTATTTTATTATATAGATATAATATGTAGTATAACCTGTGCATTACTGCACATAATTTTTTTTAAATAAGAAAATAATAGTATATTTTTTTGAAAAGTCCATCTAATAACATCTATATAATAATGAAGATTCCAATTCCAATTTGGATGGAGTAAGAGTGAGGAGTTATCTCCTATATTTGTCCTACTTTTTTTATTTTAAAAAAGAAAAATGTGAAAAATTCTAGACAAAAGTGGTTTAGCATAATATATTGTATAGATTCCAATTTTTTAATTATTTTTCAGAATTTCTAATTAAATTTCTGTATTTAATAATAAATTTTGGAATTTAATTTAATTTCCTAATTTTAAATTATTTTTCTATGATTTTTTTATTGATTTATCAAGCTGGTGCCATTCTTGGAGCGATCTGGATCGCCCATCGAGCCTGTAATCACCCGCTGAGTGGAATAAGCTGTCAGGATGATATAGTGACGTAGCGCAACCTGGGACGTTGATCATGTGATGGGCTCGCCCGCCGAGTGAATTGGACATGTGTGATTGGGTGGAGCGATCGGGAGCCTCGATTACGCACGTCTTCGCGCACCTGGACGATCAGACGGTCGAAAATTGAGCAAAGATGATGGCTGGGTGTGTGCACATGTTAAGGTATGTGTGAATCCCTACTTTTACTTTTCTTTTTCTATTTAAAAATGGAGAAAGAAGAGAGGGGTATATTCTCTCCCCTATTAACATAATATATTGATATAATAATTGCATATAAGTGTTTTCTTTTTATTAATTGCTTCATAGCGGCATTGGAAATATTTTGGATATGAGTTTTCTCAATTTAGTCTCCTAAAAAATATCTCGTATCAACTTGGTCTTCTAAAAACAATGCTACTAATATCAATTCGGTCCCCTAAGTTTACTTTGTTACTTCAACTTAGTCCTCCCACTCAATTGCATAAAAAATGCCGAAACCCAATTTTTTTAATGGTATCTCTAATCTCTAATCTCTAATATCTAATCTAATATTATAATGGGAGAAGGTCTTAGTGTCATTTGTCATTTTGTCATTCTACCAACATGTGCAACACACGTACATAATTAATATAAAGGAGGTTTCCAGTTCAAATCCTCCCTACGTCAGAATTTTTATTTTTATTTTTTGAAATTATTAAAACGTGCATTGCACGTGTAAATTACTAGTTATAATAGGAGAAGGCCTTAGTGTCATTTGTAAATCTACCAACGTGCGTATGGCACGTGCATAATTAATATGAAGGAGGTCTCAGCTTCGAGTTCTCACTACGTCAGATTTTTTACTTAAATTTTTTTAATATATTAAATGTGCATAAACGTGTAAATTACTGTCTATTCATCTATCTATCTATCTATAATATAATATATAATAGGAAAAAAGGGGTATGAGCAACTTGCTCATTTAGTAAATAAGCAATTGATGATGTGGCATACATGTGATTGGAAAATCATTAAAATGATTAGTTGTCCAATGCATCACATGCAGATCACATAATCAATTGCTCATTTACTAAATGCACAAGTTGCTCATATCCCTTTCACCCTATATAATAACTATTATAAAGAAAGAGTTTGAGTTATAAATCTACCTACTTACGTGCAATATACGTGCAACTCAAACTCTCCCATTATAGTCTTCACATTTACTTCTAAAATATATAATCCTATTTATTAAGAATGCATCACACGTGTGAATCAGAGTTCTTACTTTAATTTTCTATAAAAAAATTCGTGCTATATTAGTAGTAAGGTGGAGAACCATGTGAGTTTAGAAAATGAGGGGATCAAATATTTGTATATATGTGGAGTAACTAAGTAAATACCATTTATTGTTCAGAACCCTAATGATTTGGTGCACTTCCATAGCATGTTAGTTGCTTTAGATTTGATGGTGAGACTGAGACCCAAAATGATGGGGGTCTCACTCATAACTAAACAGTAAAGTTTAAGACACATATTTGAGATCGACAAGGATGCGATATGCTAGCTACAATTGGATCTCTAGGACCACCAGTTGAACACTTCTTTTTTGTTGTCATTTTTTTACTTTTGGGCTATTCCATTGTTTGGATAATTAAAATACAATGCATATATTTTATATTCATTCATACTAAAAGAGCTTTATATACACAGGTTTGCAATAATGTACATTAATATTTATTTACTAGTAAAAAAGAGTTAGCTTCAACTGTGTCACCACCGTGTCAATTAGTTTGTTTCCCTCTAAATTGACACATTTAAATTGTTAATTTTGCATAAGAGACTCCACCTTCTCCTTTTTTTTAAGAGCATCTCCAATCATTTTTGTTATTTTGCCAATTTAACAAAATAGCAAATGAAAAATAAAATGTTCTGCTGCAATTGTCGTTTGTTATAATATAGCAAATGAGAAAAAGAAATAGACGGACGGAACAACATATTGCGTCCCACCAATTAAAATAACTTAAAAATATATATATATGGCAAAATGGACTTTGAAGTAATTTGTTTTTAACTTGGGTTTGACAATTGATGAAAAATTTGGAGAAAACATAGATTTGGATTAAATTTTCCAATCCAAAGAAATGGAAGGACAGAACATGCTGTTTGTTTCGTCCGACCACTTTTTCCGTTTCTTTGTTTTATCGGATGGTACAACATGTACCGCCCGAAGTTATTTATTTATTTATTTTAAATTAGGACGAAACATGTTGTTCTGTCCGATCGTTAAAACAGTAAAAAAATATTAAAAATTACTGGACGAAACATGTTGTTTCGTTCGACACGTTTAAAAAATTAAAAAAATAGAGACGGAACATGATGTTCCATCCCCTATATTTGGCAATTGCCAAATTCGTTTCTCAAATTTGGTACGCTACTGTTACTTGTTTGCTAAAATTTTGCAAAATAGCAAACGATTGCAGCTGCGTTTTGCTATTTCGTTTGCTGTTTTGACAAAATAGCAAACCGATTGGAGATGCTCTAAGGGTGTATGGTTTCTTTCCACTTTAAACCCTACACTTTTCAAAATTTAAAAAATATTATGCTGTGTATGACACTTAAACTAGCATTATTTTCGAGATACCAATATTCTTAATTAAACTTCATCAGAAATTGGTATGTATTAACAGAGCACAATAATCTTGATCCCCACCCTCTTAGAGATGTTGGAGATGTTGGAGGTTTATGGTTATTTTGTTGCATTTTGTATTCTCTCAATTTTCTTGACTGTTTTGTTTAATTTTTCATTAATGAAACAGGTTGTTATATTCTACATTTTCCTTCAACAACAAAAACAACAACAGCACGATAAATCTTAAAAAGTAAAGGTAGATTATATAAATTAACACAACATTTTTATGGAATCAAGTAGTAAAACTTAACAAAATATAGTCTTTTTTACCCCTTTTTGGTAATAAAAGGGTCTATAAACATGATTAGAAGGGTGAGGTGTTTAAAGTGGAGAATGGTCAAAGGTTCTAATTTAAAATCCCTATCAAACTAAAGGACTAAAGCAAAATGAACATTTTTTCTCACCAAACGCTTAACATTTTTTGCAAGTTTAAATTTAATTTTTACGTGGAAAATGCTCTAAGGTTACATGAAACCTTGTCAATCAAAACTTCAAAGTTATAGTATAAAAGGTTACATGCGTTTGGTTTGTTATTTTGAAAATTCATTTCAAACTTAGTTTTTAAAAAAAATTATAAAGTTATCTTTCGTGATTTTCAAAAACAGGGTATTGAATAATAAAAGATGGAGAGAGGGGTGCGGAGAAAGAATGCCTTCTTCCCTAGGGAATTGAGCAAATCATATGCTCAGATCCTTCGCCTACCCCCACCCACACGTCATCATGGCAATCTTCAAATGCCTCTTCGCAATCAGCGCCTGCCCACTGTCACCTCGAAAGCTCCACTCCATCAAGTCACCTCCCCACTCATTAATACCCTGGCCTTTAACCCTAGACCAGTCTTCCAACCCGAACCAAAACCTCCTATCCACTTCCAAAAAAACTCACCTCTGCAAAATTGCCGCTCCAAGAAGATGGGGAGGTACTATTACAAATGTGGAGAAGGCGACCATAGCACACCGGAGTGCCGCATTCTTTGCTTCCATTGCTTCAACTGCAAGAAGTTTGGCCACAAGGTGCGCGACTGCCCTATCCACAACAGAGTCACGAATTTGGAGATTGATCTTCCTCACAACAATACAATCGCACAGGCCCTCCCGGCCCTTCATGCTAGCGCATTCCTACACCTCATCAACCCCTGGCGTATTCCCTTGACCAAGGATCTTGAGAGTGCATTTAACTTTGCTTGGGGTAGGAGTGGACGATGGTGGACCCTTCAAAGGGTCTGCGACGGGGTTTACCATGTCCAGTTCCCCACGGCAACTGAGGCGGAAAGCGCCATTACGGAGGGTGTCTTCAGGTTCTCAGGCTTCACCGCAACCTTCTCCCCATGGTCTATGGATTATAGGGCCAAACTCCGACCAAAGCCCTCCTTCTTCTGGATCAACCTCCCACTTCTCCCCTTCCACTACTGGAATAAAGAGTCACTCGAAAAGCTCATCTATCCCTTTGGCAAGCTGATTACCCTTAGCCGTGAGATGCTGGATGTGAAAGAAAGGGATCAGGCACTGGTCCTCATAGATGTAGCTGACATAACGCAGATCCCCAAGGTCATATCCGTTCGCTACACTGCACCATGGAGCCTGGAGAGGCACATTCATGAGGTGCCGGTGCTGCTGCTGGGCGACCCTATAGCTGTTGAAGATGTCCAATCCGGTAAAGTTCAGCTCTTTACTACGGTTCGGTCGGCTGAGGATTCCGAAAATGCGAGCTTCTGGCGTCCTAAGGCACCGGAAGGAACCATGGCCGGTGCAGTTGGTGGCCCCTCTTGCACTGCAAAAATTTCGGAGACGATTGAGCGAAATTCCCTTGAGTTAGGAGGGAAAGGTCTAACGGCCACGGATTCTCCGCAGGAGAGCGGAAAATTCGAATTGTTTCCAAATATTCTGCATTTGATGGAGCCCAACATGCATGCACACATCCCTAAAAATCCGACCCACAATCCGCGGAGGTCCCCCCTTGATTCCGCATCCCTCCAAGGTGGCACAACAGATTGTTCATATTACCGAATCTTTGGAAAGCAATAATAAAGCAACCACCAATTACCCCACCAAATCCCCCGATAATCAGGCAATCTCAACTGAAGAAGGTTCCAATGAAGAAGTGAGGGAAATGTTCTGGAAGGGGAAACTAGTCACCTTGCCACTTTCGCTGTTCACCAAGATCAAGCCTGCAGTCGAATGCGCACTCAGAGAGTCAGTGCATAAGGAGCTGAGAAAATTCAATGTAGCCGAGCAAGGAATTTTTAATGCAGGTACTAGCAAGCTTGGCGCGGAGAGCTTCTGCACTCGTTCCCTCACCAGAAAGCCAATAAGGAAAGCTGTAAGTTCCTCTGTGTCAGTCCCACCGGGCTTCTCTGAAGGCCCATCGAAGAGGCAGAAGTGATCAAGATCAGCTTCCAAGCTTAAAAGCACAAGGCCGTTCATGAAGCATCTCTCAACTACAATTAAGAAGAAAACCTCAGGTGTCTCCTCTTCAGCTTCTTCTGTCACAAATGCACATTTAATCCATTTGATCTCTTATCAAATGCGGACATTTTAGAAGTAGCTGAATCAATTGGAGTGGAGGCTAAGGGGCCACACTCGGTGGACGTCCTTAAGAGCAATCAGAAGGCCCTTATTGATCATACTGATCAACTAGGACACTCTGTCTAGCTGCATTAGCTCTTGGAGCTTGAGGATCGTTTCTGGCAGTGTTTTTAGTGTTTTGGTGCTTTTTGATGCATTTTTTCCTCATGAAGATTATAAGCTGGAATATGAGAGGATTGGGAAACCCTGATAAATGCTCGCTCATAAAGGAAGGCATCCGGAGTTGCTCCTCTTCAGTCATCTGCCTGCAAGAGACTAAATTGAGCAACCCGGGACCTCATAAACTCTCCTCAATTGGCAAAAACATCATTACTAACTGGATTCAGTTAGATTCCCTCAACAGCTGTGGTGGTATACTTCTCGGGTGGAATGATAATGTTATGGAATGCACTTACTCTGCCTGTGATATATTTTCTATTTCGGCATCCTTCAAAAGCCGCTGCTCTGATGTTTCATGGTCGATTACTTCAGTATATGCCCCCTTCGAGCTTGATGACAGAGATTTATGATTCCATGAGATCAAGCAGAGACGTAGTCTCCTTAAAGATGCTTGGGTTCTTTGCGGGGACTTCAACGTCACTATCTCTGATGCGGAGAGGTCAAGGGGTAGGGGGTCCTCTAGAGACATGAGATGTTTTCGTGATTTCATTCAAGACCTAGCACTCATTGACCTCCCACTTTTAGGGAGGAAATTCACCTGGACAAATCTCCGAGCTTCCCCCTTGATGGCCAGACTGGACAGGTTTCTTATCTCCGCTGCATGGGACCTTTGCTTCCCAGCCTGCATTCAATTTTTCCTACCAAGATACTCATCAGATTATGCCCCATTGTTCTTGACACTAAGGTCATTCAGCAGCAGATTCATTACTTCAAATTTGAGAAAGCCTGGCTTACTTACCCCTTATCACTGAAGTAAGTGGATGGTGGCAACATTTCTCTTGCAAAGGCAACCCTGTAGACATCTTCGCCAGCAAACTAGGCCTACTCCGAAGGCGCATCTGCAAATGGAAGAATGAAACTTTTGGACATATCCCCACCCGTAAGAAGCAGCTCCATGACCAACTCCTACAGCTAGAGATTGAAGCAGAACAACTCACTACCCCCCCTGACTCCCTCAGGACTACTCAACTTGAGCTTCAGAATCTCATCAAAGCTGAGTCTGTGTACTGGAGGCAGAGATCTAGAGTGCAGTGGATCAAAGAAGGAGATGCAAACTCCAAATTTTTTCACTCACTTGCAAATGGCAGAAGACGGAGAAACTACATCCACAGCCTTACTCTTGATAACAACATCACAACCTCCCCCTCAACTATCAGAACGGCTTTCGAAAATCACTTCTAAGATATCTGCGGCACTGCTACTACCTCAGTTTTTCAAATTGACTGGCAATCCCTTTATCCCTTGAACGAAGTTTGTTTGAGCCATCTTGATGACCCCATCACTTTGGAAGAGCTCCGAAAGGCATTGTTTGACATGAGCAGCGACAAAGCCCCTGGCCCCGATGGTTTCTCAATGTGCTTTTATCACACCTTTTGGGACGTCATCAAGGATGACTTGCTTGAAATGATGCACTCAGTGCATAGGGGGGATGCATACCTTGGCAGAATGAACTACTCAAACATCATTCTCATATCCAAGTGTGAGGGAGCCAGCTTGGTTACAGACTTCCGACCGATTAGTTTGCTAAATTGCTCTTTCAAGATCTTCACCAAGATCTTTGCCAACAGACTCAGTCTAATCTTGTACTCACTTGTATCATCCTCTCAGGGTGCATTCCTCAAGGCAGATCAACGTTTGAATACTTCCTGGTGCCGCATGAGACAATAAATCTATGCTGTAGAAGAAGTTTCGACACGCTCCTTTTCAAGATAGACTTTACTAAAGCCTTTGATACTGTAAGTTGGGATTTTCTTCTGCAACTTCTTAAGGCCAGAGAATTTGGACCATCTTGGTGTAGATGGATTGATATGATCCTCCGAACGACGAAGTCTTTTGTTATCATCAGTGGGGAGAGGGGTAGACAGATCAACTCCAAGCATGGTCTCAAGCAAGGTGATCCACTATCACCGATGCTCTTCATCTTGGTGGTAGATGTGTTAGCTCAAATGCTCCATTGTGGATGAAGGAATGACACATTCTCACAGCTGCCTATAGGAGGCCAATTATCTAACCTCTCTGCCCTTCAGTTCGCAGATGACACCCTGATCTTCTGCAGAGGTGACGAGCAAGAGATTCTGAACCTCAAGATAACTCTGCAACTTTTTGCAAATGTCTCTGGGCTGTCTATAAACTTCAAGAAGTCTTCGATTGTATACTTTGGTAAGTCGCAGGCCAAGCTACATGCCTTCTCAACTATCCTCGAATGTAAAAAGACTGCCTACCTTTCACATATCTAGGAATGCCTCTCTCCAAAGGCAAATTGAGTAAGCATTATTGGCAACCACTCATTCTTAAGATTGAGAGGAGGCTTTCGGTGTGGAAGGGTAAAATGCTCTCTAGAGGAGGAAGGTTGATCCTCATCAATGCCATTTTGAGTGCTCTCCCCATTTACTTTGCATCCATCTTCAGACTACCCCTATGGGTGATCAAATGCATCGACCAACTCTGTAGCAGATTCTTTTTGTGTGGTGCTGACACTGATGCACGAGGCATAGCTTGCACAAATTGACGTACCATCTGTCAACCTAAGGAGCAAGGAGGTTTGGGTGTACTTGATTTGAAAGTCTTTAACGAACCACTTCTAATGAAGTGGTGGTAGAATCTACTATCCTCAGACTCTCTTGTGAGCCAAACACTTCATAGCCTATACTATAGAAGATCTGCAAGTGGCTTTACTTGCCCGCCACTGGCCTCACATTTTTGGAAAGGCATCTTCAGCCTCAAAGAGCAATTCCTCATTAATGTCCACTGGGAGCTTGGAAACGGCAACAATATTAAGTTCTGGCAATCTCGATGGCTCAACAACCACAGCATTACCACCCTTTTTCCCCCCTTGCTACTGCTACATGGAATACTCAAGCTGAGGCTCTTTCATAAGGGTCTTGGATCAACGGTGTTTGGAGATGACACCCACGGCTTAACTGCATTGCTACTCCGCATATTTGTGAAGAGAAACAAAAGCTCCTTGAATTCTTAACGGATAAACAGCCCTCAAGCGCTGGTGACATCCCCATATGGAGCCTAACTGCAACGGGGACCTTCACAGTAAAGTCAGCCTATAACTTCTTCATCATCTCTGGACTGCACTATCCTTTCTACAAGGCGAAGTGGTGTTCACCGGCTCCCCTGAAGTGCAAAATTTTTATTTGGCAATTGAGTTAGGGACGACTCAATTCGAAGGATTTTCTTCGATCAAAAGGCTGACCGGGAGACACTGCCTGCACAACTTGTGCGTGCCCTGTCAAAACAGTCTATCATATTTTCTTCGATTGCCCCATCGCATCTGAAACTTGGAACTTCTTCACTTCTCTCTTCCACACACAATCCATGCCCACCAACCTGCATGACTGCTTTAATTCATGGTGTTTTGGCTCACGATCACACAGACACATTTGGCTCCTACTTACTATCTCAATTTGCTGGAGCATTTGGCTAGTTAGAAATGGCCTGTATTTTCTGCTAAATCATCCACACCACATCGGATCATTTCTAATGCTATTTTCTGGTTTCGATCATGGCTAGATGGGATCGGCAGCGAGATGAAGAAGAAAGCTATGGAGAGGAAAATGGAGGAAGCAAATGTGCAGGACACCCTTCTCAACAAGGCTCTCATCCACATTGGCCAGGCCGAGAGCGAGGAAGGGAGCTGCTCAGACTAGTCTTTCCCTGAGGATAGCTTCTTTATAATTTTTGACCATCTGCACTTTGTATGGTTTTTTTTTTTTGGGGCACCAGCATGTTATGAGCCTGAAGACTTCTTAGTTATTCTGTTTTTGGTGATGTAGCATCTTGATCAAGGGTTCAGATTAGTACACTGAACTAGCTTGATCAGTTTTTGTAATAGGATCCTGTATTTATCTCTCTATAATATAATTTTTGTGAGGTAGGGACTTACCCTACATTTTCCCTTAAAAAAAAACAGGTTATTGTTCGGTAAACTGTTTTCATAAAATAGTTTTTCAAAATTAAAGTATAGAAGGCGTTTGGTAAACTGTATACATATTTTTTATACTATTATATATTCATTATGTATGGGTTTGTATGTATATGTATATATAGTATATATACTCTGATAATAATAATAATAATAATAATAATAATAATAATAATAATAATAATAATAATAATAATAATAATAATAATAATAATAATAATAATAATAATAATAATATTATTATTAATAATCTAATAATAATAATAATAATAATAATAATAATAATAATAATAATAATAATTATTATTATTATTATTATAATAATAATAATAATAATAATAATAATAATTATTATTATTATTATTATTAATAATTATTATTATTATTATTATTATTATTATTATTATTATTATTATTATTATTATTATTATTATTATTATTATTATTATTATTATTATTATTATTATTATTATTATTATTATTATTATTATTATTATTATTATTATTATTATTATTATTATTATTATTATTATTATTATTATTATTATTATTATTATTATTATTATTATTATTATTATTATTATTATTATTATTATTATTATTATTATTATTATTATTATTATTATTATTATTATTATTATTATTATTATTATTATTATTATTATTATTATTATTATTATTATTATTATTATTATTATTATTATTATTATTATTATTATTATTATTATTATTATTATTATTATTATTATTATTATTATTATTATTATTATTATTATTATTATTATTATTATTATTATTATTATTATTATTATTATTATTATTATTATTATTATTATTATTATTATTATTATTATTATTATTATTATTATTATTATTATTATTATTATTATTATTATTATTATTATTATTATTATTATTATTATTATTATTATTATTATTATTATTATTATTATTATTATTATTATTATTATTATTATTATTATTATTATTATTATTATTATTATTATTATTATTATTATTATTATTATTATTATTATTATTATTATTATTATTATTATTATTATTATTATTATTATTATTATTATTATTATTATTATTATTATTATTATTATTATTATTATTATTATTATTATTATTATTATTATTATTATTATTATTATTATTATTATTATTATTATTATTATTATTATTATTATTATTATTATTATTATTATTATTATTATTATTATTATTATTATTATTATTATTATTATTATTATTATTATTATTATTATTATTATTATTATTATTATTATTATTATTATTATTATTATTATTATTATTATTATTATTATTATTATTATTATTATTATTATTATTATTATTATTATTATTATTATTATTATTATTATTATTATTATTATTATTATTATTATTATTATTATTATTATTATTATTATTATTATTATTATTATTATTATTATTATTATTATTATTATTATTATTATTATTATTATTATTATTATTATTACTCTCAAAACATGTTTTTTTCGTTTTCAAAAAACTCATTTTAAACATAGCTTTTGAGTGTGAAATTTTAAAATGAGTTTAGCAAAAATTTGTATCCATACAAAATTACCCTATATTTTGATTTTAAAAACTGAAAACTATTTTTAAAACCCGAAACAAACGCAGCTTATGAGTTTTAAACTTACATTTTCACACACTTATTTGTTGAGGGCTTCATTATTGTGGGCCAAAGCCTGGATTAATTATATAGTGTGTTTTATTTTTAAAAATATTTCAAAGTGTTGCTGCATATTTTGGTGTGGGAGCAAACAGATAGTGAATTTATATTTGAAGGAAACTACTAAATATCTAACATTTGATCGTCGTCGTAAAAAGTTGTTAGCGCTTCTGAGAGTGGATCTGAATCGTTGATTGAACACCGTGATCTGAATTCGGCAATTGCTGACGCGGCCGATGGACCTTCAAAAAGCCTCAAACACCGAGGATGGCTCCGGCATGAGATCCTCTGACACTTAAGTTAGAACCAGAATGAGAAAGAGAGCTTGAGAGAGTAAGTGTCAATTACCTTTTGACTGAGAAGGGGAGAGGGTATTTATAGGCTTGAGAAACAGTGCAGAAGATTGATATGAATTTCTTATTTTCTATTGATTTTCTCCCTCAAGAGATAAGACTCCCTTGTATGAGGATAATAGATTTGACTTACAACCCTCATGGGCTGAGTATCTCTCCTAGTGAGCATAATCTGTCACATTTAATAGGCTTGAGAACGTCCCACATTTTTGTAGATGAGCCTAAAGAAGGCCTAGACATGTTAAAGAGGCCCGTGATGGCTAATCTACATGTAGAAGCTTTAGGATATGTGCTGGAATCATACTTTCGGAAGATAATTTTCTTGACTTTCGGGGAGTAGTTTGCCTTATTTTAGAATTTTGGAGTACAATCTTAGCTTTCAAAGATGTTTGGTGATACCTAGAACTAATCAGAAGCTTCTAGATGCAGTGAATGTTTTCCTATATTTTTCCAAATTTTTCTGATTTTTTTCATATTTTTTTTAGATTTATAATAATTTTTCCCCAATTAATAATTGCTTTTTTGAATTTCTTAATTAGTTATGCCAATTTTTGATAACTTTTCAAAAAATTAATTAATTTTTTGAATTTAATAATTAATTTTAAAAAATTTATTTAAAATTTTGAGTTTTTAAAATAGTTTCTAGGGAATTTTAATTGAATTATTAGATTGGCATGCTTTTTGAAGTGATCTGAAGTGTCGATCAGGCAGAGCTCTCCTGCTGAGTTGAATCAGAGGTTGAGAACAGAGGGGAAGGGAGAGGGGCAACGTGGCTGCATCTCATATGCCCATCACAAATGAGCTCAATTTTCTTGGAGTTTGAACGACTGTGAATCAAGCAGAGCGATGTGGAGGAAATCAGTGACGTGGCCTGATTTCCTGCATCGATCTCATGTGCGCGCAATATTCTGGGCGATCTAATGGTTTATGGTTGTTTTCATGCACCCTACAGCTCAGCCAACGACTTTGCTGAGCTCGTTTTATCATCTTTGGTGATTGAGTTCAGCGAGGGTCCGGTGGGCGTGTGAGGAGTTCGGCGGACCCCGTCTTGAACCTCTACATGCTCGGCAAAGTTTTTGAGGGCGATTTCGGTGACGAGGCAGTGGAGCTTGGCGACGAAGGACTTGAGCTCTTGCTTGGAGCTTGGCAGTGATGGAGCGGAGCTCGGTGAAGTGAACTTCGAGCTCGGTGAGAAGTTTTACAAAGATTTTGAGCTCGGCGACGAAGGAGCTCAGCAAGGAGCTTGGCGAGACTCTTGAGCTCGGTGAACAATCAAGCTCGGCGAGGAGCTTTAGCGATACTCTGGAGCTCGGCAATGCTTTGGAGTTCAGTGATGCCTCGAGTCTCGGTGATGCTTTGGAGCTTGGCGACACAATGTGCTCGGTGAAGCCTTGAGCTCGATGATTCTTTCGAGCTTGGCGACGCCTAGAGCTCGGCGAAGCTGCATCAATGAGGAAGGAGCTCGGCGACTCATGAGATTTGATGAACTCTTTGAACTTGGAGTTGTTGTCGAGTTCGAAGTTCGTGTTTGGGTGAAGCTTTGATGGAGTTGCAGCAAGTTCGGGTTTTGAGTTTTTGGTTATTGGAGAAGTGGGTTTCGGCTACCTTCGATGTTAAGGTTTGATCAACTATTGGCGGAGCTCGAAGTTGGGTTTCAAAGCTTAACATTGAGCATGAGTTAGTGTTGGGGAAGGAGCTAGGAGTTGGGTTTCAAAGATTAACATCGGGCATTTTGTTGTTCATTTTGCCGAATCGCACTTTCGTCGACCAAACATTGTGTTTTTTCTTATTTTGTCGATCGAGCATTTAGTTGCTGAACGAGTGTTCCGTCGGTTTGGTGCACGTAGCTGACCTAGAAGAGATGTAGCAGGTACAAACTTCATAAGGCAATTGGACTGCGGACTTGCTGTTTGATCCCACCAAGTTTGTAGGGATAACTCTGAGACGGAGTTGAACGTTTGAACTTTTTTTCTGCACCCAGCAAGTTTGTAGAAACAACCCAGAGATGGATTTGGACGTAGAGCTTGCTGTTTAATCCCAGCAAGTTTATAAGGACAACTCTGCAATAGGGTTGAACATTGGACTTGCCTTTTGATCCTGACAAGTTTAGAGAGACAACTCTTTAGATGTGAAGCTTGTAGTTTGATCCCAACAAATTTGTTGAGGCAACTCAGCGACGGAGTTGAACGTTTGAACTTTTCGTTTGCACCCTGCAAAATTGTAAAGGAAACTCTGAAACGGAGTTTGTCGTAGAACTTGCCATTTGATCCCGACAAGTTTGGAGAGATAATCTTAAGACGGAGTTGAAGTAGAGTTTGTTGTTTGATCCCAGCAAGTTTAAAGAGACAATCTCTGAGATGAAGTTGAACATAGAGCTTGTTGTTTGATCCCAATAAATTTTGAGAGGCAACTCTGAGATAGAGTTAAACATGGAGCTTTTCGTTTGATCCTGACAAGTTTGTAGAGTTAACTCCTAGACGGTGTTGGTTGTAGAGCTTGTCGTTTGATCCCGACAAGTTTGATGAAGCGACTCTGAGACAAAGTTGAACATTGAAATTGCCATTTGTGCCAGACAAGTTTTGAAGACGTAACTCTGATGCGGAGTTAAACGTTGAGCTTGCCCTTTGATCCCAACAAATTTATAGAGAACTCTGGGATAGAGTTGGATGTTTGAACTTTTCGTTTGTGCCCAACAAGTTTGGAGAGTCAACTCTTAGATGGAGTTGAATATAGAGTTTGTCGTTTGATCCCGACAAGTTGATAGAGAACTCTGTGACAAAGTTGGACGATTGAACTAGTCTTTTGTGTCCAGCAAGTTTGGTGAGGCAACTCTTAGATGGAGTTGAATGTAGAGATTGCCATTTGATTCTAGCAAGTTGATAGAGAAACCTGTGACGGAGTTGAAAGTTTAAACTTGCCATTTGCGCCCAGTAAGTTTGGAGAGGCAACTCTTAGATGAAGTTGATTATAGAGCTTATCGTTTGATCCTGGCAAGTTGATAAAGAACTCTATGATGGAGTTAGATGTTTGAACTTGCCGTTTGCGCCCATCATGTTTGGAGAGGCAACTCTTAGATGGAGTTGAATGTAGAGCTTGTCGTTTGATCCCAGCAAGTTATTAGAGAACTTTATGATGAAGTTGGACGCTTGAACCTGCTGTTTGTTCTCAACAAGTTTTGAGAGGCAACTCTTGGATGGAATTGAATGTTTAACTTGTCGTTTGATCACAGCAAGTTTAGAGAGAACTCTGTAACGAAGTTGGGTGTTTGAACTTATTGTTTGCTCCCAACAAGTTTTGTAGAGGCAACTCTGAGAAGAAGTTGAATATTGATCTGGCTATTTGATCTAAGCAAGTTTGGAAAGACAATTTTGAAATGGTGTTGGTGGTATGAACCTGCTGTTCGTGCCCAACAAGTTAGTAGAAACAACTCTCTCACAAAGTTGATGTTGAACCTACCATTTGATCCCATGAAGTTTTGTAGAGGCAAATCTTTGATGGAGTTGATATGGGACTTACTGTTTGCAACCAACAAGTTTGTGGAGATTACTTTTGTTATTTGTTCCCGGCAAGTGAATAAAGACAAATCTGGGCTTGCGTTGGATGCAGAACTATTGCATGAAGATAAGGTGTTGTTGGAAGGACTCAAGCTAAAGGTGGGGCATTAAACTCATTGTAAAGAGTTAACGAGCTATTGACAAAGCTCGTGTGAAGAGTAAAGCTGTAAGAGCATCCACAGTCGTCATTGTGTAAAATATGCATAAATGGATAAATGCATATATCATTTGACAAATTTGTTGCAGTCGTCGAAGGCTATTTTTACCTATTTAAATTAAAATAATGAAAATTCAGATCAGACGAAACTTGATGTTGCGTCGGAAGGGAAAAAAATATTTTTTAATTGAGCGACGGAAGATGACATTGCGTCGGAGGAGAAAAAAATTTAAAAATAAAAAAAATTTGCCAGACGCAATATCATGTTGCGTCCGGCAATTCAGTATCTATTATAGATACTTCTATATGTTTCCAAGCTTAAATAAATATTTTTAAATCTACACGTTTTTTAAATAGATACTTCTATATGTTTCCAAGCTTTTTTTATAGATACTTCAGTATCTAATAGGTAATTAAAAAAAAATTATAGAAAAAAAACCAACGGACGCAACATCCGAGGATTACGGAGATGAGGGACGCAACATCACGTTGCGTCTGAGGGTTTTTTTAAATTTTCTGGCCTTTTCTGTTTTAAAAAATTAATTTTTAATCGAGCAACGCAACATGAAGTTTCGTCCGACGATTTAAAAATAATATTTTTTCAAGCGACGCAACAGGATGTTTCGTCCTTTAAAATATGCATAATTCTCAAATCTTCTCTCATATATAGCAATCTATTGTAGCTAAATATGCAAAATATGCATATTTAGCAAACGACTGCAGCGATATTTTTGAGAAAATATGCATATTATGCATATTTAGCAAACGACTACAGATGCTCTAACACCTCGCAAAATTGAGTTATGACAATTTTGTCCCATGTGTGTTACGCACATGTATTTTGTATAGTTACGGGTAATATACGAAACGAATTTAATATAAATATCCTACATATTTCGTATTCGGATTATTTATATATTTTACGTCCCCTCAAAATTTATTTTATCCTATTTTTGAGCCAACTCAATTATTAATCTTAATCAGTGTTTTTACATGTATTGCACAATGCACGTGTCGATTACGTATATTTTACCGTTACATGTAATATCCATAAAATTATTAATATAAATGTTCTAAGTATTTTGTATTTTGACTATTTATGAATGTTTTTCATTCTATCGAATTTATTTTGTATTGATACGTGCAACGCACATATTTGCAGTGCACGTGTTAGTTGTATCTTTTTTCAAAATAAAAATTTATGAAATGTGTATGTTTATTTTATTTTTATTTTTATTAGTTTAAACTAGTTTTACATGAAATATTCCTTTTTAAATATTTTTGCTGCACGTGCTTTACATGTACCTTTTCTTTCTATGCACGTGCTAATTATGTTATTTTTATTATAAAAGTCGTGCATTAAAATTTCATTAAAATTAATTTCAACAAGTTATGATAAATTTTTGTTAAAAAAATAATATAATTATTTATTAAAAAAGAGGGTTTCAAATGAAATAAAATAATAAAATAAAAGTAGAATGAAAAGTTTATAAAACACGTGCACACGTGCACTCTTTCAAAAATGGTTGCATATAGGAGAGAGTGGGGTGAGTGAGGTGAGTGTGTGAGTCGTTGTGTGAATGGGTTAGTAGATAGTTGGTTGCTGAAACTACTCCCTCATTTCCGATATAAATAACTCCTAATCTAACCTCATATGAACACAAAAAATAAAAAAAATAAAAAAAGCATCAATAGAGAGGAGTTGCTGTTTTTGGCTTTCGAGATCTTTGCAAAGAGGCTTGCGGAATTGCTTTTGTGGATCTTTTGGAGCATTTTATTAAGGGGTTCAACCATTAGGAGGTCTCTTTTGATGTTAGTGTTTTCATGATCTTCTAGTATGTAGAAATTGTGTTTGTTTAAACTAGAAATTTGTAGATAGAGATGAATTGATTGGTGCATGTGAAATAGTTTCTCTAGAACATTATTTTCTGCATGTTTAAATTATGATTGCATAGTATATGATAAATTTAATATGTGTATGTGTAGGAGTTTTTGTAGAAATTTTATCTAGTGAAATTTCATATAATAAACTCATGAGACTGATTTCTTATGTGCATCTTCGTAACATAAAAATAAACACTCCTCAAGAATTCTAGTTAGGTGGGGAACAATTATTCCTTTAAAAGTATAAGACTATGAGTGGTTTATACAATTTAAAATAAAAATTTCTATGTTCTTCATGAATAAATTGTCATATATTTTTATTTTATAAAAATATACGAATCTTAGAAGTATTTTATTCTGAAATTGTAAAGAAGTGCATAACAATTTAGTTATCAAAATTTTTGAGTTAATATAATTACTGGTGTTCAAGTATATAAGAATTTTGTAACCCTTAACTCACAACCACGAGTTAGTCTATTGGTTTGGTCTGCGGGTTGGCTGCTGTTGGTCCTGGGTTCAAGCCAAGAAAGTGGTGTTTAAAAAAAAAAAAAATCATTTTCCCTATTCTATTAGCTACATTTTGCATATAACTCAACTAAAGATAAATTTTAAATTATACAAGAATATTAATGGGTTATTTTGAGAGTAATTATGTACAAATTTAGAATTTATCTGAGGATAAAATATCACTACAAATTGAATAGTTATCTTAGATGTTTATTTTGAATTCTTTTAAGAAAAATTAAATTTTTATGTCAGAATGAGCTAACTTTAGAAGAATTGTGACAATCAAATATAAACTTGGGAGATTCATTTGGATAGAAATTTTATTGTACATTATTTTATTTTATTTTTCTTAGAAATAAATTTGGTAACATTTTATTTTGTGATGAAAGATTAAAATCATAAAATTTCTGCATCCTATGAAAGGGAATTTCATCCTAGAATTTATGAATAATGATTTATATGACAAATTAAGAGATAACAAAGAATGAATTTGGGAGAATAAACGTATGACATTTGTAAGGACTTTTATCAAGTTAAAATGCTTTCTTGAGATGTATTATAAGGGAATGAGAAGTTATATTTTGAAATTGACAATTCAAAGTGAATGTATGAACAAATCAAATGAATTATGAATGAGAAATTTTATAATTGAGGTTAAGTTAACCCATATGATCTCGGTTTAAGATGTTGAAATCTAAAGACTGAACAAGACCCGTAGAGACCGACAAGTTAGGATAAATGAAATTTGATAAGTAGCCAGTGTGAGCTAACAATTCTCGTATTAATTGATGTCCGGTAGCATAAGCTAGCTCTAGGTTGTGGTAATCATAATTGAATCTAGGAACATGCACTAGAGGGAGATATGATGAAGTACAGGAAAACATGAGTATGAGGGCCTCATTGATTCGCGGTGAGAGATTTTCTTCAGTATTATTGGGGGTGTGAGGCATGATGTCCAAAACCACTTGCGGTGGGAGATACTTTTTTAGAATTATCGGGATCAAGGTTCGCGGTGGGAGATTATCTTCAGAATTATCGGGGCGTGAGGCATGATGTCCAACATCGCTTGCGGTGGGAGATATTTCTTCAGAATTATCGGCATCGAGGCGACCCTCATAGGGTATTTGTGTGATGAGGTACCAGATGGCTCGCGGTGTGAGTTTCATCTTCAGAATTATCGTGGTGTGAGGCAGAATGTCCAAAATCACTTGCGGTGGGAGAACGATTCTCAAGAATTATCGGGGTGGTACTAGATACTCACAGAATATCTAAACCTTACATTAGTCACCATAGTAGGATTTCATAACGAGAGATTGAACCCTACAATGAGGAGTACGATAAGAGCTTTCCCTCAGACCTATGTCGTATGGGATGCATAAAATCCGAACATGTATGTATTAATATCATCGTAAGTATAAATAGCTACATTAAGCATTAAGTTCATACCATACACTGACATAATTAGGATAGCCACCTTTCAATTTTTGTGCATTCAAGTTTGTGATTGTTAAGATAATGCAATCACTGTATTATAATATTGCATCAGTTGTTTTGGAGTCAACAGGTTACTGATGGAGCTCATGCGGTGAGCAAGGCGTCGAACTCATTGTTTTGGAGTCAACAAGTTGTTGATGGAGCTTGAGCGGTAGGCAGAGTGTCGAATTCATTGTTTGGAGTCAATGAGTTATATGGAGCTCGAGCGGTGAGTAAGAAGTCAAAATTATTGTTTGAAGTCAATGGATTGCTGATGGAACTGGAGTGGTCAGCTAGGCGTTGAACTCGTTGTTTGGAACCAACGAGTGGTCGATGGGGCTCAAGCGAAGAGCATAGCATTGAACTTGTTGTTTGGAGTCAACGAGTAGTTGATGGAGGCCCGAGCAGAGAGTAAGCTTTGAACTGATTGTTTGGAGTCAACGAGTTGTTGATGGAGGCTCGAGTAGAGAGTAAGCTTTGAACTCGTTGTTTGAAGTCAACTAATTGTTGATGGAGCTCGAGCGGTGAATAAGACATTCAAATCATTGTTTGGAGTCAACGAGATGTTGGACGAACTTGTTCTGAGTCTTCTTGATATTGAAGTGAAGTCCTTTGTGTTTGTTCAGCGTTAAAGTAATTTTGTTCTTCTTTGTGCTGGCAAGTAGTCATGCATGCCGAGTGAGGTCCTTGGGATGTCGAGTTTGCTTTCCTTCGCAATACGCTACGCTTAACGAAGTTGGGACTTGCCCGTTTGCGTGGTGTGTTATGCGAAACAAGTTGTCGATGGGGCTTAAGAGAATATCAAAGCATTGAACTCGTTATTTGGAGTCAATGAGTTGTTGATGGAGGCTCGAGCAGAGAGCAAGCTTTGAACTCATTATTTGAAGTCAACGAGTTGTTGATGGAGGCTCGAGTAGAAAATAAGCTTTGAACTCGTTGTTTGGAGTCAACTAGTTGTTGATGGAGCTCGAGCGGTGAACAAGGCGTTGAACTCAGTGTTTGGAGTCAGTGAGTAGTTAGACGAACTTGTTTGGAGTCAGTGAGTAGTTAGACGAACTCAGTGTTTGGAGTCAGTGAGTAGTTAGACGAACTTGTTCTGCGTCTTCTTGATATTAAAGTGAATTCCTTTGTGTTAGTTCAGCGTTGAAGTAATTTTGTTCTTCTTTGTGTTGGCAAGTAGTCATGTATGCTGAGTGAGGTCCTTAGGATGTCGAGTTTTCTTTCCTTCGCAATACGTTGTGCTTGACGAAGTTGGGACTTGCCTGTTTGTGTGGTGCGTTATGCAAAATGAAGTTGGAGCTTGCTCAGGTGAAAGTGGTAGGAAAGACTTGGAGTGTGCCCGCCTCAGGAAAGCTTATCTTGAATTTTATCTTCAAGAGTTTAGGCGGTCCTGGGGAGTTGTTAACTGGAAAGAGGCCTGTAAAGAGGTTTTTGTCTCTTAAGAAAACCATCCCTTTATAGTTTCCAGAAGGACGACTTGTAGAACTGCTTGTTGAGTAGTGCTTGCATGACTTTTGTAGCGATGCTTAGGCAAGAAACATGGACTCATTATAATACGACCCATAGTTTTGTACTTGTAAATATTTCTAATGGCACTGGATCTGAATACATAGATTTACGGTAGTTCTGTGATTGGAAGAATTCTTTCACATGTTTGATTCTTGTTGTGTAACTTGTTTTTGAAATTGATGAGTCTTCGACTGGATTCTTTGTAGTTGAAGAACAAGGCATCGAACTTGTTGTTTGTACCTACTGAACTATCGATGGGGTTGGAATAATATGCATAGTGTTTGACGGAGTTAGAACTTGTCTGTTTTATACCCAGCTAGTTGTAGGAGCAACTCTGAGTAAGAATTATTTTCCAAACTTTCTATATGGGTCCTTCAACAAAATGTGAGAGTTATATCAAGTGGTGAGTTGAACCCCAAATGTTGCTTTTGGAAGTTTTATTGGAGTAACTACGATCTACAATTTTGGACCTCTAATCTGTCTTTAAGAAATTTTAACTAGTTTCAGGAACAGATCGAATGGCGAGTTGAACTCTGAACGTGCTTGGTTGCAGGTTGCTAAAGTAACTCCGAGCCATGGGTATGCAATCCGAACTTGCTAGTTTATGTATTTGCTTTATTGCAGATTTGTTGAGTAACTCCGGGCCACGAGTATGGACTCCGAAATCGTCTTATAAGGAGCTTTTAATGAGTTTTTGTGCAATTTTTAGAAGTAGGCTTGACGTTCAACTCAATGTATGCATCCGTAGAGTTGTACAATAATTTTGCAAAAATTAATATTAAATTTTATTGGAGAATAAAACTAAGCGGCTACTCTAGCGGATGGCTTCTATGACATGTAGTGACTGGTAGAAAAAGCGGTCTTTGTTAAAGGATAAAACTAGATGACTATTCTAGTGGCTGACTTTTATTACAAAATATTGAAACTAATAGAGGAGCGTTAAGCTCCCTTGTTGAAATTCATAAGGCGTTTCTCATTCCAAGTTCCTGTTGATATCTCCGTGCCCCCGAGGTCTTTAAGTTGATGAGCCATTAAATGAAAAACTTGGTAGACCTTACCTGGACTTGCTTGTTTTGGAATGAGCCTCCCATTATTTTGCATAGAGAATGAAAGATCTTTAGATTCGCCAATGTGTTTACTATCTCTTTTCGTTGAATGAGCAGGGAGGTTTCAGGCAGGGAATTCAAGTCTATTATTGTATTCTGACGAGGACGAATTTGGACCTGGTGAGAGATGACCTGACAGGTTTGGAAATTCTAGACAGGATTGTCCTTGGCAGTGGCTTCAAGCTTGTTTGTAGACTCGGTGTTACTGTGATTAGTTTCCGGCGGTAGCTCTAAGGCATCGATGGGGAGAACCGATCCCCCTATTGTGGCGGTGTAGCATGCTTGTGCTGCCAGTTGGCTCCTTACAACTTGGCATACGCCTGCTGTTGAATTTCATTTTCATGTTGTAAGCGAAAGCTGCTGCATGAAAAGCTGCTAGGCCTAGGTGGCCAATTATTGCATTGTATGCAGCTTTAACGTACACTACCATGAAGTCCAATGTTTCTGTTCGAATAGCGGAAGCTTTTTCTGCTGTCACATCGAGTGTAACGATTCCTTCTATTTTAACGGGAACGCTGGAGAATCCATGGAGTGTATAGTCGGCGGGCTTGAGTCGGTCTCGGGAGAGCTTTAAGCCGTTGAAAGTGTTCACTAAAAGGATGTTTACTGAGCCGTCGTTGTCCAATAGGATGCGGCATACCTCATGATTCACCATGCATAGGTTTATGACCAATGTGTCACAGTGAGGTATTCGGACACCTTCTAAGTCCTTGTTGGAGAAAGCTATCGGGACCCTGGTGCTCTTGGTAGGCAGGATGTTATGTACTGAGTTGACTTCTCTGAAAAATGCTTTGTGGGAGGAGAAGAAATCTCCCCCCATCGGACCTCCATGAATAGAGCAAAGAATGTCCATATGTTCCAAGTCTCGTGATTCAGATGGTCTCTTTTGACGCTTATTAGCCCCCGTACTGGGAGGGTTTCGGCGTTATTATTTTGTTTGACGAATTGAGAGAGATAGCCCCTGCGTATCAGACCTTCAAGTTCTTCTTTGAAGGCTGGGCAGTTGTCAATAATGTGTCCATGGTCTCTATAAAATGCACACCACTTGTTCATGTCTCTTGTGTTACTAGCTGCGGACATCTTGGGGGAGGGGGGATTATTCTGTCCTTCTCAACTTCCATGAGGATATCCTACACACTAGTGTTAAGGGAAGTGAACTTGTCGAAGTGTGGTGCTGGAGGTGGATGGCGTTGATCTGCGCTATCTTTTTGAAACTTCCTAAGTCATTCCTCGCTTACATTCTTCTATTTGTTCCCGAAAGGTGAATCATTCTTGCCTTGAGAATAAAGGGCGTCCTCAATTCTGATATATTTATTACTCCTTTCCATGAGCTCATTATAGTATTTAGGAGGCTTCTTTCGCGGGGAAGTTTTCAGGACTTTGTAAGGGACATTGTGGCTGAATGCAACAGTCGCCACTGACAAATTTAGGGAGGAGATGGACATTACTTCAGCTGTGAAGCGCTTGACAAAGTCTTTTAGCAGTTCTTCGTCCTTTTGCTTAAGTTCCAATAGGGAAACACTTATTTTTTCAGCCTTGCGGCTAGTGACGAAGTGCACTATGAAGATCTCATCGAGCTGGTCGAAGAAGAATATTGACTCTAGAGTGAGGCGGGAGTACCAATCCCTTGTTGATCCGTTTAGAGTTGCGGGAAATGTTCGGCACATGAGTGTATCGGTGGCAAGACCATCATGAGAGTTTTAAAAGTCTCAATATGGTCAGCTGGGTCTGGTTCACCATCGTATGACTCGAATTAATGCACTTTGAAGTTCTTAGGAATGGGTGCATCAAGGATGGATTTTCTGAAAGGACGACTGGGGTGGTAAGCCCTGTTGGAGCGGTTCCCCTCATTTTTTTTATTTGTTCTAGGCGATCTTCTACTTCTTGGATGCAGGTGAAGGACTCGGTCGCCCTTCTTCTTGGATCTTGTTAAGTCATTGGATTCTTCTTCTCTCGAAGGGTTAGTGTGGCGGCTCTATGTGCATCGATCCTGGTCATGAGTTCGTCGTATAGCTTGGAGGATGTCATGCTTGAAGTTCTCCAATTCGGCTTTCATGACTGGGGCCTTTTGGTCTTTGTTCTCTAAAGATGCTTTCGACTCTCATGATTCGAGCTTCTTTTTGCAGTTCTCCCCCTGTGAGAAGAGGAGTATCCTGATCTCAGCCTTCGGGGAGAGTTTCTTCTCCGGTTCACTTGACATTCTTAGCGGGAGGCCTCGGTTCGGCCGCGCCTCTCATTCAAATAGATTCGTAGGTCAGTTCTTTTTTGCCTAGCACTGATGATTTGGCAGAGATCGCTTGGCCCCTGGGGGCCTTGTGAGGCCACTAAATCAATTAAAGGATTATGGACTGAGATATGGTCGTATAGAGGGCGATGTTCATGACGACTTTGTTGGGAGCCCCCTGTGCATCTTCATTGATAGGAGCTTGACTAAGCTGGTGGGGCAGATCTGGTCGATGCAGAGGAATTGGGTCCTCCACGGGAAGTGCTAGTTGACGAAGAGAGTTGGTGCAACGACTTGAGGCTGCCGCTCTGCCCTTTAGTCTTAGTGGCATGACGGTAAGTTTGATCTATGTAGTTCCCACAGAATCTGTTGTTGCTTAGTTTGGTGTGGAAGCAAACATATAATTAGTTTATATTTGAAGGAAACTACTAAAGATTTAACCTTTAATTGTCGCCGTAAAAAGTGATTACAGCTCCTGAGAGTGAATCTGGATCGTTGATTGAACACCGTGATGTGAATCCGATGGCTGCTGATGCATCCCATGGACCTGCAAAAATCTTAAAACATCGGGGATGGCCCCGGCGACAGACCCTCTGACTCTTAAGTTAGAACTAGAAAGAGAAAGTGTCAATTACCTTCTGACAGTACAGGAGATTGATATGAATCCATTAGATTGATATGAATTCCTTATCTCCAGTTGATTCCTCCCCTCAAGATATAAGACTCACTTTTCTGGGGATAAGAGATTTGACTTACAACACTCATGAGCTTGGCGTCTCTCCTAGTGGACCTAATCTGTCACTTTTTAATGGGCTTGAGAGCGGCCCACGTTTTTGTACATGAAACTAAAGAAGGCTCGGACCTGTTGAAGAGGTCCGTGGTAGGCTAATCTGTTTGTAGAAACTTTAGAATCTGTGCTGCAATGATACAGTCCTGATTTGCTGCAATTTTTACCATTATCACAAAGTTACTGCGTAAAAGTATGACACTTACATTCTAACCAGTTATATATTAAGTTAGCATAAAATATTCATATGTACAAAGCAAATTTTACTCAATTCTTTCTCCTCCAAAAAAGGAGAAGCATGAGCCAAACTCAACTTAATAATGAGGAAGCCTGCAAGAACTTTCTCCTACCCTTCTCTCCTTTTTGTTCCTCTTCATTAAATCTTGTATCAATTGGATTGTAAGTACATGCCAAAAATTACGGTAAAAAAAAAAAAAAAACTCCACATATTTGTATTTGCGTTAGTGTCTTTTTTGCTTTGTACGGTTTTAAAACCGAACAGTGTAACGATAGGATTCTGATAGTCCTTACACTGTTCCGTAGGCCCACCACTTCCCATAGTACGTAGCTCCACTTTCCCATGCATTGCTCTATGTTGCCAGGGCCACAAGCACTAGTGCTTGAGAGAATAGGAGACCAGGTACACTGTGTTTAGATGCCACCGTTTTTTGTGTGGAATAGCGCATTAATGTTAAGAGAGTGATTCATGATTCCTGTACAATGCTAGTCCATTGCATTGTTAATAGTACATGTTATTATGTATGCTAATTAAAGGGTCATGCTTCTAGGGTGTTGATCTTTACTAGGGCGAGTTTTTAATCACGTAGCAAAATTTGAAGCAAAGTACGTAGTGGATGATCTTTGTCTAAAACTAGTTCAACCGGTAAAGGTGAAAAAGATTGAATTCAAGAATGATCCTATTTTACTTGATTTTTAATACTGATGTGAAACATTTTTTTACACACATAAAAAGTTCATAGTACAAGATTGTAATTTCATTTAATTTGGCGCGGTTTAACCGCCGCTTCCTAGAAACAACAACAAAAAAATCTAGGAGATTCACATTACTTGAATTTCATAATTTTGAGAAAATCATGCAAGACAGCAAAGAAACATACCATACAGACCACTTATAATTATGTATTCAGATTTTTTTCGAAAAAAGTTCAGATTGAAATTGCATTTCTTCAAAATTTTCGGCAAGAAAGTGTTGGTATAATTAGGGTTTAGATCTGTCTCTAAAAGGTCGAACTCAACATCCAAATATGGCTACATTCATACCTGTTAAGGATTACATGATGATGCTCCTACAGTGTATAATAAAAAGTTCAAAGAACCTCATAAGAAATTCCCCAACCAAATGAGGAATGTTTTACCAAATTAACCCACTTTTTATAAGTATTTACCAAAATGACCCACTTTTGAAAGTATTTACCAAAATGACTCGCTCGCTATCTTAGATAACTCGCCCGCGAGTTTGGTGAAAATAATCTATTTGTCTGAGATAGCGAGTGTATGTTGAGGTGTTAGAACTTGAAGAAAATTTTCAAGTTTAGACTCGCTATCTCAGATAGCAAGTTTGGTGAAAACAACACCGTGGCTATCTGAGATAGCGAGTATATGTCGAGGTGTTTCTCTACCACTAGGAGAAAAACTTGAAGAAAAATATCAAGTTTAGAATCGCTATCACAGATAGCGAGTGTGTTTATACCACACTCGCTAACTGAGATAGTGAGTGTCGATTGGGGAGTTTTTAAAGACTCGTTCGCTGTTTCGCTATTTAACTTCACTTCTCTCTTTCCATTCTCTCTCCCAACTCCGAAATAAACCCAAAATCGTAGCCTCCCAAATTCTTTATTTCACCAACAAAATCCGTTCAAAGGCTATTGAGATCCACTTCATCACTCACAATGCTCTCTACTCACACACTCAAAACCCTAAACCTATCATTAAAGATCCCGAATTGTACCATTCGCTAAAATTCATACGTATCTGAGATAGCGACCCTGGTCGACTGTGAGAATTTGTAATTTTTCAGAGACTTAAAAGTCTCTGGAAAATCTCAATTCTCACAATCGCTATCCCAGATAGTGAGGAACCAGGGTCGCTATCTGAGATAGTGAGCCTAATTATTTTATTTTCCACAAAACAATCTTAAATTTTTCCTGTATACATAATGACTTGGCTTTAAATGTTGGGTTTATGTCTTGCATACTATGTTGAATAAGAAGACGATTAGACGATGTAGGAATCGAGACGATCGGAGGCGGAGTGGAGGCAAGGAAATAGTCAGCGGCTGTAGTTGCAGGAGTTGCGGTCGACCAGTCACAAGGTGCGGTCGACCACCCTACTCAGCAAATGTTCCCGAGAGGGGGACGGTCGACCGACCTTGGGGGTGCGATCGACCGGTCGCGGCGCTGATGGATTTATTGGGTCGGATCTTGGTGATTCGTGAGAAACCCAACTTGCTCTTCAAGTCAGATCTGACAGCTCCTATCGTAGGGTTATCTCTTCAGAAATATCCAATGGTTATTGTATCAAGATATCAAACTAGGTTTTCTCTACATCTCTATATATTGTTGTTATTAGCCTCCATTGAGAGTCAACAGAGAGAGTACTTCATTGAAGGAGAGATTGAGTGATTCTCTAATTGTAAATAACTAGTACTTGTTGGTGAGACTTGGGAGAGGGTCATGGTGAGAATTATAATATTCTTGTATTTTCTCTAGTTCTTGGATTTCTTCTCCCCCGGATTAAGGCGAAAGCCCCAACCGGAACAAATTTGTGTGCTTTGGTGTGTTTGGTATGATCTCATATGTGCTTGGTGGTTTGTGTTGATTGTATCGAATAACTCAACAAGATCATAAAGAGGGGTTTTCGGTGGGAAATCCCAAACAATTGGTATCAGAGCTTCAGGTTCAAGAATTTGTTCGAGTTCCTTGGAGATGATGGCAGATCAAATTACGAAGATCAAGCGGTTCAAAGGCAAGATCAACTTTGATCTCTTGAAGGTGGACATGCATAAAGCATCGGTTCAACAGGACTTGAATTTAGTCCTAGAAGGAGATAAAGGGAGACCAATCGACACAAAGCAGGAGAAGTGGAAGAAGATATTTTCAAAAGCCTTGGGTTTAATCCGGTTTTCATCGATGAGAGAAGTCAAGTATAGGTGAAGTACGGCAAGTCTTTGGGCAAGATTCAGAACTGACTACTCGGGATCGTCATCACAAGTTCGGATGTACCAGCGAAGAAAGTTGTGGGATTTCTCAATGAAGGAAAGTACTGCTCTTCTAGATCATGAAATGGAGTTCAATATGGAGTTATCTAAACTGAGAGCGTTCAACACAGATGATGTAAGGGTTTCCAACTCAATATATTCACCACAAGTCCATCCAACATGATAACCGTGCTAGGCGAGAAATCTACTAAAGAGAAGTTTTTCATAGCAGGTATGATCAAGGGGTTGGAGGAGGATGCACTTAGGAAGGAGAGTCAGAAATTGACATCAACTTTTGTGAATTACTTGGAGGTAGATTGTACTTTGATTGGAAGAAAAAGTATATATCGGGGTAAGGTCCGTGGCCACCAGTGCAAAGGGATTGAGCATTACATGAGAGATTGTTGCAAGCAATTAAGTCAGAGGGGTACCAAATTCAGTGCCGCTGAATCAGGTGAAGGCTTAAACAGTATTTTTGTTTCAAGTTCATTAGATGTGAATTCTGATTATTCTTTTGATTCGGTTAGTTCTTCTCAAGTTTGCTCTGAGAGGGAGATGGTTTCTACTTGCAAATTTGCATCATATTGTTGTGTGGGAACGAAGTTTGATAAGATTTGTGAAGTAATGATTTCTACTTACAAGTTTGCGTCATGTCATTGTGTGAGAACGAAGATTAACAAGACTTGTAAAGTAAGATGTGAGAAAATAAATGAGTCGAAGATGACAGGTGGAAGGGGACACACACTAGAGGAGGGCATGCATATTCCTTTGATAAAGCGGAGCCTTATTTCCATGAGAACTCTAGATGTTCAGGACTGCAGGTATACAGATCCATGTGGAGTTCGTTCAGTTTAGGAAAGTTATTGCGAGATGATGAAGGGTAAGAGGGGGATTGGGCAGAGTCAGCACAACCTTTATCAGCTTTGGAGGAACAGAAAAACTTGCACAAGTGTTTTGAAGCCCATTGTTCCTAAAGCACTATCTAGTATGCTGTCACTAGAATCATCTGAGCAAGACTGCGACGTTCCAATATCGTCAGAAGGTGGAGAAAGCCTTGAGGTATGTGGAATTCATATGGAGGGTGGCACCTCCATGATTACATCTACTAGGGTGTGCCATTGAGGGGATATACAGCAGGAGAAAAACAGGTAGAGATAAATTCAACTAGCAGAGAACGCTATTGAAACAAGTTGTTTGCAAGAAGAAAAGGAAAATAGTCTAGAGGGTTTCAAATCACACAGGTGTGGATTCATGAGTATGCAATCCAAGGTGGAGATTGTTGGGTTTATGTCTTGCATACTATGTTGGATAAGAAGACGATTAGACGATGGAGGAATCGAGACGATCAGAGACGGAGTGGAGGCAAGGAAATAGTCAGCGGCTGTAGTTGCAGGAGTTGCGGTCGACCGGTCACAAGGTGCGGTCGACCGCCCTACGCAGCAAATGTTCCCGTGAGGGGGACGGTCGACCGACCTTGGGGGTGCGGTCGACCGGTCGCGACGCTAATAGATTTATTGGGTCGGATCTTGGTGATTCGTGAGAAACCCAACTTGCACTTCAAGTCAGATCTGACGGCTCCTATCATAGGGTTATCTCTTCAGGAATATCCAATGGTTACTGTATCAAGATATCAAACTAGGTTTTCTCTAGATCTCTATATATTATTGTTATTGGCCTCCATTGAGAGCTAAGAGGGAGAGAGAGTACTTCATTGAAGAAGAGATTGAGTGATTCTCTAATTGTAAATAACTAGTACTTGCTGGTGAGTCTTAAGAGAAGATCGTGGTGAGAATTTTAATATTCTTGTATCTTCTCTAGTTGAATAACATTTTGGGTTTCTTCTCCCCCGAACTAAGGCGAAGCCCCAACCAGGATAAATTTGTGTGCTTTGGTGTGTTTGGTATGATCTCATATGTGCTTGGTGGTTTGTGTTGATTGCATCGAATAACTCAACAAGATCCTAAAGAGGGACTTTTGGTGGGAAATCCCTAACAATAAACACACATAAATTTTGCCATATAATATCTCAGATAGAAATAAAGTGTCTATGTCTCAAACTCAACTAAATATGCACAATTGACTAAAATGCACAATTCGGGATCTTGGATGATGGGTTTAGGATTTTGAGTTGGCAAACACTATTGCATTTGATGTCGTTGTTCAACTGTGATGACATGCAATAATAATAACTATAGCTGTTGTTTGGTAGTAGTTGCAAAGCTTTATACTCTTCATACAACAACACTCGCTATCTGAGATAGATAGTTCATTTGAACTAGAATCGCTAGCTCTGATAGCGAGTGTAGTTGTATACACTCGCTATCAGAGATAACGAGTCTAGTTCAAATGAACTCTCTATCTCAGATAGTGAGTGTTGTTGTACTTATTTTTCAGAGAAATTTTGAACATGAAATATATAACTACACTCTCTATCTGCGATAGCGAGTCTAGTTCAACTGAACTAGTTATCTCGGATAGCGAGTGCAGGTCTATACATTTACATGTTTAAATTTTTTTTTAAAAATAAGTACAACTACACTCGCTATCTAAGATAGCGAGGTCAGTTGAACTAGACTCGCTATCTGAGATAGCGAGTGTAGTTATATACATTTCAGATAGAAATTACATATTTAATTTTTTTTTTATATAAAATGAGTACAACTACACTCGCTATCTGAGATAGCAATGTCAGTTGAACTAGACTCGCTATCAGCAATAGCGAGTGTAGCTATATACATTCAAGATAATAAATGCATGTTTAAAATTTTTCTGAAAAATGAGTACAACTACACTCACTATCTGAGATAGCGAGTTCATTTGAACTAGACTCGCTATCTCATACAGCAAATGGGTCAATTGGATAAATAGTTTCGAAAGTGGGTCCGTTTGGTAAATACTTTCAAAAGGTGGGTCATTTTGGTAAACAATTCCCAAATGAGAGCCTCACAACTTTTATTCCATAAATACAATCATATCACATTATCATGCACATACGTACTTCGTACATACCCTTTATTTGTCACATTATTCAGTCAACGAGTCAAAGCTCGTCAATGTTAGACTTTGTAGTCCCATTCATATCACTCACACGCAAGGGAACAAAGATCGTATGCATTTTTTGTTCTTTTTCACTTCTTATCTTTTCCAACTTTTTATCTTTTCACCCCTATACATAATGTGCACGTGACTGGCTACTGCGACAAACTTGAGTGGAGCGGGCAGGGCAAGTATATATTGGACCCTACCCACTTTTTCATCCCTAAAAGATCTCCTCTTTTGCTGTACTAGTACACACGTCGGATTGTGCGAGAGATGCCCTTACACGTGCAAGCATGGGTGTTGGATGATTTTTCAGTGATGAACATTTAGAACATCTATAACTATTATATATTATATTGGGAGAGTTGGGTTCACAAATAAATAAATAATTTTTTATTCTTTGGTGTATGTGTGTCAACACGTGCAACGCACGTGTTAGTAGTTTTTTTGTCTTTTTCATTCCCCCTCCACGTGCATCGCACGTGCATTATACTAGATTTTTTTTCTTTTTTGTCCTTTTCATTCCCCCCCTCCACGTGCATCGCACGTGCATTATACTAGTATGCATTGAATGCTCCAGTAAGTAAAATACTGAAAAAGATGTTAATCCATTGTACGAGATACTTAGGCGGTTAACTTGATCGTGTTAACAAGCTTTAAAAGAGAGAGTGATGAATAAAGGAGTTGACAACATAGCGTTGTTGCAATTAGGGCTACAATCGAGCCGAGCCGAATACCTTTAGGCTCGAGCTCGGCTCGTTTACGAAACGAGCTCAGTTTTGAGCTCGAGCTCGGTTCGAACCGATCTTTGACCGTATTCGAGCTGAATAGCTCACGAGCTTAGACTTAAAAAAAAAAATCCAAGCTCGAGCTCGGCTCGTTTACAAAACGAGCTCAGTTTTGAGTTCGAGCTCGAGCTCGGCTTTGATCGAGCTTGAGCCGAATAGCTTGCGAATAGCTCGATTTGTTTGCAGCCCTAGTTGCAATTAATTGAAATGATTTGAGAACAATTGGACACATAAGGATACTTCCGTTTGTTGATCCCCTAAAATTGTAGCTTGCTTGGACTCGTTCCTCTAAACGGTGCGAGGTGAATGGGATCCATTTTGGCTTATTCTTATCTAGCAAAATCAACTTAAAAGCATTGAATCTAGAGGTATTAATTGTATCCTTTTTGAGCCGAACTACAGATGGATGCAAAGAATTCTTACGTTCTTCAGTATCACAATGATCGATCCACAAAAAATCCTGCTAATGTGCTATTGTAAAGTAGTAACATATACCAATTATGATGATTTTTTTGTGCACAATATTTATGTAATTTTTTTCTCTTGTTTAAGCCATCTACTTTTAATAAACGTTAGCCAAGACAAACACCAAACTAAGATAAAAATGCTAATTCTTAATAAAATTGACTAATATGATATATAAACCCTAATTGGTGGCTAATACGTACAAATGTAAGCGCAGGGTACGTGCCATGCAAACCGCGCTAGCTACTTTGTCGGCATACGGCGACCTATAGTACCTAGAGACAAAAGGTACAATCCATCCAAGTGTCACTCTAATTCCCTAATGTGGGACCCACCTCAGTTTAATTCGTTAGTTAATTAATTAATTATTAGGTTTACAGCTCAGTTGTGTCCTTCTATACGGTGACATTTGGGATTCGATCGATCTAATCTCCAAGTTATTTTTTGGACCCAGTCATGTTGCGATCCTATCAAAGTGATCGAGCATGGGGTGCCCTAATTTGGGTCCACCCTAATCTCCTTATCTTCAATTTCTTAGCTAGCAATTAGCAGGCTAGTTCTCAGATCTTTGCTACTTGGCTCATTCTCTTAGCCCTCACTCTCCTTGAACTCACTCATACACTTGTTATGTATCTAGGTGCTTTGATGCATCATTAGATTTGTCTCTATGCGATCGACATATCGATCATGATGCTCTGGTAGCTCGACCGATCATGATTGTTCAATTGTGATTGCACGATAAAGTCAAAAAATCGATCTAGATTGTTCTCGGCCATGCCTCCAATTATTTGTGTGGAGTTTGGCATCTTGTTCTTGCTAAAGTCCCACGTTCGTGATATTCTGTTGGCTTTCGAGAATATTACTGGCTATCATGATCTACGAGTCCAAACATAAGGATTTTGTTAGGGTGGGAACTATTTTGAGCACTTAGGCTCCTTACTTTCCATGACAATCGATGGATCTCTTGACATGTCTGATGTACTAATGTTGTTCGTTTTATCAATTATTGATAGATCGTGATTTACTAATGCAAAAGATAAAGGATACAGTTGTATAAACGAGCCCCCTAGAACATATCACGTTCGACTATGATGGTTTTGTCAATTATTGATCGATCGTGAATGATTGTAATTATCTCTCTGATTGCATGTTATTAATTCTTTTAATGATAAATTTCAAAAATTAAAAATAAGAAGTCTGACGTAGGGAGGATTCGAACCGGAACCTCCTATATTAGTTATGTACGTGTGCATTGTACATGTTGGTAGAATGACAAAATGACAAATGACACTAAGGCCTTCTCCCATTATAATATTAGAGATTAGAGAATAGATATTAGAGATTATTCATTAGATTAGGGTTAGGGTTAATTGTTTTGTTCATTTAATGATTACTGAATGTGTATTCTACTATTAGGTGAGTTTGGCATTTACAGTGCTATCAGTTAATAAACCAGGAAAGTATGCCTTAGTTTCTTTTGGTCGAAGTCTGTTCAGTTCTGTTGTTTACTTTCGGTCTGAAGATTATTGTTTCTGATGAATCTGGGTATTTGACTGTATTTTGATATCCTTAATTAGTTTGGTATTTTGGTTTGTAACTTGGATAAAGTTGGATTTGGTATATATATTTGAAACAACTAGGAGTGTTAAATCAACAGGACGGTCCGTCGTCCGTCCGAGTCTGGCTCAAGAAATAGTCCGACCGTGAACCGTCTGAACTGTTATACGAACCGAACTTAAACAAATCATTAGATCCGATGTTTTACTGAGCTTGAGCCGGACATAATTCCGTCCGAATATTATTATGGTCTGATGCTTTAGCGAACCAAGTCCGGACTATAAAAATTTTGTCCGACTAGGACCGAGCCGGACATAAGCTCATCCGAGTAAAATTTCCGTCCGAGCTTGAACATATGGTTGTTCGATTCCATCTGGTCCGATTTACAGCTCTAGAAATAATGGCCGAGATTATAATGAAGTATGAAGTCTGTACAAAATGAAAATGAAGCAAACACGTCCAAATGAAGTAACGCGTCAAAATGAAGTATGAAGTCTGAACAAAAAAGTTCGTTCCCAAAAAACAGCAAGGAAAGGTTGGACAATTATGTGCTGTAATGATGTTGATTAAAAAGGTAATTAGGACCTATAGGTAATTTGGGACCATGCATGTATAAGCTTTGCACTAGCTAGGTGAAATAATGAGTAGTACCAGCATAAAAATGATCATAAATATTGTGACTAGCTAGAATGATGGTCCAGATCATTTATTTGGTCTGCAAATCATGATTCTTCTACTTTATATATAGGTCATGTGTGAACAATCCATAGGATGAATCTTTCCAGTAAATTAGGGCTGTAAAATTAATATTAATTTAAATATATGTATCTTAAATATCTTTTCTTTTAATTAATGGATACCCTATTTCATAAACGATAAATTACAAAACAAAGTCAGAAAATATATGAAGACAAAGTTATTAATATATTATATCACTATGTTTAATAGTATTATTATTGTTGTTGTTATAATAATAATAATAATAATAATAATAATAATATACACTACTTTATTTATAGCCGATTATCTTAAGATGGATGGATAAAAATAATTTAACTCAAATTATTTTTAAAAATTCTTCTTAATCCATGTTGCAATTCACTCAATCTCTTCTAACCGCAATTCTGGTGGAAAATTAAACATTCCCATTTTGCTAATAGCTCCGTCTCATTAATTATTTTTACATATTTGAGTTTCAAATCACAATGTTCAAATTTAAATTTTAGCCTCTCAAATTAGCATCTCTATTCACATAAGTTCATTATATTAATTTTTTAACAAAAAAGCTCCGTATTCTTTTACTCTCCGAAGTTTATTTATTTGTCTTTTGCTTTAACAAACAATGACTTCGACTTCATTTGGAGAATGAGAAATACTTCAAGCCTAGTTTAAAATATAACTTCATTTAATTCCAATGTACATAAAGATGCAATTTTCAAAATAAATAATAAAAACTATGCTAAAAGAAAGAGTACCTGACAAGTGTAGGATGATTTCAATAGTCATTTCTTATTTCTCAAAGAAGAAAAAAGAAACACATTATTAATGAAACGATGTCGGGGTCATCTTTATTTAAAAAGAACCAAAAAAAAACAAATCGCGATTGGTTTTGTTAAGTATCAAAAGAGGGGAGGTGTATATCAAGTTAACAAAAAAAAAATGTACTACTATTTAATTATATGGATTTTTTTTTTTTGGCAAAATGGAAAGGATAAATCTTCCATTAGAGTGTCGGTAAGAAGAGATT
Organism: Hemerocallis citrina; assembly: GCA_017893485.1. Classification (NCBI taxonomy): domain Eukaryota; kingdom Viridiplantae; phylum Streptophyta; class Magnoliopsida; order Asparagales; family Asphodelaceae; genus Hemerocallis; species Hemerocallis citrina. Next base: position 5,935 of record JACEHZ010000074.1, on the reverse strand, counting down.
GGGTGGATTGCAACATGGTTTAAGAAGAATTTTTTAAAGTTCTTTGACTTAAATTATTTGTATCTATCCATCTTAAGATTGACAATTATAAATAAAGTTGCGAAGGATTCACTATTATTATTATTATTATTATTATTATTATTTTAATTTTAGGAAAAAGTTATTTTTAGACCTAAAGGTGAGTTTGAGTTATTTTTAAACCCGACGGATTTCATAAATACTAAAACCCTCAATATCCTAAAATAAATTATTTTTAGACCCAACCCTCCTTTTTAATAAATCTTTTACTGATTTAAATAACTTTTTCTAGCCTTTTCCTATATTTTCTCTTCCTAAAAAGGAAATATGTTTTTTTTATTCCAAATAGTACTCCGATGGAAACAAATACAACAACAACAACAACCACAACAACAACAACAACCACGATAACAACAAATTCTTTTTCCCAACTAGTTAGGATCAGCTACAGGAATCATAATTTTTCATTCTGCCCAGTTTAGCACAATATCTTCTGTAAGCCCACAAGCTCTCAAATTCACTTTCAGAAAATGTCCTAGCATTTGCGCGTATATTTTAGGATTCATGTTCATAGGATTTGACAAAATTTTATGTTGGATGTCAACTATCTAATGCAACCCTCCTCCTTATCCTGCTTGTGATCGGAATTCAGGCTTGGGACATACAATGGTAGAGTTACTCCAAAATAAACGAATGAAATTAGAAAAACTGTATGTGTCGAAGAAGAATTTCCGAATCAATAACACTCAAGAGCATACCTATGATATTCAATATTTATTTAACAGGTCCGTAAAATAAGGAGATAAAAAAATTTCAACAAAACAAAGAGTTATTTAATAGAGTTCCAAATGGGAATCAAAGTCTTACTAAAGATAGAGGCGAAGGAGAGTCAGGAGTGTAGGTGTAGTTTCATATAAATCATCAAACACCATGATTTATAGCTCCTGAAATAAAAATGATTAAAAAGTAAGGAAAAATATGATGGGATTATTTTAAGGATGGATGATTGGGTTTGAAGTACATCTTCATTACCACCATCTACCTCTTTTTTAACCCCTCGATCTTCCATTTAAGACTTGACACTCATATGCAACTCTAGTTAAATACATTTTTATTCAGTTACGAGTTTTCTAAGAAAAAAATTAACTCATTTCATTTTTAGCAAGGATAATATAAGAAATACAAGAAAATAATAATTAAATCAATAATTAATTTAATTTAAAAAGGTGAATTGGGTTTAACATAGTCAATCTTAGGGGCCTGAGTCTTTTAGCATTTATAAAACTCATAGGGTTTTAAAATAAATCAATATCCAAATTTGGGCGCTGAAATAAGTTTCCCTATTATTTATTATTTTCATGATACATTTAAAAACTAATGAATGTCAAAGAACAATTTCAAAATCTTGAGAGTTGGGAACCATAACTTTGTAACTAAACAAATCCGTACAATACACATTCAAACTAAATCTAACAATATATACGTGCACCGCATGTGTCACCAAAATCAAAACATTCAAATATAAACAATTTCTTTTTTTATTCGATATATATTAATTTAATTTAATGACTATTATTTTAGTAAACATGCAACGCACGTCCATTATACTAGTATAATAAATTCTTTTGTTGTTGTTATGTATAGATTTTGGCATTTCGTAGCAATATAAATTTACTTTTATTGATCTAATGAAAGATTATTATGGTCCAGCCTATAATTTTATTAATATAGGTAGGCAAATAAAATAATATTGACAAGGATTTGAATATATCATGAATGAATTGCCAAGTTAACCAACGAACTGCCACTAAGGAAGCACAGCATGAGTGATTGATACAGGCACGATAGCTCGGTCCTAATTAATCCAAAACAATCATGTTTTAAATAATTGAAGAAATGAAACTGAAACTCAAAGAAGCTTCATTACTTTTAAGTTATTATCTATATAATAAAACACAAAGAAAACTATCAAGTGGCTCTTCTTTAATCCTCAAAAATTGAAGGTCCAAATTTAACATCACAAAACACATCCCCACTCTTCTCCCAAAAAAAATAGTTTTCCCTCATAACTTAAATTCAAATTCCTCTCAAAACAACTCCTTTATTTATTTTATTATTTCTCTCTCTCTCTTTCGTTCGCTCTATATATACTAGTAGTTTACACGTGCGATGTACATCTTAATAAATATAATTTTTTTAAAAGTAAAAATTCAGACGTGGTCTGGATTTAATCTAAAACCTCATTTACAATAGTTATGCACGTCCGTTGCACGGGTTGGTAGATGGACAAATTATACTAAGGCCTTCTCCCATTATAGTAGTAGAGATATATTTATGGAAATATAGACTTTTATTTACAACTAATTATTGTCATACTATTCAAACTTAACCTACATAATTGTTGATTTACTGTTTACAAACTTTTCATATGTTATATCGTTCTGAAGACGTGCTGAAGACACGTGCTTACGGGCAAATCTATGATCATATATATCTTGCTTTTCATTCACTATTAATTTTATGGTCGTTTATTAAGAACGACCCACCAATTGTCTTCTTCCATTGTTATGGCACATCTGCGTGCCTTTTCTTTATCTCTTCTCATTAATTGATTAATTGACTAAGTTTTGTAGTAAAACTTTTTTTTAGAACTGTACTCGTGCGCATCATTTTCTTTTTTTTTACCTGTAAAAGATAGAATTATCCTACCTCATAGAAAATATAATTATATTGATAAGTAAACTCGAGATACAAATACAAAAATTTCCAGGAGGAGAGACTATCGGGTAAGAGTGTGCATCATTTTCTTGATCAATATCTCCATACTTAATTCTACTTTCATTAACTTTGAGAAATGGGTGAGCAAATTAAACACCCTCCGTTTTTTAATTTTTTTAAACGATATGTATATATACCTACTCTTACAATTTGACATACTTTTTGACATACTTTATGATCCTTTTTTTTTAATGAGAATACTTTATGATCCTTAACCTAGACATTGAGTGAGAAGTGAGAACATTATATTAATAGGCATAAACCTTGAGTACGGAAAATTTGGGGGGAAAAGTTCGCAGGCATTAATAACAGTGTTTGGGCAAATTTGCGTGTTTTTTTTTTGTTTCTTGTGTCAATCAAGTAAAAGTTGTTAATATAGCAAATTGATGACTAGTATTATTTAGTTGCTAATGATTGATTGTAATATGGAGTAAGAATCATGTACATGTGCTATGCAATCTCACAGATCATTTTAGCTACAACTAAAGTACAAATGCATTGGCACTAGCTAGCTCATAGCAAGTAGCTTGATTAATAGGTGGGAGTAGCTAGGGTTTCACTGTAGCAAATGGGGAGCAAGATAGAGAGGCAAAATTGAAAGGAGCATAGTCAGGCTGACCCCCACCTTCCCCACCTTGAGGCAGGTGATGCGACCGTCTTAGACCTCTGAATTTTTTATAATTTTAGAGGTCTCTAAATTTGTATTTTTTTTAAATATAAACACGTATTTTGTGTATAAAAAATTATATTGTTATTAGGGCCTTCAAAAATAATTATTTGAACCTTTTGTCTCGAGCCTCCGGGAACTCAGAGTTGGCCCTGAGCTAGTGCGTGTTTGAGGAAAGGAATTTGATACAACCAATAAATTTGTTTTTCAAAAACATTTTTAAAACAATAATTGACATATCCTCTCTTATGTATGTATATCTCCATGTTCAATTTCAGATCTTGTTGCTTAAAATAAATTCTTCAATCTTGTGGCTAATAGAAATATTTTAATTCTATGTTCAATTCTGATTTTACTATGAATTTTAAGGTTATCTACTCTTCGAATAAGAAGTACAAAATTGTAAAAGTGTCAAGAAGCGTCTTCAATTTTGAGGAGAAAGCGGGACATGGTCATTTGATAATTGACATATATATTCATGACAGAGGTGGTATTATTAATCGTACTTCTGTTTACGATTCTATTTTTTCCTCTGCTTCTGATGAGGCTAACATTGATCTGTCATTGGATTTAGTTCTGGCTCTTCCCCCCCCTTCTCTAAAGTTGAGTGGCAATGACCTCGCCGTCTCACGATCTCCCATCTCCAATCATCGGTTTATAAGGTCCAGCGCTCGCCTTTTAGCCAAGAATTCCACTCGAGCGGGCTCTTCTAACTCGCCTGTTCTTTTAAGTAAAATTAGTTCTAGCTTTCAGCAGGACTCTCCTGGCCTGTTATCATTATCCCCGCTTAACCACCTGGGGTCCATTTTCATACCGATTTTCGACTCATTGTCCAATTCAGACTTAGCTGCTAATGCCACCAACCTTGGTTTCAAGATTGATCCCTTGGACTCCCCCCGTATCCTTTCTATTAGAAAGCAGGAATATTCCAGAGTTAAGGAGCGCAGTCTTTTTAATGATTAGTGTACCCTGGAGTATCCGTGGCCTGCACTGCCCGGTTAAACAAAGGGCTATTTTCGACTTAATTACTTCTTCTCATTGCGATATTATCTCCATCCAAGAGTCCAAGTTGGATGCCCCTTCCCCCCTGATTCTTCGATCTTTAGGTGGTTCCATTATTACCAAATGGATCTCTTTGGATGCAACTGGATCGAGAGGAGGGATCATCTTTGGTTTCAAGGAGGCTCTTTTCACTCTGATTTCAGTTCAACGCCTGAAATTTTTTTTAGTTGTCCAACTCCACTGGACTCTCCTCAATTGTCCACTCACCTTTATCTCAGTTTACGGTCCCTCTACCTCTGAGAGGCGCCAGTTATTCTGGGATGAATTCCTATCCTTGCAGCAATTCTCCACTGACCTCTGCATTCTTTGTGGGGACTTCAATGTAACTTGCTTTAATTCTGAAAGATCTAACCCAGGATTCTCTTCCACTCAATCCCTTTTTTTTAACGATTGCATTCGTGCGCTTCAACTATCGGACCTCCCGATTTCTGGCAGATCTTTCACTTGGTCGAACCAACGTGATATCCCTTCTTTTGCCAAGCTTGATCGCTTTCTGGTATCGCTAAACTGGATGACTCGATTTCATCAATCGTTCGTCCAGGCTCTTCCGAATCCATCTTCCGATCATGTGCCGCTTATGCTTCACTCCAATTTTCGTTTCAATCGCAAGCACAAATTTCGATTTGAAAAATTCTGGCTTCAAGATCAACTCTTCATTAACCTTGTTTCTGAATGCCTAGCCTTAGTCTCCGGTTCTTCCGGGCTGGGCAATTTATTGCTTAAGATGCACGCCATCAAACATGGATGCAAAATCTGGAGATACGAGAGGCAAAGTAACACTAACTTTCTTAAAGACTTCCTTTTACAAACCATTCACTCCATCGACAAGATGGAGGAATTGGGTCCTTTATCTGGAGCTTACCGCTCGGAACGTAGGTCTTGCAAGCAGGAATACGCTGATATCCTCCATCTAGACCACATCAAATGGGCCCAAAGAGCCCGGGTCAAGTGGCTGAAGGAGGGAGATGCGAATACTGCATTCTTTCATAATTTTGCCTCGCATAGACGACGTTCCAACCATATTTCTTCCATCTCTGCCCAAGGAGTGGAGTTCTCCTCTGATGATTCCATTCATCGGGAATTCTTAGCCTTTTACAAAAACCTTATTGGCTCAAAGAAACATCGATCGATCGAGCTCGATTGGAATCTCCTTTATGGAGTCCAAAATCATGACCTTTCTGCTCTTGAGGCTCCCTTTTCTCTTGAAGAGATCAAGTCGGCTGTTTTCGCTTTAAAAAGCGATTCGGCCCCTGGGCCAGACGGTTTTCCCGCTTTTTTCTTCCAAAAATTCTGGGATCTGCTTAAGGTAGACCTTCTTAAGATGTTTCAAGACCTTCACCAAGGTCACTTTTCTTTTGATCGTATTAATTACGCTCACATTGTGCTCATCCCCAAAATAGCGGGTGCACA